>OZ010578.1:56493678-56558678 GCA_963932145.1 Acanthosepion lycidas | reverse complement strand
AGTCCGAACAATAAAAAAGTGAAAATAGTTGCAATACTCCGTCTCCACAATTGAGTGCACATATTCTTAAATACATACGCAAAAATTTATTTCTTGAAAAAAATGCCTGAACAAAGTAACTATAAACAATTTCTTTCTTTTTTTTTTATCTTTTTTTTTTTTTTGCTATCCTCTGCCAGCAGTAATGACGGAGAAAGCATTACCTCGAACTATCTCCAGTGAGACACGCTGCAAGAGCCACTCCGTTTCGCGAGGCACGTCCCTTAATCGAGACGCAATCGCGCCAATCCTCCGAAGGAACGCCATCGAACGAGGGCCAATAAATACTGAAGTCTCCACTGCCACAGGACTAAAAAAAATCTATCAGCAAGAGAAGAATATTTAACTATTTTTTTCATCTCATCCGCGGAACTGATCAAATTACCGGCCGAAAATGTATCCACACAGGTTGCATCCCAAATCAACGACTTCCCCATTTTAAAAGGGAAAATGGTAATGCCATCCGGCTGCTTTCCATCACGACGGTCGAAGCCTACGGGTTCCATTTTGGAAGGGAACCCCGCTGCATCCAAACCTCTTCTGATGATGTCGTTTATTGCTGCATGCCGTGGAAAGCGGCCAGCACTACGACGAAAGAAGAGAGGATGCAAACCAAACGCTTCGATGGATGCTCCACATCTGCATCCGTGACGCTCACATAATTTCAGTTCAAGACGGTTCGAGACTACGGCCCGAGTGCGCTCATCATCTAGAAGGTTACCGGTAGATGAGAGGACAAATATACGCAAAATATAAGTTCATTCGATGTAACCGTCATCAACTTGATGCTGTTTCTAAGATGATTGCATGCGTTGATAAGGTGATCTTTATTTATATTGAGCATGACGTCAATACGATAATGAAAGCACGTTGGGGATCTTCAGGGCGTTTGACAATGTTTCGCAGCTTCGATCAGAGCACACTGTTACCGCCGGTACTAGTGGGCATGAACTGACCACATTGCATGTAGGATTTACATCTGACGTTTTCACGTCTGATAGTTGATACCAACACATAGACCTGATTAGTAATGGCCCTTGTTGATTTCTCGTCGATGATACCGTTGGCTTCATAGACAAACATAATATTCTGTACAATATCTGACCGTTGAGAATGTTTTTTTTTTGGGGGGGGGGTTCGTTTTTTTTTGCGGGGAGGGGGACCGAAGATACTGTTTACTAAAGATCTAGAGTTGTTTTCTTATGATAAGCACAAATGACCCAGCGACATTTAAGAAGGCTTAAGTAGAATGCCATCCGTTTTCACCTCCTTCCTTAGAATAGAAGATTACATGGTGAGGCGTGTAAAAAAAGCGAGAGGTTTAATTAAATTTTGTCAGTCCTAGATTACCTAAAGACGTGTTCTAAAAATACCTGATGTAGGCTGTACATATAATAGGAAATCGGCAGTTGGAATAAAAACCTACACACAGTTGATATTTCTAGGACACATAATTAAAAAATTAATTTAAAACTCACAGGACTTTATTTCTACTAGTTCAGACCTTTTCAAATAGTAAACGCCATGTTACATCCAACGAGAAGAATCACATTAATTTACTGCTTATTCTAAATGCAACAACAGAGTTCCACCCAGAAAGCTTTTCTTTCCACCAGGAACAGCTGTTTTCTGGAACAGACTTTCACGTAGGGTCCTTCTCTGAATTTTATCATTTTAATCAATTCAAAAAAAAATTCAGTCATTATATATCCTTCTTATCTTCATGGGCACCTCGAGGTGGTGTGCTGATTAGCAAGCTTGTCTCGCTAGAACAATTACGACTGGGTACTGAGTTCGATCCTAACTGGGTGCCCCATACTTTCGGTCTTGTGCCGCATCTGAGCTACGCTTGGAAAATCGTAATCTATTGTTCCTAACACCTCTTTAATTCATATCCTAGATTTCATTCACTATATCAATAATTTATTCCTTTTACCCCGTGCAAGGTAATACATCCCAAGAGAATGAAACGGGTTTCTTAGAGTGAAAGTAAAAGATATGGAAATTAACGTACAGGATTGGGGGAGACAGTAGATAACGTATGGCATTGCATTCAGATTTCTGAAGATCGTACTTGACATGAAAGCGGGAACGTTCAGGAGAGTCCCACAAACGAGACGTGCGGGAGAAGAAACTGTTAGCATAGAAGTCATGTTTACATCTAGCAAATTCAAACCTAAAATGCTAATACCTAACTGTCAATCTATCACGGTGCTTGACTAAGCCAAGATAAGCATAGAAAAAAGCTCACGCGACAATTGTTAAATAATAGTTCCAGACTATCATTTATCAGTGGCGGTTGTAATTGGGCTCAGACGTTTTGTCTACCATCTGACCTTTAAGGTCAGATGGTAGACAAAACAGAGGAACACATTTTCCATTGTGTTTTAACCTAGGAAGCGTTACTGAATGACGAATAACTAAAACGGAGCTTGGAAATGAAATGGTAATCTTTATAACATCAACAAAATACAGTACTCGCCAGCAGCGTAAAGTAGGTAAACCACTGCTAGTGGTGACCTACTTAGCGTATTACCGCCACTTACGATAATTTCCAACGTATTTATGAGGATTTGGACATGCACATTAGTGTTCAAAAGTACGGTACTTAACAAGAGGTATATTATTTAGAATGCACTTTTTGAGTTGAACAATCATGTAAAGTAGGGTGTCATTCTGAATTATGGTGAAAAGGATGCATTGAGCAAAGAAGTTTGAGTACCTCTGTTATATTGTATTTCTCTGTATACTATTTTACTGAAAATTATATTTCTCTCTATAATATTTATCAGAAAACTATATTAATCCTCCTTTTATTTCGGGGAAAAACATTTTTCTCTACATAATTTATCAGAAAATTATATTTCTCCCCGAATATTTATCAGAAAATTACATTTCTCTAAAAATCATTTTTCTCTCTACATTATTTCTTCGAAAATTATATTTCTCTCTATATCGTTTCGCCCACTTTTATTTAAAACGAAATTATTTACCTGGACATTTGTGGTAACCTAGAAAGGGTTACTGGATGAAGAGTAATGAAAACAGAAGTTTGAGATGAAATAGTAATCTTTATAACATCAACATAATTTAATACTCGCCAGCGGCGTGAAGTAGGTAAACCACTGCTTGTGGAGGACTACTTAAAAAGCATATTACCCCCACTTACAATAGTGTCCAACATATTCACAGGGATTGTGTCATAGCAATTAGTGTTCATAGGTATGGTATATAACAGAGTGATTAAAACTAGAGAGGGAATGCTAGTGAGATAGAAAATGATTTCAGGGAGTTACGTTTTAACACATTATAGACAGTAGACTTGGTTATTTCGTGTATCAGGGATCTTGCTCACCAGTGGGCGTGATAGAGCGACCCCACTGTGCACATGTGTTTAATAGGATAGATAAGTTTAAAATCTCTTTTGTTGAAGTTCTCTTTCATCTTCGGACACCAAAATCATTTCGAAACCTGGGAGAAAATGAGGGAGAAAACATATAGCCTTATGGGATCGACCTCGTCAACCAAAAGACCTCGCCAGAACGAGGGGGCTATACATCAAAATTACCGTTTACAGAAAAAGCATACAGAAGCTACGTTACGACAGTGGAAAAGTGACTGAGGCACTGAAATGCTAGGTCCGATTCGATAACAACGCATATTTTCCTTTGGATTTTATCAAGGAGAGGATAGGAAGTTGTAGAGAGCGTGGATCACAGATACGTGTTTAGATAGATTGTTCTTGTTTTACCTGCTATGCCTCTTCCGGATAGCTCAGTATCCGTTATCCTCCTTTGACTCAGCATACTAGGTTTTTTCTTTACCTCTTATGTAGCCAGGTATTGAACTCACAACTCTTTGGGTTAAGTCAATGGATTCAACCAACGCTGTTATCCACTGGACCATGTGTCCTTCGGAAGAGGCATGGAACATTCCATTCGATATACCCTTTAAGTAACAAATTTTACAAGCCTTCTTTCATCATTATGTTCTGTTCATGGAATACTCCGCAACTTTTTGTAGAACCATATCTCTGTAGCCGAAAGTCAATTCTTATGTTTATCTGAAGAAATTAATCTGGAGAAATTGAACTGCATTCACTGCCATACGCAGGGTGCCGACGGCATTCGTTCAAAAGATTACTGCTTGAGAAAATAACACACTGCTCTATAGATTTAAAATCCCTCTTATTCAACTTTCTTCTACATTTTTGCTTTTTTTTTTAATTTTAAATTTGAAAAGAAAATGCATTTGTCCTGTGTTCATCTATAAAATGATATCCAATTCTCTGTGCCATTTCCTACGCCAAAGACACTGTAGGTTTAATTGTGTTTCCCAGCCAGCAGTAGTATTCTGCGTTCTTCATCTGCACCAAGTGATCTGGGGTGATAAACGAAGTCGCACGACAGTGCGTGTATCGCAGAATAAAGAGTTTGTTCAATAGGCACAGATGCCCGCCACGTCAGACACGTACGAGTCATGATGTACAGATCAATATAATCAATATAACTTGATTCCTTAAAAATGACATTGATTTTTTTTTTTTGGTGTATTTGTTTTTCTTTTTACGGCTTAGGTTCGAAAAGAATATAAGTGAAAGAATAAAAAATGAACTCCAAACAGTACACCATTAAAGACACGCAACGTCAGGAAACTCCCAACGTAGAGATCAATATAACTTGATTCATTAAAAATGACATTGATTTTTTTTTTTTGGTGTATTTGTTTTCCTTTTTACGGCTTAGGTTCGAAAAGAATATAAGTGCAAGAATGAAAAATGAACTCCAAACAGTACACCATTAAATACACGCAATGTCAGGAAACTCCCAATGTAGGGATCAATATAACTTGATTCATTAAAAATGACATTGATTTTTTTTTTTTTTTGGTGTATTTGTTTTTCTTTTTACGGCTTAGGTTCGAAAAGAATATAAGTGAAAGAATAAAAAATGAACCCCAAACAGTACACCATTAAAGACACGCAATGTCAGGAAACTCCCAATGTAGAGATCAATATAATTTGATTCCTTAAAAATGACATTGATTTTTTTTTTTGGTGTATTTGTTTTTCTTTTTACGGCTTAGGTTCGAAAAGAATATAAGTGCTAGAATGAAAAATGAACTCCAAACAGTACACCATTAAAGACACGCAATGTCAGGAAACTCCCAATGTAGAGATCAATATAACTTGATTCATTAAAAATGACATTGATTTTTTTTTTTTGGTGTATTTGTTTTTTCTTTTTACGGCTTAGGTTCGAAAAGAATATAAGTGCAAGAATGAAAAATGAACTCCAAACAGTACACCATTAAAGACACGCAATGTCAGGAAACTCCCAATGTAGAGATCAATATAATTTGATTCCTTAAAATGACATTGATTTTTTTCTTTTTTTTTTTTTTGGTGTATTTGTTTTTCTTTTTACGGCTTAGGTTCGAAAAGAATATAAGTGAAAGAATAAAAAATGAACTCCAAACAGTACACCATTAAAGACACGCAACGTCAGGAAACTCCCAACGTAGAGATCAATATAACTTGATTCATTAAAAATGACATTGATTTTTTTTTTTTGGTGTATTTGTTTTCCTTTTTACGGCTTTGGTTCGAAAAGAATATAAGTGCAAGAATGAAAAATGAACTCCAAACAGTACACCATTAAAGACACGCAATGTCAGGAAACTCCCAATGTAGAGATCAATATAATTTGATTCCTTAAAATGACATTGATTTTTTTCTTTTTTTTTTTTTTTGGTGTATTTGTTTTTCTTTTTACGGCTTAGGTTCGAAAAGAATATAAGTGAAAGAATAAAAAATGAACTCCAAACAGTACACCATTAAAGACACGCAACGTCAGGAAACTCCCAACGTAGAGATCAATATAACTTGATTCATTAAAAATGACATTGATTTTTTTTTTTTTGGTGTATTTGTTTTCCTTTTTACGACTTAGGTTCGAAAAGAATATAAGTGCAAGAATGAAAAATGAACTCCAAACAGTACACCATTAAAGACACGCAATGTCAGGAAACTCCCAATGTAGAGATCAATATAATTTGATTCCTTAAAATGACATTGATTTTTTTCTTTTTTTTTTTTGGTGTATTTGTTTTTCTTTTTACGGCTTAGGTTCGAAAAGAATATAAGTGAAAGAATAAAAAATGAACTCCAAACAGTACACCATTAAAGACACGCAACGTCAGGAAACTCCCAACGTAGAGATCAATATAACTTGATTCATTAAAAATGACATTGATTTTTTTTTTTTTGGTGTATTTGTTTTCCTTTTTACGGCTTAGGTTCGAAAAGAATATAAGTGCAAGAATGAAAAATGAACTCCAAACAGTACACCATTAAAGACACGCAATGTCAGGAAACTCCCAATGTAGAGATCAATATAACTTGATTCATTAAAAATGACATTGATTTTTTTTTTTTTTTTTGGTGTATTTGTTTTTCTTTTTACGGCTTATGAACCTTGTTACTTAAAACCAGAAAATAGCTTCTCGATTGCAAGAGTTATTTTTAGATTATAATGATTTACAGATACAAGTCTTACTAATTAAACCAAAGCTAAGTTATATTAAAGATTTTAGATGTTACACAGTTTTGAATTTTTTGAAAAAATTAGAAAACCAATAACATTATTGAAAATCAATTAGGTATCAATCGAAAAATATTGATTTTAACAATTTTCAATAGTTTACACAGAATTATATTAAAGATTTTAGTTTTTACAAAGTTTTGAATAACTTTGAAATTTACGTTCATAAAGGAGATGTTTTTGATCTGTAATCACGTTTGTATGAAAATTTTATTTACAATTTGAAAATATTAGAAAACCAGTAAAATTATTGAAAATCTATTAGGTATCGATCGAAAAATATTGAATTTAACAAGTTTCAATAGTTTACACAAAGTTATATTAAAGTTATTACACAGTTTTGAATAACATTGAAATTTACCATAAAAAAGTAGTTGCGAATTACGAGATGCTTTTGAACTCTCATCATGGTTGTTTGAAAATTTAATTTAGAGTTTGAAAACGTTAGAGAGCCAATAAAATTATTAAAAATCGATTAGGCATCGATCGAAAAATAATGATTTTAACAAGTTACAGTAGTTTAAACAAAGTTATATTGAAGATTTTAGTATTTACAACGACTTAAATAACATTGAAATTTACGTTAAGAAAGTCATTGTTTTGGCTAATTTCGAATTTACCAATTCTACTTCGGCGTAATTGAATACAATGGACCCGACTAGAATTAGCTTTTATCCATTGCATCACCGTCAAATCCAAGCTTGCACAACCTCGGAATTTCGAAAAGTACTCTTCTACTTACTGGCCTGCTTTTACGTTGCTCGGTGATCGTACGAGAACTTGTGTTTCAACGTGTTAATACCGAAATCCTGTGAAAAGAAGAACCGCGAGGATAGAAATTGTGTGCATTGTTTTCTTATTGTCTTTTAAATAAATCGTGATTTTATGACCTAAACGTTACCTTTAGTTGATACCCATATTGGAATAGACGGCTCATTTATTTATTAAAAATATATATTTGGTTATTTTCGTCTACCGGCCTGAATGTTCGAGAAATATTATTAAAGAAACTATACACCTTCCAGCGGGATTCGAACCTACGTCCCTCTAGAGGAAAAACCATCGCTAGATCCGACGTGCTTGAGACATCTCAGCCACGAAGTACGTCGATCATCATGTAAAGATGAATGGTACCTTTAAATACAAAATTCCCCACCAGCGAATCACGAAATATACATATCTGCTCTGTTTCGAATCATAACGTAAATAAAGAGATTTCTAAAGAAATTATTGATTTTTTTTTATTTATTAATCCGACAGATTTTATTAATTAAACGTTATTTTTAGTGGATACCTATATTTAAGTAGTTATCGAATATTCCGGCCGGTGGACAAAGATAAATAAATGGTTTCAAAAATTAGAATGAAGAGAATCCATTAGAATTTCTACAGAAACCCTTGACGTAAAATCCCAGTTTGGTCTTATATGGAGAATTAGTGAACACTATTTACATTTTTCGGACTATTTTCCTCATCTTTGTTTCCATATTTATCCCAACGTTTCGGCCTTCTTCAGGTGGTTGGAATGTCGAAATGAACCCTTTATTTCGCTAGCTGAAGTAGACTGTTCTATTTCCCCATTCCAGGTGTAATGTATGTCACTTATCAGTTATCTCCTGTTAATTCACCTCTCCAAGTTCTTCACTGCCTTAACCAGGTATTGAACTCACATCACTTTGGGTCCTCTCACTGGATCTACCCAACGCCTTTATACACTGTGCCATGTGTCCTTAACAGGAGATAAATAAGAACTGACATCCATTAGACGTGGCACGTGGAACTAGAACAGTCTAGCCCAGCGAGCGAAATAAAGAGTTCAGTTCGACATTCTAACCACCTGAAGAAGGTCGGAGCGTACAACGGCTGAAACGTTGTGATAAATTTGGCAGCAAAGATGGGGACTGTCGTCCGAAAAATGCAAATAATATACATAATACCTCATCTCAGAAATATAAACAGATACTGAGAGAATTAGTGACTATCAAACATCATTAGTTAGAGAATACATTAAGAATTCTATAGGAACTCCTGGCGTAAAGTAACAGTTCTTTAATAGGGAATTGTTGGCTTAAAAATAAACACCACCTAAACATAAAAATGGTGAGTAAAAATTACCATAAGCTGAAAATAAGGGAAAGACTATATACCTTTCTTGACAAAGGTATTACTGTAGTTTTAAGGGATCCTAAGAAAGGTATTGAACTGGCCCTCAATCTTCAGCGATAAACATCGGTATGGACAATAAAATCCTGGTAAATGTCAGAAAATGCTGACGTAAAAATAATCATTAGACACATAGAGGATCGGCGGATTTCAAAATGAGAAACAAGAAATTGCTGAATGAAAACAAAGCGGAACATTGTGGAAGAGGAAATTCGAGAAAGAAATGGGACCTTACCGATAACGGCTTTGCTACCGTTTAAGATGATACTAAGGATAGGAAGTTGTCGAGAGCCTGACCGCTGACATCTTGAACGGAGACGGTACGGGAAAGAAACGAAATGAACTGTTGGAAAATCGAAACAGAAGGAACTAAATTAAAACAAGTTTACCGTGCAAACGAGTGTGTGCTTTTAACAAAAGCGTTACCGTCTATAAATATGCTTTTGTACTATTTCTGGAAATAAAACTCTAACAAATCGGCTTTTCTCTGTCTGAAAGTGACATTGACCTAAAGCTGATTGGAGAGAAAATAATCCGAGTAATAGTTTAATAGCTTTGTTTGTTTGTGGAGTCACGTGGTCCAATGTTTGTCTAAAGAGAAAGACCGAGAACTAATATTTCTCAGAGACAAAGCGATCAGTTACTGTGTAAAACAGGAACAACTCTATGTAGAAGGTTATGAAACTTTGTTTGACCAATTCAGCTCTAGTGCTGAAAAACGTTTATTTTATTGTGATGGACAATTGCAAGCGAGAGGGTACGTAGGATGTGCTTACTGTACAGCCAAATATTCTTTATTTTTTACCCAAATCGATATGAGAAGAGAAAATAAAGTAAAAATAATGTTGTATAAAGAAAATAAATATTTACATGTTTGTAATTAAGTAACTGCAAACTCACGCATAAAAACCAAGGATTTACATGACGCAACTGAACACGGAGAGTTTTAGAACATTTCTTGATATATAAAGTTCGGTTTGGGGTGACGTAATATTGAAACCTTGACTCAATGGATGCCCCGAATAAAAGTAAAACTCGCAAGATTATACCTTACACTATTAACCAAATTACTTTAATGAAATCTCAAGGAATTTTGTAACCGTTTCACCGCAAGCAAGGTGATAAAGCCATTCAGATGAAAGCAGTTACTAAACGGGAAAGGACACGAGGAAACAAAGCATTGTTACGGAGAGAGAACAGTTAGAAGTTTAAGATGATCACTGACATTGGTTTTAATTTTTTGAAGATCAAATTTAACCGGAAAGTAAGAAGCAAAGAGTCCTACGAGCGAGAATTTGGAGAGAAGAAACTGTTAGCATAGAACTTATGATTACATCTAACCATTTGAAATATAAAATAATGAGACCTAGCTGCTAAACAAGTCAGTCAGTTATGTGCTATGCGTGATACACGCATAGACGATCATGTATCTTTCGATACATGACTGAGGAGGCAGATATTTTCCCCGCAGATAGGTTGCCATTTATTTCTGGGGTATACCAGTTGCCATCAAACGCTATATGTCCTACTATTTTCTCATAGCTTGGGTGAGAAGAAAAGGATTTATACCTTTACTAAGTTATTAGCACCTAAGTGAATGTAATGGATTTGAGTGGAATTCGAATTCGGCATATATACAAAGAATCAGCCAATTGTGTGCCATGGGTGATACACCCTTAGGCGACCATGTATCTTCCGGTACATGACAGACGAGGCAGATTTTTTCCCGTAGTCGGTTGCCACTTCTTTCGGCTGTAGACCAGTTTCAATATAAGGCTATAGAATCTAGTCTGGCCTGTTACGACCCATAGTTGTGGGGTGGGAGAAGAAAGGGATTTATACCTTTTCCAAGGGTATTATCACGTAAGTGAACGTAATGGATTCGACTAGAATTCGAACTCGGCTCTCCGATTCCTCCGTCCGAGCGCCATATCCATTACTCCACCATAGCTTAAACTCGTAATGCCGAGGTACCAAAGAGGAAAGCTCAGCAGAACATTTACCATGAAATTATTCATTGCAAAATACCGCAACGGAGCTAATTTACAGCGGTTGATAATTCACTGAAGCCGAGATGCCAGTTCAAGAACGATAATATTCCAGAATCTTCTTTGGTTCTTTTCAAACTCTAAATACATAACATAAGCAACAAACAGGATATAACAGCAATATGCAATACATGCACATAGGGTAGACTTATAAATATATGTGATTTCTAAAAATTTCCTAGCAGTATTCTCGTAATGCATTCAAATTTTTATCAAGTATAGTCAGTTATTATTAAATTTTAACTATCACATAATCCATATGTATTATAGTTGCTTCATTTGCACAAGTAGTATTAGTAGTAACATTAAGTTAAATGTCGTCTGGGTATGACGATAAGCTACATCCTGCAGCTCGGCTTCTGATCGGAAGTTTGGAAGATTTGAGGTGCGTGGGACCACCTTTTAATTGCTATTGTGTCCCATGTCCATTCTGACCCGTGGTGGTAGCACTTTTTGTCGTCCTAGTTATGGGAAAACAGGGAACCCACCCTAACAAAAAGTAAACACTGAAAGTATAAAAATACTTTTTTATAGTACAAATATCATCAATATATATTTTATATGAAAAAATTACCAGCAATTTCTGTAGTTAAAAGCATAGAATTTCGCTCCACTATATTTAGTTGAAGCCATAAAATTATGTTCAAAACATTTCCATTTCGAAAGTAAATAACCAATAGATGTTGATACGCCGCTAAACAAACCAACACATTTAAATGTTGTTGTTGTTATTATTATTATTATTAATATTATTATTATTATTATTATTATTATTCATACATTCACTGTTAACCACTAGTATTTTTCAAATTTTCTATAAAAGTCAGGGTGTGTGTGTGTAACGAATGAACGGCCGCAATTTTCGACGGATTTGCACCAAAATTTACATGCACATGCTCCAAGTTAGCGGGAAAGCCAAGACCGACGTTGCATTTCCCAACTCCCATCGATAGTGGAAATAATCGATTTTTTCATGCTTCTACGGCAGTTTTCATGTAGTTTGCAACCATTTTCTACTGGCCAGAGTGAGAGCCTATAGCTGGCTGCCACGAATAGGCAGGAAGATTCTATTGGCCAGCGTGAGAGCCAACAGCTGACTGACACGAATGTTAACTAGCATGCAAAAAAATCGATAGCTGCATTCATCACAAGTGGGAAAAATTTAAATCTGCATGGCACTTTACACCAGTTGGCTCATTCGCTTGATTAAACTCAACGTTGATTCTGATTCCGCAGAACTGGATTGGGTGTGAAAAAGTATTTGTTATTAACATTCTTTTTTCATTCGGTTTTTCCAGTTACGAGTCCTTTTTTTAAAGCTGATCGTTTTGCGTTCATTTTGTTTAGTCTTTTTTCGTAACAGATTTAATGTTTAGTATAGAGCTTAGAAAAAAAATTCGCAGTGTGAGATAGGCAAGAAGTAAGGCATGTAGCAACATCAGCACGGCAAAAGGCACTCCTTTAAAGGCAAGGAAGGGCAAAAATATTTTAAGTCAAGTGATAGCGATTGCTGTATGAGTCGTACGATTTTTGAATTAAGCACGGGCAACACCGGGCCATGATGTCTAGTATATAATGATATCTTAATTTCATACGAATTTCTTTACATTAATAATATTGCAGTAATATTATTTTGAATTTTATTATTAGATCTAGATTTTTTCCGTCTTGGGTATGACGATAACATATTAGGTTGGTGCAAAAATAATGTCGTTTTCTCACATCTGTTACATTTATATATGATTTCTGAATTAATTCATTGATATACATAGCCATGTTATATATCATTTTGAAGCGCGTTTTTCGCTCTATCGAATCGTGTTATCCGTTACCGTTCTCAATCTCTTCATTAATTTTTTTGCAGGCTTTTCGACAGCATGGACAAAATTCAAATCAGCACGATTTTCTTGTTCCAGTTTAAACAAGGCCAAATAGCTGCCGAGACAGCTCGTGATATCAATGATGCGTTTGGCCCAGGAACCACTAACGAACGTGTGGCACAACGGTGATTCAAGAAATTTCGCAATGGTGACGGGAGCCTCGAAGATGAAGACGGTCGCAGCCAGCCGACTGCGGTTGATAACGAACATTTGAAAGCCTTAATCGAAGCCGATCCTCGCAAAACCACACGAGAAGTTGCTGTTGAACTCGAGATCGACCACTCAACAGTCGTTCGCCATTTAAAGCAAATAGGGAAGTCAAAAAAGTTGGATAAATGGGTGAAAGATTATTTAAAAAATCGTCAAAAAATGACATTATTTTTGCACCAACCTAATACATCCGTTTCCTAGGTAAGACAAACTACATCGTACGACAAGGCCTCTGATCAGGAGGTTTTTAGGAGCGTAGAAGCACCTCTTATTCGCTGGTGTCCCCAGGTCCACCCTAACCCAGAGTGGTAGCACACGTTAGGCTCTCAACTATGAGCAAAGATTTAATCCCGAGACTGGAGTCAAAAACCTATGAAAGTGTAAAAATAGGATTTAATATCTGCAATAATTCTTTTTTGAAAAACATACCAGCAATACATTATTACCAGCAATATATTTTTGAAAAAAAATATTACTAGCAATACATTTTTGGAAAAAATAGTACCAGTAATATGTCGGCATCTTGTCGGCATTAAATAACCAACTGAGATTGATGTGCCGTAAAACAAACCAAACCAAACCAAACCAAACTAAACCAAGATTTGTCAACCGCTATTAATTTTTACATCTATTTCAACTTAATTTTAATAGACTTATTTATACAAATGGTATTGTTGGAAATATTATCATGAATTTTGTTCTTATTAGAGCAAACATTGTCAACATCATTAATTTGTATTTTCATTTCGCACGTTAAAATTTCAACGTTTGTTTTTCGATGATTAATATTAATAACAATCGTCTCTTGAATACTATCATTATTAGATGAAGCACGATCAACCATTATTCATTTTTAACTAGTCATTTTAATTTTTGATTTGAACGACAACGTTAGAGCATAGCTAGCTAGAGGTATGCGTGATTGTTGACCCTCTAAAAGTAAATGAATCCCAACAGTAAATGATGACATAGTTCAGTTGTATTGCTTCTGTTCTCTGCTCTGGCTGCTGTCTTGTCTGCTACGTCTGCTCTTACAATTCTACTATCATGGCGGAGTCGTCGATGAACGAGATTGTTTGCCTTTATCAAGGCTAAAGTACTTAGTAAGTTCTGTTATTTAGTAGTGTTTGGTTTCAGTGTATTCTTTCTCCTTCACTGGTTGCTAGAACATGAAGCTGAAGATTTCAAAACACTACAATCGTGAGGCTTTTGTTTTAATGAATTTAGTTGAGTGTTGCTGGATATCAGCAAGAATTTATTATTTCATGGCATTTTACAATGTTGGAAATTGCTGGAAAATCACAATAGACTATGGTCAAGGCACCGTACCTGAAAAAAAGGAATGGATTTTTTTTATTAATCTGACAGATTTTTCGTCTCTTTAGAAATTGCCTTGTTTACGGTAGGTTAAGAAACTGTGTAGATATTTTTATTCCGAGAATCTGTGAAAAATCTGTGTTTAAAAGAACTATTAAAATTTTGCTAGGCCATAGACGAGAAGTTAAAGGACATTAGATCTAATGACGGCTCCTCCTAAGGGAATGCAATCGTCAAAGAGCGCATTTTCCTCATAAGATTTCTCAAATATTCAGGTCGATAGACTGAAAATAAATAATGTTTAATAAATAAACGGAGCGTCTAATCAAATACACGTATCTACTAAAAATAAAGTTTGAATAATAAAAATATTTAGGATTAATAAATAAAAAATCCATTCATTTTTGTACACACACACACACACACACAAATATATATATATATATATATATATATATATATATATATATATATATATATATATATAAAAGGAAAAGGTTATAGTAGTTCCAACGAGCGAAAAGTGTGTATATTAAAAAGAAGAAACCGCAAACCTTTTGGTTGTAATGTGGATTTTTTTTTAAATATTATACTTTATTTTCCATAATTTTACTACACGTGTTTCTGGTCTCGCAACCGTCATCTGGTAAAGGGTGAAGATTTCCACATATTATTAAAAAATAATTCATTTTTTCCTCCTTTATGTTTTTCGATGTTAAATATTCTAGATATGAGACATTCTCTTTCTATGTTTTAGTAATCCCAATTTCTTTCTTGTGTGACACTGGTTGGCTTGCTGGGGGGGAGGAGGGGGAGAAGAAAAGAAAAGGGAAAGAAAGGAAAAGAAAGGCGAGAGTTGAATTTAGATGATAAAAAGCCATCACGAGGGGAACACTAAGCGGTGTTATTTTTCTGACAAGAAAAAGTGGTGAAAATTTTTATTTCCATTGTCGAGAAGTCAAAAAAAGAAGATACTAGAATTAATCTGATTTATGTTACGGGGCGGATGAAAATTCCAGGTTGGCCAAATAACCTCAGAGACAGAATTCTAAATAGATAAAAATTAACTGTGATGAAACCTGGCTATGGCGGCGAACTTATTTTATCGGGAATAGATAACGCCAGAATGTGAAAACGTCTAATGAGTCAACCGCTTGGTGATGGCGAAAAGCTAATTGACGAATTCCAGTTTGGCCAAATAACTTCAGAGACAGAATTCTAAATAGATAAAAATTAAATAGGTCGTCCGCTGACCAAGAAACAAAAATGTCCGTTGGCCACACAAGAGTTGCAAAAACAAAAGACCAAACCCTAGGTTAAGCCTTTGTCGATGGGAAGATATCGTTGGATAAGGCATCTGTTTTGAGTTGAGATTCGGCTATGACAGCGAAATTATTTTATCAGAAATTGGCACCAAGAATGCAAAATACGTCTAATTGACCACCCACTTGTTTGGTGAAGGCCTCGGGTGATAGATTCAAGGTGACATTGAGGATAAGAGCTGCGATTATGGGACCACACTACGAAAGAAAAAAAAAAAAGAAAAAATAGAAAAAGAAAGGAAAAAGATTTTTTTTTCTTTGATCAAGATTTAAAAAAAAAAAAAACAAGGCTAGTCTGGCCACACCCACACTGCTGAGCGCCCATTGGCTGAATGTTAACGAGAGCCAGGTGAAGGTGATCATGTGAGGCAGGAGGGGAGGCCTGCTGCCACCCATTGAGGGGATAGGTGTGAGATGTCAATGTCAGAGAGAGGGAAAACTGTTGACGCCCTCTGAGGGTATGGTGAGATACCAGTATGAGAACAGAAGAAGGTGGGAGGACGAGAAAACTTCCAAAAATGGAAAGGAGTGGAAATTTCCTGACCGAAAACAAAGAAGTGGATTGTGGGTTTTGAATTATCAAGGAACCTCAGACCCCGACGAGCCCACCCCGGTTTTGGTCGGGGTCCATATAAGCAAAGTCGCAGCGAGCGAAAATCAGTTCCAGTTCCAGTTGAGTTAAGTTCGAAGTTCGCAGTTGAAGTTGCACCCGCCTCGCAGAAGCTGACTAAGATTCACGCAATTCCGAACTCATCTTCTAATCAAGAACAATTTATTTTTGAAGAACGACTTAGACTCACACCACCAATACAAGTTTTACGAATATCGCCTGAAGACACACCAGGAGCCAGTTTCTTAAAAGAACAAACAACTTAAGATGTTAAGACTCGCCTAACAAAAAAAAAACAAAGTGTCACGAATCCATATAGCGGGTTTGGGAAATAGACGCAGTCCTGTATCCAGCAACCATATATAAAAGATTGTTATCTTTTTTTAACACATTTGAACTTTTCGAGTTATTATTTTATTTTCTTTTACATCTACTTGTGCGATATCACCCTTATTCGAACTCAGCTTGCATTACGGCCCAGCGACTGATTGATTTCGTCTGCCTAAGATCAATTCACAACGTGGGTAGGTTAGACTGGAAATCAAAGCAGTTACTTCGGTAACCAGACGTTAGAGACAGGCTTGGAACGACGAGGATGATACCGAATCTAACCAGATTCCCATCCGAATCACCAAAAGGTTAGAACGTCACAGTTGGTGCCGCGACCAATACCAAGCCAGTTGGTCGTCACAGGACAGGATAGCACGACGGACGCAACCAGGCGGGTGTCACGTTTGGCGCAGCGACACCGGGGGGACGTCACATTAAACTAAAGAAAGAAATTCGGATTTTAAAATATTTTACATTGCAACATCTGGGTTTTCAACAGATGAAATATTACATTGGTAAGAAATAGATTCAGCAAGACATTTATTTTCCAATTAACAATTTATGGGATTTCTACAGTTACATATTTTATTATCAAAATTATTGATTTTCCGTTTTCGAATTACAATTATTTTTATTCAAGCTTAAGTGATTATTTAAAATGTTTCATATTGTTATAGAAGAACTGCTGCTGGTTGCATAGCTGTTGATTAGAAAGCTAACCACTCGGTACATTACTGAAATAATTAAATTTATTATGTTTTCTATAATTTTCCTACATTATCAGTACAACTTATTTTTAGCGTATTTTTATCGAAAATCTTGCTTAGAATATTATTACTTGGAAAATATTTCTCAATCAAAGCAAGAATCTTTTGCCCTAAATTACTGCTATTTGGTCAAATGGGTGTGTCCACCAAGGCATTTTTCTATTTCTATGTTGTTTCTTCTTATTATTATTATTATTATATTACCTAACTGTAATATGTAGACAGTGTACAATGTTTAGGTTAAAATATAGTTAATAGAATTTTTGATAAAACATCTCTGTATTACAATTCTGTATCCATTATTTAATTATATATAATGGTACATGTAATATTGATATGTTTCCTTGATTTTTTTTTATTTTAAATATTGCCTTGTATTAAGGCCCATTGAATAAAATAAATATTGGATTTTAGGTTATCATCGTATCTTCAAAGTGTATTCTATAACAGGGTGTATGTTGTTGCGTCTTAATATAACAGTTCCTCGAGACGTGTATGAGTACCACACACACATAACATCTAACGTATATTTTTAACTTTTCTGTTTCAGCTTTGACCTATCTTTTGATTGGTCTATAGTAAAATATCAGTAAGTTTTTAAACTCTTGATCACCCCCTCCTTCTTAACTCGTTAATAAGCAAACGTATTGTAGTCTATTCCCAAAAGCAAATCATTTTCATCAAAAGCTACCTAACATTGTCTGATGACGGGTTAAGTCCCGAATCATAGAAATTTCCGTGTCACAATGTAAAATATTTAAAAAAAAACATTATTAAAGAATCTTATGTTCTACGTTGTATTGAGCACTTTTGTAAGAAAAGGAAATGCTAAAGAATTTTAGATTTTAAGTCTGATGGTCTTTCTCCTTATTTGGATATATCTCGTTCCTATTTTGGTGGAGCACTGTCTACATTTATTTTTTATAGATATATGGAAAAAAAATCGGAACATCCCTGAAAATCATTAACAGCACAAACGGATGGGTTTATTTCGTTAAAATGGTATATAAAATAAAAATTCGAAGAATCAGATGGAAAGCTTATTTCTTTCTTCATCATGATAACGTGCCCAAGGAACCTGAAGTATATGGATTTAAAAGAAAAAAAAGAAAAGAAAAAAAAAAAGAAAAAAAACGGCTCCAAACGTTATTTAGTTTCGAAAAAGATTTTCTGGATATAGTGAATAAATTCTCCTTTCATAAAAGAACAGATTATTTGCAAAGTAATCTTGATCATGTAGTGTATTTATAATTACATCTGATAAAGTGTTTGTAAAATAATATAAAACAGCATTTTTTTAAATAAAGTAACGGCCAAGGATTATAATAATCTAATCCAAAAATAAATATAGAAAAACTATAGAAAAGTAAATAATATTAGGTTGGTGCAAAAATAATGTGGTTTTCTCACATATGTTATTATGTGAGAAAACGACATTATTTTTGCACCAACCTAATAACTTAGTAGAAAGTAACTTTGGTAGAAAGTAACTTTGCTAGTAAGCAGATCACAGATAAACTAAAAAATAGTAGCAGACTAGGAATAACTTTGGACAAAGCAATGTTACATTACATTTAAGGACCACAAACCTGACTTTGAAACAAATCCAACCCCAAGGATCATAAATCCTACTAGACCTGAGATTAGTAGAATAAGTAAAATAATCCTCGAGGGAGTAAAGAAAAAATTAAGAAGTACTATACGAAATGGATTAATACCACTGATGTAACCAATTGGTTTTGCAATATAAAAGATACAACCAACTGTTGTCTAATCCGGATTGATACTGAGGAATATTACCCGTCAGTTTCAAGGACACGTTTACAACTGCATTAGAATTTACCACTGTGTATTCTGATCTATGCAATGAAAAATGCAACATCATTATGAATGAAAAAAATCAGTCCTTATTCATAACAAAGTACAGTGAATGAAAAATAACTCCTGAAAGAACTTTAAATAAACACTTAAACTTAACTAATAATAGCAATAATTCCAAAACGGAAATTAATAATTTTGATAATAAATTATGTCATTGTAGAAATCACATAAATTGAAAATTTGGAAATAAATGTCTTACTGAATCTGTTATTTACCAATGCACTATTTCATCTACTGAAAACCCAGATGTTAAGAAATTTTATACTGAAAGTACAAAAACTATTTTAAACAAATATCGTACCAACATGTTTCTTCTTTTAAAAACAATACGTACCGTTACCGAACATTCCTATCTAAATATTTTTGGTATTTAAATCAATAACCACACAGTAAAATGAAAAATATTAAAATAAACAAGAATTTGTAAGTTTTAAATGAGCCATGTCTCCTGTGTCTACATTAAAAGCTGCATATTAATAAATTTCCTAAAAATAATGATCTATTAAATCAACGTAATGAACTAACACTAATATGTAGATATTGTACAATGTTTAGCTTTTGCCTTGTATTAAAGACCATTGGATACAATAAGTATTGTACTTTAGGTTCAAAATTATATATAAAAATGATTTAAGCATACTAGAGGTCCATTTAAAATTATTCTTAAATTTATATATAAACTAATTTAAAAAAACTTAAAATTAACTTATGGTTAATAGGATCTAAAATGCATATTCTTAACCGGGTGTATATTGTCGCGTCTTAATATAACAGTTCCTTGAGACATGTATTAATACCACAAAGACCTAACATCTAACCCATATTTTAAACTTTTCTCCATTAGTTTTGGCCTGTCTTTTGAGTGGCCAATAGTGACATATCCATAAAATTTTAAACACTTCATCCACCTCCTTCTTAACATTTTATAAGCAAATATATTGTATTCTGTTTCCAAAAGTAAATCATTTTCCTCAAATGTTACCGAACATTGCCTGATAACGGGATATGTTCCGAAACATAGAAATTTCCCTGTCGCAACGTGAAATATTTTTAAATAAAAAATATTGTTAAACATATTATACTCAACGTTTTATTGAGCACTTTAAAAAAAAATGTTAAAGAAATTCTAAATCCGTCTATCTTTATGTATATATATATATATATATATATAATAAAATGGATAGGTAAATCTAAATGCACGAGCAAGCGTTCGTATACAAATGCATATATATATATATATATATATATATATATATATATATATATATACCCTATATTGTAAGAAAAAAACAGTGCTTAATTTTAAATTACAAAGCTATTCAATATCTTAAAAATTGCACCTGAAGATTTCAAAATGGCATGAAATTCCGAGTTGTGTAATCAACGTAGGATATTATGTATATTTTATATATATATATATATATATATATATATATATATATATATATATATATATATGTATGTATGTATGTATATATATATGTGTGTGTGTGTATAGCATATTATAATATTCGTTTGAGTTGCTTCCATCTCTGAAATAATTAAATTGAATCTTCGTTGCTAATTTTCTCCATCGCCTCGTGCTAATTTTAAAATTTAAAAGCTCTGTTTTTTGTTTGTTTTATTTACCTTGTATATTGTCAAAGCCTGTTTTTTTTTTGTTTTTTTTTCTTACATTTCTTTCAACTCTATAGAAAAATTGCAATTACCCAGGCGCTATTTGTCTCATTGGATCTCAATCCAACAAGCCAACTTTAAAGCTTTTATCACTAAATTATTTTCAAATAGAGTTTTCCTAAAAAGGCAAATGGTTTCCTTTGTCAGAATAAGTTAGATGATTTCATGGTCTTCCATAAAGAAAAAAAATCCTCTTCCATTTTATTAAACAACGACGTGACGATTTTTTACGGTTATTGAATGTTTCTCTATTTTGATTAGCTTGTTCGCAAATATATACTTTATATATATATTCTATCATTCCCTAATGAAATAAAATGATTTGTTCAGTTTTATATTTGGGACAATGGTAAAGCAGGAAATAATGTATTTACCACCAAGAGGCTTATTTAAACAATTTCAACATTCATATTTCTTCTAAACAAATAAATATGTATAAACACTAGTTACATTGTTTAGACTGTTGTCCTAATCTCTATTGCCATATTCAAAATGTTTCGGCTTTTGTACTCACCGTCTTTGTTCAGGTGATGTACGTATGAATATTCGAATTAAACCCTTTATTTATTCCACGGGTGTAGTCTGTTCGAATTCGACGTGCCATTTTTGATACCTTGGTGTCAATTAATTCCCTTTAGTAATTAACTCTCAAATTTTTGGTTCCCTCTGATGGGGCCAGGTACTGAACACATGACACTTTGGGTCGAGTCACTTTTTGACAATAAAGATGAGGTCAACAGTGGGAAGGATGTATTAGGTTGGTGCAAAAATAATGACGTAATAATGTCGTTTTTTGACGTATTTTTAACGTTAAAAAACGACATTATTATGTCATTATTTTTGCACCAACTTAAGAAATAGTTGCAATTCCTCTAGTCAGAAATATAGATAGATAAAGAAATACGCGTTGCTTATTTAATAAACGTATTATTCTGAGTGACGGAGAGAAGAAAGTGCAAAGTCTTTTATCTAAAGTATTAAGTAATATGATGCAAAGCTGCACTATACAAATCATTGACTTACCTGTAATTAGCTTTTAATTAAACTAGAACTGGAATCCTTGTAAATAATCCAATTGTAATGATTAAATCGTAAAGTAATTCAAGAGAACACTTTCATGAGGAAATAATTAGTGGATATTTTTCGAACCGAATAAACAACTGAATTATCTTCGGAAGACACCACTGTTTAATCAACAACAGATTTTTTTAAAGGGTTTAATCATAATATGTTTCATATTGTTATAGAAGAACTGCTGCTGGTTGCATAGCTGTTGATTAGAAAGCTAACCACTCGGTACATTACTGAGCTTAACGCGTACTGAGTGTCTCACAATTGGCGTCCAGCTTTATGAGTAATATAGTTGTCATTTTCCGTACGGCTGTGTTAGGAATTCGGATAGAGATCTACTAGGTAAGCGGTGTGTTTCTGCTAAGAAGATTCTTTTAATATATTTTCGTTCCCAAAATCAACTCTGTGGGCAAAATGAAATGAAGCAATAAATCAAGAATATAACACCAAAAACGTTATGTAAGTGGCAAAATATAATGCAAATCAATGCTCATTCATGAATGGAATGATCACTTAAGTACACGCTCTTTCATAGGGAGTGAATCTTTGTCGCAGAGGTCCTTAGGTTGGTGCAAAAATAATGACGTAATAATGTCGTTTTTTGACGTTAAAAAATAAATAAAAAAACGACATTATTACGTCATTATTTTTTTTTTGCACCAACCTAATATATTTCTCTGGTGACTTTTTACTTTTTCTCAGAGGTCTTTCTTTACTATATCTCTGTGGTGAGAATAAGTCTTAAACGACTTAAAATTAAGAAAAAAAACCCTTATTTTCTTGATCCCTTTTACTCTTCTCTACCCGAAAAAAAAAATGACGGCTAAAAGAATCAGGGAGAGCGTTAGTTGTGTATCTGTCTATTTTTTTAAGATGAGGTATTATGTACACTATTTGCATTGCTCGGACTGTCATCTTCATCTTTGTTGCCATATTTATCACAAAGTTTCGGCCGTTGTACGCTCCGGCCTTCTTCAGGTGGTTGGAATTTCGAACTGAACCCTTTATTTCGCTCGCTGAGGTAGACGGTTCTAGTTCCACGTACCAGGTGTAATGGATGTTAGTTATCAGTTGTCCTCTGTTAATTCCCCTCCACTGCCTTAACTGGGTATTGAACTCACACTCTTTGGGTCCTGTCACTGGATCTAACTATCGCCTTTATCCACTGTGCATATTGTCAGAGTCACTTAGCTCCCATGTCTGCACGTTTTGAAGAGGATTGCAATACAATACAGCAGTTTATATTGTAATTAATAGAAAATAAACTAGTTTTAAATAAACCGATGCACCGAAATCAGTACAGACTATTATTTTTCTTTTTTTAGCTACTGGTATGTTTTTATTCATTTAACTATTTCGAATATCTTTAAATCGCTGAATCGACATAAAATTTCGGCCACGGATTTTAACTCCTGAAATAATTAATTTGGTTTTGAGGCTAAAATTCATTCAGTCGGTTATTAGGTTGGTGCAAAAATAATGTCGTTTTCTCACATATGTTACTATGTGAGAAAACGACATTATTTTTGCACCAACCTAATATATGCCATGCGTGATACACGCTTATGCGATCTTGTATCTTTTTATACATGACTGACGAAGCAATAGGTTGCCATTTCTTTCTGCGGTAGACCAGTTGGCATCCAAGGCTATAGAACCCGGTCAGTCCTGCTATTTACCCATAGCTGGGGGAAAAATATCTCTTTTTAAAGGTATCAGCACGTAAGTGAATGTAATGGATTTTACTAGAATTCGAACTCGGTTCTCCGAGCATTTATCCTTGTGGTAAAATTACATTATTTTATTTTACAGTATATGCCCGTATAACCCCAGGTTAACAAACTATAAATGAAATCAATATCAGTAATAAAAAAATAAATGAAATCAATATCAGTAATAAAAACATAGCATATACCATTTATAGAACCAGGATTCGAAGCCTAAAAATATTATGTTGTCTTTATTAATTCGCTTTCCGATTAAACAATTCTAAATAAATACCTACCGTTCTGAGCACATTCTTTATCACTGAATAGATGCGTTGTAGATGGCGACCTTGCAACGAATATTCAATTTTTATTTTGAAGGTAGGTACTCGAAATATTGATACATGATAATATTGAACGGAAAAGAAATGGCAAGCCCTGATATCGAACGGAATAAATGTTGACGAATGATAACGAAAAATGTCAAGAAGCCCTAATATCAGACGGGGAATATATCGATACACCATGTACTGGATAAATGTCAACGTGCCTTTTGAAGTGAACCAAAAATTGGCCGAAAACAGAACATAGATATCGAAGTAGGAAAATTTACGAAAGCAATTATGCCACTTTACTTTAACCATTAATCTAACTTTTTGCTGAAATACAGGGTACGGCAGATATACCTGCAACATATATCTCACATATACTGGTACGATATTATTGGCAATGGTATTTTCATCTAGCTAATATATTAGTAGCATGTGCGAGGTATTTCTGCAGGACTCTGTACAGAGGCAACTGTTCTTAGATCAGACAGGCTTCAGACCTCTCGACCACGAAGTGCGTCGATGATCAAGCAATCAACACACTTCAATCAATCAATCAATCAATATATATATATATTTATTGATTGAAGTGCGTTGATTGTTTGATATATATATATATATATATATATATATATATATATATATATATATATATATATATATAAAGAAAAACAGACCACTTTAAGTTTCCATTATAATAATTTATTTCACCAGAGCCCTTTTAAAGGACGCCGGATCATCAGATAGCACTTCCAAAAATGAAATGAAACGAAAAATGAAATTAAAATTGATGGGTAATGTAAGTTTTTGTAATTTAACAGAGAGTGTAAAATGGGTAGTTAAAGAGACATGGTAGAGTATAGGGAGGGATTAATTTCATATCTCTCTCAAGCATACTTTGTATTGGGGGAGGAGGAGTGACGAGACCGTGACCTATTTAGACGGTTAACTTAACGAAAGTGATAGGGGAGAAGGGAGAAAAGAAAAAAAAAGAAAAAAGAGGGAAAGAGAAGTAAAGAGAAAGAGACTGTAATTGGGTTTTAGCAATTTATGTAAAGAATAGATTTTAATGATCCATAGTAATTTAGATGTCTAAAAAAAACCGAATAAATTAATTTGATGTTTGCTATGAATTTAAATATTTAATTTTTTTTTAAACAAATAGTTTAGGGATTTAATATAAGTTAAATACTATATGTATTAACACATTTATAGAGAACATATTAAAAAAATACTTTAAATAATAACAGTTTTTTTATTGTTACCCGACCAATGGTACTTTTTTAATATTGTAAAAAATAGTTACGGTAACATCTTTAAATCTAATTTATGAATGCAATTTGTAATTATTTTTGTATAAGTAATCTTTCTTACTTAAAGTTTAGGTTTAATTAAGTAACTTTAAGTAAGAAAGATTACCCATATAAAAATAATAGAGAGAGGAGGCACGGTGGCATAGTGGATAGGGGCTCGGATGGAGTTCGAATTCCAGTTGAATCCATTAAAAAGGGAGGGATTTTTATCCTCTTCTTCTCCTTCAGAATAGCAGGACAGACTGAGCTCTATAGCCTTGGATAGAAACTGGGCTTGAATTCAAAACCTGCGGAAGGTCGTTTGGGGACCTTGTTGCACGTGGTGCACCAGGCAGGTGCGTGAAGGGCCGAATACACAGATACAAATCCTTCAGCACTATAATCAAATCATATGTGATGGTGCCTGGTCTGTCGGTTCTTAGGAACTGAGCTGCTTGACACGCATACGTCGAATACGAAGGGGGAGTCCGCCATACACTC
Source organism: Acanthosepion lycidas (assembly GCA_963932145.1). NCBI lineage: Eukaryota > Metazoa > Mollusca > Cephalopoda > Sepiida > Sepiidae > Acanthosepion > Acanthosepion lycidas. The sequence continues at coordinate 56,532,933 of OZ010578.1, read as the reverse complement.
ACACACACACACACACACACACATATAAAATAGAACAAAATTCTCTAGACACTTAACGACATATTATGGTGCCAAAAGCTATCTTTCGCTATGACTCACCAGACGATGTGCGCACATGAATGCTATCATTCGATTTTAAATGGATACCCCCACCCTCCCTCGGCTTGACCTCTTTCCAGTGGTGACTGATATGTGTATAAAAATTATCTCTTAGGCCTCTTATCAAAATGGTCACCCCAGCCATTTCCATAGTAATTCATTTTGCGAATGAACATTCTTATAAAGATGCGTAAATTTCAAGGTTATTCCTAAATTTTCGCTTGAGGATGAAACAGGGCTTGATACTTTAAGTCAATTTAATTTTAATAATTATATTGAGGTTTTCGGCTCTCGTTTTTGAAACATGAGAATTCCTATGTAGCGAATGAATCATATTTTTTTTAAATAATTATATATATATATATATATATATATATATATATATATATATATATATATCTTACCGTTCCATAAAACGATTTTCTGCTATCCGCAGGCAGACTAGAAAAGCTTCTGAGATGGTAGTTATATATCCCAACAACAAACAAATTAAATACCTAGCTAAGTTCTAAATACCTAGTGGCAGAACAAGGTTTTGGAGAAATACCCAAAACACAAAATTTAAGAGCTACGAAAGATGGGAAATTATAGGAAACCATGAACACCAATATCTTGACGGAACACGCACATAGGAGATGAAGATATATATATATATATATATATATATATATATATATATATATATATATATATATATTCCTATTTTTCACACTTGGAAGTTTAGACTGATGAGCTAGGGAAAAAGAAATTACCTGTGGAAATAAATTATAACCTATAGACCCTTAATGTTGTCTTTTTTCATTGAATTAATCAATCTGATTTAACATTGACCTCCCTGGATTTCATCTTCCTTGGGATTATCTATACGGATTACCAAGCCTTTCATTACTTAACTATATATATATATATATATATATATATATATATATATATATATATATATATATATATAAGAAAAGAGGTACCGCAAACGTTTTTGGTTGTAATGTGATTTTTTTTTTTAAATATTTTGCTTTACTACACGCATTTCTGGTCTCGTGACCGTCACCAGGTAAAGTGCACAGATTTTCACATATTATTAAAAATAATTAATTTTTTTTCCTTATGTTTTTCGATGTTAAATATTCTCGATATGAGACACTTTCTGTTTTTGTGTTAGTAATCCGAATGTCTTTCTTGAATTGGCAGTGAAGAGTTCTGCGCGAAAGGGTCATAAAACAATTAAGGTTGGTCCGAGAGAAATGAAGAATTAGTTATAGGTATCTCATTTTTTACTGTTTTAATGACCCCTGTGTGCTCTTAGATCTATTTCCATTTTCATGTGTTTCTGTCAGCATGCGTGTATATATTTTACAGTTGGAAAACCCAATCAGGAGGTAGCCGAAGTCTCTCAACAGAACGAATTAAATTGTCTTGCAGGATTTTCTAGTAGCTTTCGGCATTCATCTTTTCATCTATTATTGATATTCTGCCAACACCTTTTGCAGAAAAACAGCCCCAGATCATGATACTGCCACCACCAGACTTTACAGTTGGCAATGTGTTCTTTGGTAAGTAGGCTTCACCGTCCTTCCTCCACACATGATTTCGATAATTATGACCAAACAACTCTATTTTAGTTTCATCTGTCCATAGTACTTTTTCACAAAACGAATATTGTGATGCGTGATTTCAGACTGTTATTGTGTAGTTCATTACTTATTGTACGCTTGGTTACTTTAATCTCTAATGCACGCAGATATTCCTGCAGCTCTTCTCGGGTAAGCTGTGGATTTTGTTGGATCTGGCATCCTAATATTCTTGCTGATCTTAGAGAAATCTTCCTCGGAGCACCTGTTCGTCTTTGGTTTTCTTTACGAGTTTTAAACCTTGCAATGAACGAAGCAATTGTAGTAAAAGGAATATTCAGGTTGTTAGAAATCGTTCTGTAACTGTTCCCATCTTTCCAAAGAGAATAAAATGTGTTGCTTTTGTGAAATAGGCAATTCTTTACCTTTAGGCATTATTAGAACCTTCTCGTAAGACTAGAACTTACAGAATGCTCTGATAATGGCTAATAACGTTAACTATAATTACTGATAACATTACTGGAACATTCTAGAATATTCTTTTTTCATAATTAATTGATTATTTTATTCTAATAATTGATTTGTACGAATACTTTTTTCACCAGTTAGAATTTTTTTTAGAAATTCATTAATTTTTGTTAGAATAAGAATTAATTAAGTTTATTATTATTTTTTAATTGTATGTGTCTTTATACATAAAATGTGCTGAGATTTGTTTTATTTAAGGCTTTTACATTTATAAAAATACAATTTTTCATGTGTACGAATATTTATTTTCCCCAACTGTATATACGAGCGCTTTTGGGTATTCTTTTAGCCACTATTAATTATGTTTTTTTTATTGTTATTTTTAACTGAATGTTTTGATTTTTAAGTATGTATTTAGAATTATGGGATTTTTTTTTCTCAACACGGTCAGTACATTTTGACCATCTTTATAGTTGATGTTATTGAATATTGCTTTTCTCCTTTTTTTAATTAACAAAACTAATAAAATTTCTAAATAAATGTCGCCAAAATTTTTGCAGTTAACTTTCTTTGGGCGTTTTATTTATCTTTTACTTTCATAATTTCACAAAAAGAATCCTTTCTTATTGTTATGGAGTCCTCCCCTTTTTCATATAAGTGGACTCTACCAGTGTTATTTGGACTTCTGCCGTTAAATACCCACAGTCAGATTTTATAGATTAAAATAACAGTTTACACAAGCAGATATAATGTAACCAATACAATGGCAACATGAATATCGTCCCCATTTTTGCTCTAACAAGAAATGTTAACTTCCTTTGGGCGTTTTTTTTTTCACTTTCATTATTTCAAAAGATCCTTTTTTTACATGTGACAGTAAAATTTATTTTACTGAAACACAAATTATACACAATGAAACTTTAAAATAAATTTAATATTCCCGCAATATCCTCTTTCCGATGCAGTATATGTAAATAAAGACAATAATTATCCAAATTATATTTCTATAATTTTTTCTAATCATATATCGTATTCGGTGATAAAATTAATTAAATTTATAAATCACGAAATTCGTTACATTTTTTTTATCAGCAAAGGAAAATACCAGAATTTTAAATTTCAAACGTGAATCATTAAAATATTTTTTTTTCTAATTAATGAAATGATTTATGCATGTTGTTTTACATTTTGACAAATATAAAATATGACGTCGTCTATCTTTCTGAATTAAAAAAAAATGTCACATCGTCAAGAAATCAAACTTGACAAATCCTCATAGCGTGTGGACGCAACTGCTGTAGAAATATAAACGTCATAAAAGAAAATATATTTGATCATTAATTAAAATGATTATGTGGCACGCTAATTAATATCAAAGTGATAAATTCCTTTTCTTCAAGCGTTCCTTTGCAATGCAAATTTGGGCTTTATCAAAATGTTCTGTTTTGGGGATTAGATTGAATTATTAGTTTTAAATCAGATAATATTTTGTAATGAAGTGGGGATATCGGCTTAAATGAAGCCGCTTGTGGACTAATAAGACAAAATTTGTATCTTTTGTATTTAACTTTCCATTTTATTTCACAATAATATTTCTCTGTTACTCTAGGCAATTCGGTAGTGAGTGGCCCAGCAGAGTTTAGGCTCGATAGGTGGCCTTATAGTCTCGTTATGCGATATCAGCTGAGAGGCTGCTATACTTCTCTATGGAGCTGATGTGCATATCTCTGGTCACCCCGTTTTTATCGTTCTTATGCTGGATGCTCCTGTGAGGTTACTTCCTCTTGTAGTCAACGGCTGGTAGTCCACATCAGCTCAAACAGTTGGCGTGCCTCTCTATATTGATGCTGGAGAATTTAATGCAATGCATAATCCCGTACAATAATGCACTTTTAATGTGTAAAATATTTACTTAGACATCAGTTTATCTAATCATTGTTTATTTTAATGAATTCGCTCCTAATTTCACGGAAGCACAACCAGGAAAGTCGTTAATTAAGGCCAATTCCCGCCGGTTGTAGGCTAAATCTATACATGCAATTGAATTAGCTGATTTCAAATCGATGGGCATCGGCTGTGGTTTGACCTGATTAGAGATTGGCCCCACTAACTCTACTGTTTGCTTATTGTGTACACATGATTCTGAAAGTTATCGTAAATATTAACAGTTTCCTATATATTCCATTATCCATTGATTCCGATGTCATTTAGAATACCAAAACAATAAAAAAAAAAAAAACGATTTCACAGTTCCAGGAGCCAAGTATTAAAAAAAAAAAAGAAAAAAAAGATTCCTTTTATGACTAACGAATTAGTAGAACGTTAAATCGATTCCAACATAAACAAATCCTTAATCACAAAGCGGACAAGCAAATGCAAAACAAAACAAAGTTGATTGCCTCATTCTGGTCAATCTCCTCTAAAAGAATTATAATGAAATTATAAAATAAAATAATAGATATCAATTATCCAAAGTGACGATTATATAATTTGATTTGAGTAAGCCGAAGTTGATAGCGATCAAATGCACATATTTCTTAAGAATAAATATGTTACACGAGATTTATGATATTGGATCGTTCAAAGTAATTTACGCTAACATGTTTATATTAAGGACTTTGATGGTTGGTACCAATAGCTCGTTAGGAGTAAATAGATTCGCCTATCATTCGGTTCACTCTCCCCGACGGTCTTTTGGACAGGAATAGCGTTTTCTCCCCTGTTTCCTGTTTATGATCGGGTTTCCGGTTCCTTCTAAAGTTTTTTCATTCTCTATCACCTTACCTCACAGTAGCACTTGACGAGGTCGAATTGCGTAATTAAAAAAAAAAAAAATACTGGCCCACATTTCGGGAAATAATATACAACTTATACCTTTGAAATAGTGTTCTATTTAAATAGGAAAACATTTCAAAGGTTTTTTCATGTGTTTTTTTTTTCTTCCGAATTTAGTATTCAATCAACTTCGCAGAATCAGATTAAATATGAGTTCCATCTATATTCTCGCGAACAAGGATTTAAGAGCGAGCCATCTGCTTCAGATTTGTGAGTGATTTGCAAGACACAATCCAGACCAGGCTTCCCCAATGTGGGCGATATCAACCACCAGTGGACGATTTCATCTGTGGGGTGGGTGATTAGCAAATTAATAAAAATGGTGAGTGATTAGAAATGTTTTGATTATCAAAAAGGTATTTCAGAATATGCTGCCCCCAAAATAATTAAGGAGATTTGCAAATATAGGAATAAAACGACCACATATATATATACACACATACATACATATATATATATATATATATATATATATATATATATATATATATATATATATATGTGTGTGTGTGTGTGTGTGTATATGTTTCATTAAATAATGTAGACAAGCGTTGTCTATTTATTTTATGTAAATTCTTTACATAACATCTGATAAGCTTAACATTATCATTAAACGAATAAAGAAAATCACAATATTGATATATATTTTTTAATCGAATCTAAGCTTTCGGCTTACATAAGCCATTATCAATTATATGACAATTACAGTACAATGTATTATGCATTACAGGTACAAGAAAGTGATGATAGTCTGTTTCTCTGTACATGGATGATTTCCCCATAAGACGCTGGAAGCGAAAACGAACCACAGACCATGACGTCACACATGACCACGCGAGAGTGAATTCGAGAAGTATTACGTATGGGAAACCGTTGATATATATATATATATATATATATATATATATATATATACCGAAAAAAAACAATATTTTGGTATCTCTCGCGTGCTGAAGGCTTTTATGGTATGAGATTTAGCAGCAGGTAACTGGGCGGGGAGGATTGTCTGCCATGACCAAGGCACTAAATTCTACCATTATCTACCCAATGCGAAAATCCAGAGGAACAACACATATCAGAGTATTATAAACTTTCGTTGGAAACGAAAAGTCGTTGTTGAACCCTATTTAATAACAATCTCCCATCATGGCAGTGAATAATGGATAATTATCTCACAGAAGATTGATTTGTTTTTAGAGTGTATCAAATGTGTGCAGGTTATTTAAAGCCAGAAAATATTTTTAGGGTGCAAGATTTTTTGGGAAATAGTAATGAATATCTGATACAATCTTACTAATTAACTCATAAAAAGGGGGAGGGGAGATCATACATTCCTCAATGGTATTTGCGCGTAAATGAATATAACGAACCAGGCTGGAATTAGAACTTGACTCTCCGATTTTCGATTTCAGATACCGGACTTTTATTCATTACACCGCCCACACATCCAAACTCATAGCATCTTGTATTTCTAAGCGGTCACCCACCTAAATACTGACCAAACTTGATGTTGCCTAACTTTGAGGATCGTACAGGAACTGATGCTTCAGCGTGATATGGAAGTAAGCTATACTCATTTTATACGTCATCAAAGAAGTCTTTATAATTTATTTCTTAGTAATATTTCTTATATCAAATTTTTCTTACACCTCCCGCATATCCAAGCACCTGGTATGGATTCTTCCGATTTGATCGCGTGGTAAGACGGAAAAGATATTTTAATGACGCTACTTGCATTCAGTGAGATAAAGAAAGAAAGAAAGAAAGAGAGAGAGAGAGAGAGAGAGGCAGAAAGGAAGATAGTTTTTAACGTCTCCTGTTGATATCTCGTGAATAATGGACTATTCTGATTTGATCACGTGGAAAGACGGAAACGCTATTTCAGTGAAGCTACTTGCAATCAGTGAGAAAAAGAAAGAAAGAAAATGAGGAAGAAGGGAAGATAGAAGTATTTAACATCTCCTGCCAAAATGTAGTAAATAAATGGCTATTTCGATTTGATCACGTGGAAAGACGGAAAAAGATATATCAGAAACACTACTTAATTTAATTGAGAAAAAAGAAAGAAAGAATGAAAAAGAAAGAAAGAATGGAAGATATGTGTTTACGTCTTTTTCAGTGAAATGAAAATAAAATTTGTCCTTACTTATTAAAATAACGATCAGCGTTATGATGGCTATTGCAATATTTTGTTAAAGCTGTTAAGCACAAATATTTAACAAATGCAACAGATAAATTTCTACGACTATTTTATTGTTGTAGAACTCGGCATGAGCTTATTCAAACATTAAATTAAGAATTATGCTGACGGCTATATCATGTTGAAAAAACTGTCCTCGCAAAATCACCGAAGTTAAATAACATTGAACTTGATCAGTACCTAGACGGGTGACCGATAAAGAAAACCAGATGCTCTAAACATGGACGTGCGAGTGGTGTAATGGATAAAGACTTGGAAAGAGATATCGGCGTTCCGAGTTCAAATTCCATTGGGGTTCGTTATATTCACTTACGTGTAAATACTCTTGGCAAAGGCATGAATCCATCTCTTCTGCCCCCAGTTATGGGTTTGATAGTATGACTTGTATTAGAAAATCATTATTATCTCCCCCAAATTCTTACAATTCTATATGTTGCTTATGTAAGCCCTTTCCTCGCGAATTATTTTAGGAGAAACGTTTCATTTTTCAGAGGTTTTGTTTTGTTTTTAATATAGTAACTAAAAAAAAAAAAACTGAGGTTCCTTGAAGTAACCGGGCTAACACCTCTACCAGACGTATGAGTTGACAAGTGAACTCGTTTCAATCTCAGAATAACATAAGCAGAATCCTGATCGACGTATAAAGATGTCTGAAGGTGGATTCTGAAGGTTATGTCTTCGACGTGTTTATTCGTCGGTGTCTGAAAAAAAGACACTTCCAGTAAAAATGTATATACTCGTCTATGCCGGGGAAAGAGTTTGAATATAATAAAAACATTATAATTGGAAAGAGTGATAAGTCTATTATTTTTTTTTTTTTTGTTAATTTAAATAGAAGTGACTATAACAAAAAAACTACTTGATGCCATCCTCAATAATAAGCAACTTTAAAAAATTAAAGAAAATACTATTGACCTTTAGACACGAATAAACAAACTAATTAAAATCAATAATGCCGAAATAGGATCAATGAGTCTCAACAAAACTTTGGATGAGTATAATCACGGCTATTTATACGGAAATGTTAAAATCCATAGTTCAAACACTTTGCGACGTGCCATAATCTCTCAAATTTCTACTTCCGTATTTAACTAAACTGAAACTCTAAACAAACTCATCCAATCATACTTTTCTAATAAATATGGTGTTAGTTCAACCAACGATTTTCTTAACATATCACATTCTAATGAATCAAGCTATGTTACTTCGCCTCGTTAGATATTGAAAGTCTGTTTACAAATATTTCTGGGCCCTGTCGGCTGGGGCTTCAGAATACGCCGACTGCACCTCTGTAGAGGGGTAAGACCCCCCCCAATGAGGCGTCCTGGATATGACGTTAAATTGTATCCAACAGCAAGGCCTCTGATCTGGAGGTTTTGAGGAGCATGGAACCACCTCTTAATTGCTGGTGTTCCCAGGTCCACATTGACCCGGGGTGGTAGCACCTGTTAGGGTCCCAGCTATGGGCAAATAGTGAACTCCTAGTTTTCCAAGTTTTACTCGCGTCCTGGGTATGACGGTAAACTACATCCGCGTCCTGGGTACGGCGATAAACTGCATCCAACAGCAAGGTCTCAGATAATGTTTTCAGAAAAATAATGTTGCCAGCTCTAAGTTTTTTTGTAAAAAAGTAATGTTGCCAGCTATACGTTTTTTTGTAAAAGAGTAATGTTGCCAGCTATACGTTTTTTTGTAAAAAAGTAATCTTGCCAGCTATACGCTGCCAGCTATACGCTGCCAGCTATACGTTTTTTGTAAAGGAATAATGTTGCCAGCTATACGTTTTTTTGTAAAGGAATAATGTTGCCAGCTATATGTTTTTTTGTAAAAGATAATGTTGTCAGCTATACGTTTTTTGTAAGAAATAGTGTTTCCGGCTATACGTTTTTTGTAGGAAATAGTGTTGCCGGCTATATGTTTTTTGTAGGAAATAATGTTGCCAGCTATATGTTTTTTTGTAAAAGATAATGTTGCCGGCTATACCTTTTTTGTAAGAAATAGTGTTGCCAGATATACGTTTTTTGTAAAATAAATAATGTTGCCAGCTATACGTTTTTTATTCCATACAAAATAGGCATTTAAAATTCATATAAACTGGATTTGGCATTAAATAACCCACAGTGGTTGATATGCCATAAAACCCAAACAAACAAACAAATATTTCTGTTTAATAAACTATAGAAATAACTATATAAAACTCATATAATCACGCTAAGTTCGCGCCTACTAATATCAGATCAAGTATTTGATGTAAACACTACGCAGAGGAAAGGAGTTAAATAACGTAAAAAGATGTTAATAAACTGTAAAGGAAAAGAAACAAAGCAACTTAAGAAAATCCAAACCGTGAAATTTTCTCCATTGGAATATTACATTATTTGTAAACTCTTTATGTGAAATACTTCCATTCTTTTGTTCTTGGAATGTTCAAACACGTATAATCGTCTTGCCCGAGACTTTTCTAAAAGCGGATTTCCTTTCCCCTGTACTTTGTAAATAAAGACTGATAAAAAATGACAACGTTGTCTGGGACGGGATTAATATAAAATCTTTTATAGCCTAAAACGTTCATCTCTCTTCTTCTCTCATTCTATTTCCTTAAATCATCGCATTTTCTTCTCTGTTAAAATTGTCTTCAGCGTAATAGTGTCGTGTGAAAATTGCCTCGAAAAGATAAAGAAGACAGATATCCAAGAATATAAAAAATGTCTGTTGTATATCTCTTATGAGTCTATCTACAAACCCCATCTTTTTTCTGTTTAGTTTAATGCCGTTGAATATAAGACTTGGTAGCCGCTCAACGTTGATGGCTACTGCCAACAGATTCATAATGAATGAAAAGTTGGTAGTAAAGCTGGTCACTAGTATTCGAGAATAATTGTATACTAGGGTGGCTAGCCAATCCCTATTGTAGACGCTTGCTCAGGCGCATTTGCGTTTATTCAAAACCCACAGAGCCCACCTGTGGTTTATACTGCAACTATGCAGAGCAGAATTTAGTTAAAGTTTCTGGGAAAGAGCGTGTTATCTAGCCTGATCAACAATTTGAACAAGGGCAGAACGCTCAATCGATCGGCCACGATGACTTATGACTTCGTGCTATCACAGCTATCGACGGCCCCCAAAAGTACCGTCTACCAATTTCACTCACAAGGATTTGGTTGTATGGTTTTCCAAACTTGCTGGAATCGACCGCTCCATTCCAATAACACAAGGAATTCTCTTTCCTGGCACATCGAACATGATGAGATTCGAACCCGGGAAATTTTTAATCACTCAACCATGTGCCCATATAAATTTGGTATTAAGTGAAGATTATCTGGGCAAAAATACGGGATAACAATTGATTTTTAATTTGAAGCGGTTAGAAAAGTACTGGTCAGGGAACTAACCATGTGGCCTTCTGTAATCTTCACAATCAGTTCCTGGGTATTCTTACATTTAGAAAAAAAGAGGAAATTGGTTTGATTCGACTCAGTGGAGTTATCATGGCGTGTCTGATTTGTCAATGTCTGATCGGGTAGAACTAAAGAATGGAGCTTATCTGTACATTAGCCATAGAAATAGTTGAGTTTGAGGGTAGGTGGTTGCAGAATGAAAAGTAAGTCATCCCTCAGTATCTGTCTATATTTCTGAGATAAGGTATTATGTATACTACTTACATTATTCTTGAAGGACACATGGCAGAGTAGATAAAAGCGTTGGTTAGATCCACTGAGAGGACCCAAAGAGTGTGTGTTCAATATCCGGTTAAGGCAGTGGAAAACATGGAGAGGGGAATTAACAGGAGATAACTGATAAGTGACATTCATTAAACATGGCACGTAGAACTGGAACAGTGAGCGAAATAAAGGGTTCAGTTTGACATTCCAACCACCTGAAGAAGGCCGGAGCGTACAACGGCCGAAACATTGTAATAAATATGGCGAGAAAGATGAGGACAATAGTCCAAATAATGTAAATAGTGTAAGTCATCCCTCTACACGACTATGTAAATTCTTTTTTAAGTTTTTCGGTTCCAGTTCAGATATGGCAGAAATACTCCAGTTTGGGCTTTGTCGCGGGTATCATATTTCCTTAGAAAAAGTTTTAAAGGTAAACTCATAAACACCATTCAAACAAAGACACATGTACGTGGAAGAATAAGAATAACAAGGGATGTTATTGTCGGTCGTCCCATTAATCCCAGGAGACGTAAAATGAAAATTTCTAAAGAAGAAAAATGGAAAAATCATGCTAAATTAGATGCAACTATGAGATAAGACTCAGCCATTTAGTATGGCATACATAGATAATAATTTATAACAAACAAACAATAAGAAAAAGAAATGTAGACGTTGTAGCTCGTATATAAAAATCTACGTACCTGAAATGCATAATTGAGTTAGTCTGTTTTTTTTAGGACGATGAAATGTGTCCTAGTTTTGAGAGATTTATTTTGGGAGATGTTAACACATACGTCTGTCTACATCGAAGAAGCGGCGAAAAGAAAGCCAAGCCACATAGTCAATGTCCAGAGGGAGAAAAAGAAGAAGAAAAGGACTTCCAGCACCTTTTTATACGCTCCCGCAAGTAATTCTGATTGGCAAAGCGGAAGCCATCGCGGTGCCCTATTTTTCACCACGGAAACAGACGTGACATGCCGATTTTAATTTCCGTTATACACCACAGTCTAGTCTTGAAAATTATAATTCGAAAAGCAATGTTTTTAAATATAAATTGAACTATTAACTATCACCATACATGCAATATATATATATATATATATATATATATATATATATGTATGTATACAGTGTAACCCGGATATAAGAGACCCGGATATAAGAGAAACTCGGATATAAGAGAGATTTTATCTGGTCCCAAATTAAAGCCTGTGTTAATGTATATATAATAGACCAAACCCGGATATAAGAGACTTCTTCTCCGGTCCCGACAACTCTCTTATATCCGGGTTACACTGTATATATATATATATATATATATATATATATATATATATATATATATAAATGAAAAACTTGGTAATCCGTATGGGTAGTCTCAGGGAGGATGAAATCGTGAGAGCTCAATGTAAATCCAGAGCTAATAATTTAAAGAAAAAACAGACAACTTTAATGTTCAATTATAATAATTTATTTCACCAGATCCCTTTTAAGGGACGCTGGATCATCAGATAACACTTATAAAAAATGAAACGAAACGTTTCATTTTTTGGGAAGTGTTATCAATTTTTGCAAGTGTTATCTGATGATCGAACGTTATTATACTAGAACCTTAAAGTTGTCTGTTTTTCTTTCAATATATATATATATATATATATATATATATATAATCAGGATATTGACGTTAATTAAAATTCATCAAGGAAGGTGCCGTAGTTTTTTTGTTTTTTTTTAATCCAAGTACTTTCGAAATTTTTAAGATCATCTTCAATAATCCTATATCTGTTCAGGGATGTTCAACTCCTGCAAAAATTATATTTGTGGAACGTGAAATCACAGAACCATTTTCAAATCCCAGCCTAGTTTGTTACAATCACTTCACAGTGATGTCAATTGTTTTTTAAACCAAAAATTTACGCCAAAAAGATACACTGTTATAAATATACTATTTGTAGGTCAGATGCTAAGTAAGTTGGTTCAATGTGTCGTGCTAGACAATTCTTTTTCTCCAGAATCTATCTTGCATATCTATAAGTCTACCATTCGCCCATGCTTAAAACAGTGCTTCAACATATGGCCCGTTGCTCTTGCCATCTATCTAGAGATCCTTTAGAAAATCAAAAGAAGAATCAGTAAATTCAATGGTCCTCATCTGGCGTCTCGGCTTCAGTCACTTTCCCACCACCGTAAAGTTGTTTCCTTTTGCCTTTTCTATAAATATTTTCTTGGTAATTGTTCGGTTGTTCTCTTTGCTACGATACCTAGACTTTACGAGTGTCGGCAAGCTCTCATCAATTTACAGTTGGATTGACTAGATGTAATCGCAAGTTCTACGCAAACAATTTCTATTCTCGCACTTCTCGCTTGTGAAACACTCTTGCAGCTCCATGGTTTCTAGTTCATTTGAACGCAATATCAATCGTTATATACTGTCTTCTTAATTACACTTTTTTGTTGTTTCTCCTTAGTGATGGTTCATTTTTTTTAATTCTTCAACACTCAGTAATCCTATCTGTCTTTTACTGTCTTACTTGGGGCAAATTCTATTTTTAAAAGAATGCTTGCATCAATGAGTTTCCCTAACGAGAAACTTTAGTTCTAAAGTGTGTGGAATTAGGATAAAAAAAAACCCCATCAGCTTCGAACTTCTTTTTTTATTATTAATGTTTACCTTGTACAATTCTCGGGAGCCATTCAACGTAAAAAGTTAGTTAATGATGACACTTATAAGCGTCTGAATCGGAAGTAATAAGTGCAGTTGAGGTTCTCTATGAGAGATAAAGGGTAACACTAGACATGGAAACGATAAGATTATAGGGACCAAGAAAACAACCTCACTGCAGTCTGTTCCCCAAAGTATCAGTTATTGGGAACTTCTTCCTTACTAATGGAATACGAAGGGAATGAGGAAAATTCCTCACAGTTTACGTGACATGACAGGTCTTGGGCGCAAATGTCAGGACTGATCGAAATAAGGAACGTAACTCGTTAGAATATTTGCCAGGGAAATAGTGGTAATAAATCTAGCGGATTGCGACGTTTCGACTAAGTGGAAAATAATTCATCAAATACAATGTCGCGTTGACGCTGCAGAAATGTCTATCAATATAGGTAAGTTAGAATTGGGTCGCTCCTGCCTAACTATAACAAGAATAATTTATTTTTGGTCTGATCTGACACATATAAAGACAGCATAACAGGAGGAGCCATATAACTAATTTCTTTAAATCATTTCACCCCAAGCAAGGCGAGAATGCCACTAGTACGTCGCAGGGTACAGATAAAGAAAGTAAGAGAAAAGTATGAGTAAAAAGAGGATTGAGGAAAGGACAAAAAAAATGAACGGGTTTCAAGAATATAGAAGATAGCCATTGACGTTTCATTTCGCTTTTTGAAGATTGTAGTTATCAGGGAAGCAAGTAAACGAAAGGGACTTACACAGGCGGGAAATGTGAGAAAAGAAACTGTTAGAGTAGAAGAGACGGTTGTATTTAGCTATTTCAGCAGTAAGCTGGTGAGACCTAGATTCCAATTTAGAAGGACGCTTTTATTCATGTAGGCGGGGTATCAAGAAACAGAGCTCGGCAGATAAGTTGCCATGAAAAATATTTGTAGAAAAGAAAGAGGAAAGTCACATGACGTCGATGATAAAGTGACCGATGTCGAGATGCCAAGTCACGATCGATAACATTACAAACCCATCTTTGGACTTTGCCAAGAACCTCGAGCACCAGACCAGATATGGCAGCAGTATTCAATATAAGGACGATTTCGTAAATGTGCAAGATGCATCCTGACGAGAAACATTTCTGGCACGACATATTGACCCAACATTCTTTGCGGTAGATGCAGCTGCCGGTACAAGGAACTGGTTCCATTTGGTCAGAATCTTTAGCGATGGATCGTATATAGGAGTTCCATTTGCGGTCTGGGGTGACCTTAAGTTCCAGCAGGGATTCAAGGTACGGCTCCTGCTTGAGAGAACAACCATCTATCACTTAAAAGTTTTAGGGTCATCTGGTGATGGTGGAACGTTACTAGCTTGATTTGTATCTTGCGAATGTTACAAGCCAGCCCACTGTCATATTGATTTTTCTTTCTTTCTATACGCCGTGTTCGGGTCAAGACATAGGCGACCATGGTTCTCCAGCTCCCTCTATCCCTTGCAGCTCTCAACAAGTTCCTTTCATCTGGCACAGACAACATTCTATCACCCACTTGCTTAAGGGCGCTAGGTATGTCATGCGTTGTTTCCCTTGTCTCTTTTTCCCCCTATTCGAGCCGTGAGTATCAGCTTCTCCAAGCACTTTTTCCTCATTATGTGTTCCATAAACATCAGCTGCCTCATCCTCATGTTAAGTATAAGCTTCCTCCTTGTTTTCATCCTCACCAAGACCTCATCTTTCCTCACACGGTTGGTCCATGATATCCTTAGCATCCTTCTGTAGAACAACATCTCCGTCGCTTCGAGTCTCTTCTTTATCTTTGAGAAAACAGTTCAAAATTCGTGGCCGAAGAAGGACAGTATTCAGTATTCTTTTCTTTGTTACCAAAGAAATCCTCCTGTCTCTCAACACTCTGCCTAGATTTTGGAATATGTTCTTGGCCATCCCAATACGTCTACAGATCTCAGTGTTGCACTTAACATCCTCTGACAAAACGCTTCCCAGATATTTAAGCTTCCGCATCTGGTTGATTCTAGTGTTCCCGACCTGCAAATCGCATTTCCGGCTCATCCTTCTATTGATGACCATGCATTCTGTCTTCTTGTAGTTTATGCTTAGTGCCTTCTTCTTACTCTCCGTCGATACCTTCTGTAGATTTTGGAATTTTTTTTTCCTTGTCTGCTATCAGTACTGTGTCATCTGCGTATCGTGTTGTTAAGATTGTGGCCGCCAATGCTAAATCCCAGTAGGGTTTCCAATTCTCTCACAATTGCCTCACTGTATAAGTTGAACAGGTCGGGTGAGAAGACGAATCCTTGAAGTACGCCCTTTTCTATTTTTGAATAATTGCTGGACTCGTTCCCTATGCGCATGCATGCTATTTGCTGCCAGCATAGGTTCTTGAAGCACAATTCTATATTGAACATTTCGTGCTAAACAGTCTTGTATATGGCGAAATACGCCCCAAAATATGATGAAAAATTGACAATGTTTAAGCTTTGAGCACAGAAAAAACTGTGTGACACCAGTCGATTAATTTTTTTAAATGATTGGAATTGTAATAAAACCCCAAAATATGAATGTGAATTTATACTTTTTCTTTCAACTTGAGAATTTACAACAAAGTATTAAATTCTTTTATTATTAGATTACAAGAATTTTTTACTAGAAAAAATACTTGTAAAAACAAGTATTTTTTACAAGAATTTTTTACAAGAATTTTTTTTTTATTTACAAGAATAATTTTGTATTTACAAGATTATGATATATGTGAACCAACTATAATGCAATATGTCATTTACCATTTTATGAAAGAGTAAAAATGAATATGATTTTTTATTTAAATATTTATAGTAACGTCAATGGACAAGAAAGTTTATATAAACACATTACGACGAACAAATGTAATTATGAATTTTGGATTAAAATCCAATTTATGGACATTTCTTTCACTTAATCTCGCCATATAAATTCAGTAACATAGGTTGGGAATATAAATTTCTCTTACAGATTTTGACAATTTTGCGATTTTTTAAAAATAAATCTTTTGAATGAAAACACTTATTATGGTGTGGAACCATAGAAAGATAACACGGACTTGGATATAAGGTTAAATAGTATATTCTCCGAAACATAGTACAAAGGTAAATGTGGACTTGAGAGTACTTTCTCTCACTGGTCTCCTCGCTCGCTGTCTACTACTCGGTGACCCTCACTTGGTGACTCCCCTTACTTAGAGATGGTAGCCATAATATATAGGTATGGAAGAGTCCATTTGTAGGCAGGTCCCCACAACACATATATATTTCTTTACAGAGTGTTAAATATTAAATATTTATAAAAGATAAGTAATAAATATCGCATTGCTCATAGTTTACATGTTTTTATAATCGTGTAAGCAAACATTGCCGAGGGAGTCAAAAGTGAATACAATAATAGCAGTGTGAAGGAAATCACCATCATTTTGACACACCATTGTTTCTTTTTTTATCTTGTTTTTTTTTTTTTTTTCGGGCACAAAGGTTAAACATAGCCCAAAATCTTTATATTTCCAGTGTAAAGATAACTCAGAATCATATAAATTAATGCAGAAACACATATTAGACCACCGTCTTTCGCCTAAGGGCAAGTACCTCTCTGGGTTAAAAGTTTAGGATTTCACTGAGGCATCGTTATTCCAGGTTGGTACGTTGAAACTGATGGAATATTGACCATTCTACATGCTTGGCTATGCAAGTTCCGCCTCGCTGAAATTATTAGACCGTGTTTATTTTGTACGGGTGCTTATAGTATTTTTACACCGGCAGGATTATTCTTTTCACTTATATTTAACTTGTATAGAACTCGAGCGAGGGAAATCTGGGAGTTTGGAACAAAGATCATCCTACCTTGAAAATTGTGGACTGACGATACACAACCACGAACAAAGAACAGTGCCAAATTTGCAGAAACCACAGCACCGGATGTCTTTCAAACACAACAGCAACTAAAATGGATATCGCATGTATCATTAGAAATAATGTCATAATCAAGATGCTGATATTTCACACAACTTCAAACAGAAACTTAGAAAGGACCCCCCACTCCTGCAACTTTGGAAAGAGCAATAACAGTTACTGGACTTGAGAAATCTGTTTTCCTGAAAAATTGTTTTAAATGAAAGATTTTATAAATTTCAAGCAAAAGCAGCACTGATTGTTCGGTCAATGAATGTCAAATGTTTCATTCTAAGGAAATGGCTAATATCATCATTACCACTGCCATTTGGCACCTTAACGAGGTGTAATGGTTGGCAAGATTGGGTCGCTAGAACAATTAAGACTGAGTAGTGAGTTCGACCCTCATTCTGTGACCCATATTTTCGGCTTTGTGCCATATCTTAGCAACGCTTAGAAAATGACATTAACAAAACGTTTATTATGAATTGGTACAATAAGTTTGAGTTGAAAAATTCCACTGTCATGACAATTCCAGACATTTCGTATGAAAGTCTAGACTTTTGTAATTCATGAGACAGAAAATCTTGTAAACAGGGAAATGACATTTTTAACATTTTGAAAGTATATTGAAAAGAGTGTAATTGAATTAAATCTTGAAAAATTAAAATACTAGATAGCGCGTTTCGTAGGTAGCACAGGTTTTCAGACTATATATATATATATATATATATATATATATATATATATATATATATATATATATATTGTGTGGGTGGTGTTTGAGCAGTTCTTAAAAAGAGTCTGCCGGATATGCACAGCAGAAACAAAAGAAGTGGTCACCCCCAATCAATATGGTAGAAGTTTTCTAAACAAATAATCACCTTTCAGGTGTACACAGTTTCATGCCTTTAAGCGATCGACAGGCGGTCCGTAGCTTTAATGCGAAAATAGGATCTTTTATATTTTTAGATCATATATGTATACAGTGTAACCCGGATATAGGAGAGTTGTCCGGACCGGAGACAATGTATCTTATATCCGGGTTTCTCTTATACCCGGGTTTGGTCTAATTTGTATACATTAACACAGACTCTAATTTGGGACCGGAGAAATTCTCTCTTATATCCGGGTCCCTCTTATATCCCAGTCTCTTATATCCGTGTTACAATATATATATATATATATATATATATATATATATATATATATATATATATATATATATATATATGCGTGTGTGTGTGTGGCTATTGTTATAGTTGCGTGATATTCTATCAATTTTGGCGAATATTTCTCTCGTTGGGTAATTAACTTCGCAAAACCAATAACTGGACGAAGCGGTATAGGAGCTCATAGAGAGAATTACTGAAATCAAGATGGCGCCTTTAAAATCTAACGGGCATTAACTCGTTTAATCTAAGTAGATAGAATTGTGTTATTAAATTTCAACCGAATTGTCTTTCCTATGTTTAAACATGGGGTTTTGGTGTGTAAAAAAGGTTACCGAATGGAAAAAATAGAATTTTTATGAGCAGGTGAAAATGTTGGCAGGGAAGAGACAATGAAAACTTAATGCAGGAAAAGAAGAAAGCTTATCATAAGAATGTTATGTAGAAAACGAGGACAGATGACATGAAGTACAAAATGGAGGGAAAAGAATAACATGACATGAAGTACCTAATGTGGAATGTGAAGAAAGATTCCATAATCTACGCAATGTAGAAAAAGAAGAAAGATGATATAAAGTACAAAATTTAGAAAGCAAAAAAGATGGGATAAAGTACTCGATGTAGAAAAAATATAGACTTGGTAATAAGAACCTAATTTAAAAAAAAAGAGGACAGATGACATAAAGTACACAATGTAGAAAAAAAGAGAGAGGTGGCAATATGAATATAATGTAGAAAACGAGGACAGACGAGATAAAGTACACAATGTAGAAAAAGATGAATGACATAAAGTACACAATGTAAAAAAAAAAAACGTTGACAATAAGAACTTAATGTAGAAAAAGAAAGATTGCATAAGGTACCTGATGCAGAAAAATAAGAAAGATGTCATAAGGTACCTGATGCAGAAAAAGAAGAAAGATGTCATAAGGTACCTGATGCAGAAAAAGAAGAAAAATTACATAAAGTACCTGGTGCAGAAAAAGAAGAAGATGTCATAAGGTACCTGATGTAGAAAAAGAAGAAAGATGTCATAAGGTACCTGATGCAGAAAAAGAAGAAAAATTACATAAAGTACCTGGTGCAGAAAAAGAAGACAGATGTCATAAGGTACCTGATGCAGAAAAAGAAAAAAGATGTCATAAAGTACCTGATGCAGAAAAAAAAGAAGGATGTCATAAAGTACCTGATGCAGAAAAAGATGAAAGATGTCATAAAGTACATGATTCAGAAAAAGATGAAAGATGTCATAAGGTACCTGATGCAGAAAAAAAAGAAAGATGTCATAAGGTACCTGATGCAGAAAAAGATGAAAGATATCATAAAGTACCTGGTGCAGAAAAAGAAGACAGATGTCATAAGGTACCTGATGCAGAAAAAGAAGAAAGATGTCATAAAGTACCTGATGCAGAAAAAAAAGAAGGATGTCATAAAGTACCTGATGCAGAAAAAGATGAAAGATGTCATAAAGTACATGATGCAGAAAAAGATGAAAGATGTCATAAGGTACCTGATGCAGAAAAAGAAGACAGATGTCATAAGGTACCTGATGCAGAAAAAGAAGAAAGATGACATAAAGTACCTGATGCAGAAAAAAAAGAAATATGTCATAAGGTACCTGATGCAGAAAAAGATGAAAGATGTCATAAAGTACCTGATGCAGAAAAAAAAGAAACATATCATAAGGAACCTGATGCAGAAAAAGATGAAAGATGTCATAAAGTACCTGATGCAGAAAAAAAAGAAAGATGTCATAAGGTACCTGATGCAGAAAACGAAGAAATATGTCATAAGGTACCTGATGCAGAAAAAGATGAAAGATATCATAAAGTACCTGATGCAGAAAAAGATGAAAGATATCATAAAGTACCTGATGCAGAAAAAAAAGAAAGATGTCATAAGGTACCTGATGCAGAAAACGAAGAAAGATGTCATAAGGTACCTGATGCAGAAAAAGAAGAAAGCTAACATAAAGTACCTGATGCAGTTTTAATATAAAAATCCTACACTTACGTCTTTCATTTTAACCTGAAGACGCCACTTAGCACTCGGAGACGAAACGAGTTTTTATTAAATAAAAAATGTTTCACACCCACACAATGTGATAAAGAAAATTTTAAGGAAGTTGAATCGTTAGTACAGTGTAACCCAGATATAAGAGACCCTGATATAAGAGAAACCCGGATATAAGATATTTCTTCTCCAGTCCCGACAACTCTCTTATATCCGGGTTACACTGTATACATTAAAACACGAGCCTAATTTTCTGAGACGTCTTCCATCGTTAACGTAACTATTCTTTAGGAGACATTTTTCCATTGTGGGATGAGACCAGTTCTAAAAAGGAAAAAAAAAGAAAGAAAGAAAAGAAACAGATTTTACTTTATCGATCTGAATCACCACTGAATTTTATTGATTGCCATTTCGATCTTTATTCAGTTTCGATAAAAATCACCTGGTACTGAATGTCACCAACTTTTTTCCTCAGACCCTAATAAGTGGTTGATTCTAATTCAATGCCAGCACCCGAAGCGAGAAATAAAATCTGACTTAGTCTAGACTGAACTCATTTAAGGCCATTTACAAGGGGAAAAAAATGATCAGTAGCAAATATCAGGTTAAGTAAAAACAAACCAGATATCCCGCAGTTGTTTTGATTTTCGAAGTCTACTTTAAACTATCAGCATTGCATAGTTCACTTAATAATATCTAAACCATTTAATAATATAATTCGCTTAATATTATCTAAAATATTTAATAATATATTTCGTTTAATATTATCTAAAACAATTTACAATATAATTCGCTTAATATTATCTAAACATTTAATACTATAATTCGCTTAATATTATCTAAAACATTTAATAATATAATTTGCTTAATATTATCTAAAACAATTTACAATATAATTCGCTTAATATTATCTAAACATTTTATGATATATTTTGCTTGATATTATCTAAAACAATCATTTATTTTTTCACAGACGAAAAACAGTAGTTTTGACAAAATAAACTTATGCTTTCATACATGTATCAGAGAAATTTCTAAAACATTAAAATCATTCAGTAAGAGACTTGAAGTAACAAAAATGTGGTGCGTCGGAAAGATTCTGAGAATACCACGAACTGAACATGTGTGTAACGAGGAAGTTTTAAAGACAAACGTAAACAAAATGAAAAAATATCCGTTTTCTTTTGTTTCGTTTCGTTTTTTATTCATTTTTTATTTTTATTTATTTATTTTTTTTGTAATCGAGTTCGCCACAAGCAAGGCCGCAAAGTCACTAAACTACAAGTGTTTACTTGGTGACAAAGAATTCTAAAGCAGTAACACCACCAAGGAGCGAGAACAAAAGAAGAGTAATCAGGAGGACAGTACATAGTGACTGACATTGTATTTAAATTTTTGAAGATTAAAGTTGGTTGGAAAATATGGAGCCGGAAGGGACTTCCACAAGCGAGAAGTGCGAGGAAAGAAACTGTTAGCATAGAACTTACGGTTTGTTCTGGCCAACCTAATTGTAAGCTGATGAAACCCAGTCACCAGTCTAGTACTTTAAATTAAAAAAAAAATCTAGTTACCATAGCGAAGGTCTCATTCGGACAATTACAATGAAACTATTTATAGAAAAGACACAGCGAGGAAACACTACTCCAGTGTAAAAATGACTGCCGCCATATCGGGACAAATAATATTGCGTATACATCTTTGGATTGAGCTATAGACTTTGAAATGTCTAAAGTATATAACGAAGAAAGACGTCTTAGAAAATGTGATACTCACACGGCATTTGGATGGCAATTGATCTACCGCAGAACGGGGTAAATAGCAGACCGGGTTCTATAGCATTGAATTCGTCTGGTCTACCGCAGAATGAAAGGGCTACCTATTGCAGGAAAAAAACTGATCGCCTAAACACATAACTGCCTGAATCTTGTGGTAACTGGGCCATTTAAATAAATGGTTTTATTCATTGGTATAAAATAAATGTTATGTTATAGATTAACAATGATTGTATTCAATGGTAGTTTATTGCCCCAAATAAAGAATAAGTACTCGGATATACAAATTTCGTATAGTAAAGGCGAAGTTTCTAGAACACGTAATGTGTTAAGAAGACTTGAAAAACCGGATATACACAGGCCATACTGAAGAAAAAAAAATAAAGTTATGCATAATCTGCGTAAATGGAAGTCAAAATTTATTGAGTTGGATTCATTTTGGTAAATAAAAATATATTTACACAATCAATGATATCATTTAATATTTAAACTTTCCCTAATGTCTGTTTTTGACATATTTTTTAACGTCAAAACACCGACATTATTTTTTGCATCAACCTAATAGTTCTTCTATATAGTGTATCTTATGTCTGTTTACACAGAAATTGATGATGGCAACAGACATAAGATACACTATATAGAAGAACTATTAGGTTGATGCAAAAATAATGTCGGTTTTTGACGTTAAAAAATATGTCAAAAACCGACATTAGGGAAAAGTTAAAATATTAAATGATATCATTGATTGTGTTAAATATAATTTTATTTACCAAAATGAATCAAAAATTGTCATATATATCAATTTTTAATGGTAGGTCGAAGAAAAAGAAAATACGGCGTTATGTAAGTTTTCAAAATTATAGTAAATGTGTTAAATTCTATTTATAAAACCATGCATAAGTAATTTATCTAAAATATATAATCTATATAATAAATTCTAATGTCAATGTGTCACACCTTTTCAACTATACTCCTAGAGGTCTTCCCTCAACATATTATACCATTCTGACATCAGGCCGACCCCGCGAGCAAATTAAAAACATTCCAGACTGGATCTCTACCTGCAATCCTGAAATTTTAGATTCTCAAGTTTTTCTTACTGCTATTGCTTTCAGATTCCGCCATCTTGGCTTCTACTGATAAAATCAATTAATGGGACACAATTCTCTTTCAATAGCTCATTTCAAATGAAAAAAATTAGTTTTCAAATTAATGTGCTTCAAAATAAAACTGTCCATGTTTTCACCATTACTCTTAGATGTCGTAGCGCAACATACCATACCTTTTGGGAATCAGATCGACTTCGTGAGCAAATTAAAAACATATCTTCTGGAATTTTGTATTCCAAAATTTTCATTAATGCGATTGTTTTAGGCGATTTTTTACGTCATTTTTTTTTTTTTTGCGGCGAATTTTTTTGTACGATAACAATATTTATAACTTGGAAATAAATTTGGGAATAATCGAAATTAATTGCGAAATCCAGCGAAAGTCATTCATGAAATAAAAATAATTGTTTGTACGGAAAGTAAGGACCTACGTACATCAAATTGTCTTTTAATTAAATGGCGACAGAAGAATTATCGTTGAACTTTTAAAAAGTAACCTTAGATATTAATGCAATACTTAAATGCAGCGATCAGTTATGTGTTCTTGAGTAGTTTGTTGTTGTTGTTGTTGTTGTTGCCTATTACATCTACTCCTCCCTGTTATGAAGGCCCAGTGAAGAGCTTTTAAGCTAGTACTATAATATACGGGAAAAGGATACATAATTTTTTCCATATCAGAACAGTTTTAGAAAAATCTATTTTAAATTGGAAAAAGAAATTTCGTTTCATCCATTAGATTTTAATCTGTGAGGGAACGCTGGAATTTCAAACATTAAAATCCTTTTCCTTAATTATGTTTGGGTATCTAGTCTAGCCGGTTTTATTTAGTTTCTTTTCGTTTACGTTTATTTCGATTTTGTTTTTAGATATCCCACATTGTGATAATAGAAGATATGCCATAGATTTTACTAAAATATACTATATAAAGAATAGATGGTATTATGCAAAGTTTCAACTAACGAAACTTACAGTGAAAATGCAAAACAGAGAGTACGTTGTCATATATAACGATTTCTCATGTCAACACTGACAAAAGCAATACTTGTATTATATAAGATTCCAAATATACAAGATAATAACAAGTTAATATAATTCTGCCATTACG
Organism: Acanthosepion lycidas; assembly: GCA_963932145.1. Lineage (NCBI taxonomy): Eukaryota > Metazoa > Mollusca > Cephalopoda > Sepiida > Sepiidae > Acanthosepion > Acanthosepion lycidas. The sequence continues at coordinate 56,508,326 of OZ010578.1, read as the reverse complement.
AAAATCATGTTTTTGATCTATGGACAACTATTTACACTATTTATATTCTGACTATCGTCTTCATCTTTGGTGTTTTAATTACAACATTTCGGCTATTGTGCCTTATTGCCTCCATCAGCTGTATATTGATCTGGGTAATCTAAAGAGAAATCTGAACTGAACCCTTTATTTAATCTACAGGGTTAGAATGTTCTCTAGAAATGTTCTACTGCTCATGTCTGGGGAAATCTCGTTTAGACTGAACTCACAACCAAATTCACAAATCACCGTTTTAATTTCATTTTAATATCCCGGACAGTGTGTACTTGCACTCAGTGGAAACGAGCAAGCAATAACTGAACATTATTTACTAAAATTAAGAACTAAAAATGAATAGTTGATCAAGAACAATCTACCTTTATAGATTAAATAAAGGATTCAGTTCAGAATTCCCTTTTGGTTACCCAGATCGATATACACCTGAGGAAGGCCATAGGGCACACTTGTTGAAACCTAGTGATAACAACAACAAAGATAAAAACAATAGCCCGAATATAGTGTAAATATTGATAACTCCTCATCCCGGAAATTTAGAGAGAAATAATGGACAAATTATTTATTTAAATCATGGGTCGGTAACCCCCTAGTCTGATCTGCACCGCGAAGCATTTTTGCCCGTCCAAAGACTAGTAATGAATTTGCAACTTTTTTCTTGATTGTGTTAGTTGTTTTCTCTGAAGTAAAATAAGAAACCTTGTTTAAATAATATAACATTAATTTCATTGTTTTTTCCTTAAACCTCCAGTGCAAGAATGCCTTCTTGACGGAGGTCTCTGAGTCAGAGACATTTTATTGTAGTATATTTGATATCATGGCCCTCCCCTGAGACATTGCATAGCTGTGTGGCTCACTCCCTCCAAAAAGTTGCCGATCACAGATATAAATCATATTAGTTCCCGGAAATTTCCAATGGCACTGAGGAATATTGTCTCACATGAAAAAAAAAATACATTCTATATTCGTCCAAATTGTGGCGTTTCTTACGAACAATTCTTAAACAAAATGATATGCTCGGAAAAAAATGGTGTCAATGTGGGCGTTTTTCTAAGGCTCACTCTCTACTCAACTTAGGTAATCGCCATGATATGGCAAATTTTCACGCTCTGGTCGGTGCGCGTGTTCAGGTCGATATAACTAAATAGACATATGGTGAAGCATTAGATTTTTATCATACAAGTCAGATTCTTCTGTTTCTGCTGAACAAGTCTCTTATTCGGCAAGGGGTTTTCTTGGACATCAGCGAGAAAATCAAATCATTGGAAAAGACATTCTTCTTCATTTTCTATATGTCGAGGTCCTTCCGTACGTTGGCGATAACAACACTCCACAACTTTTGTCGCTCGTCCGGGTTCCTCTCTGTTCAAGGCAAAGAGTTTGACAGATGAACGGGCTAGAGCACTGTACCCATGAGGTTTACTTTTCCTACTTTCTCTTACTGATTCTCAGTGAAAGTGTCATTTTCGTTTCTTTTTTTCTCTAGAAAGTCGACATTGATATTTTCAGAATAATTTTCAGACAAATGAAAACTACAAACAAAATAGAATGTATTTTTTTATTTGGACGAATATAGAATGTATTTTTTTTTTCCATGTGAGAAAAATGATATTTTCAGAATCCTTCTTTTAATGCTGACAATGACATATAAAATAAAATAGCCATTTACGATATGAAAAATATAGATATTTACGTAAATGTGCTATTTTTTAATTAAACATTTACCGGCCTTAATGTTCGAGAAATTTCGTAGAATATATGCGTCTTTTGACAGGAATCGAACCTGTATTCTATAACAGAATATTCATTTATCCTGACGTGCTATGACCGTTCAGTCACAGGACTACGCGATTAGCAAAGCTCGTATTACTGTTTTTAAACACAGAGTTTCGCCGATTTTTCTCGATCTACCCTATCTGCTCTGAAATCGTAGCCTAACGCAAACGATGACAACATATTATATGAAATGGATTCAATCCGATAAATATTTTAATATATTTTTTGTTTATCCGTTTATCTATATATATATATATATATATATATCTTGCTCTAAATTTTCTGTAACCCCTTGCGTCCTAGTGGCTTCCCGCCTTGCTTGGGATGAAATGCTTAATATATATATATATATATATATATATATATATATATATATATATATATATATATATATATATATATATATATATATGTATATATATATATTGAACAATAAAAAAAATATTAAAAAATTAAAATCTTCAGACACTGGGTTGTAGATTAATATTCTTTCATTTTTATTATTATTATTATTTCATTTAGATTCCTCGATTAGTTTCGGCCAAAATGGCCATCAACGAGAGAAGAAATATTTCTGCTTGCTGGTAGCAATGAACTACAGAAATTAATGTCTTGATGGAGAAAATGAACTTTTGTCTGTAGTTTTCATTTGTTTTTTTTATTTTTTTATCTTTTTAACATGAATCTTTTAACAATCCTTGTGTTGGTCAAACAGTCTCTTTTAAGTTGCTATTTGAGATAAGAGCTGGATATACATGCTACTCCGAATTCTCTGGTCAGTTTGACAGTTTTATTGGACATGGTGAGGGGATGTGTCTCTGTTTAGTGTTTGTGTGTGTGTTATTTGGTTCTTAGTGAGTAAGTGAGTATGATATGTGTAAGCGTGTGTATTGCTGTGGGTGTGTGTTATCATTTGGCTCATTAGGGAGTGAGTGAGTATGATGTGTGTAAGTGTGTATATTCGTGTGGGTGTGTGTATAAGTGTATAAGTGTGAGGCCTCAACACATCCGTAAGCATGTCTGTCTTGTGTGGGTGAGAAATGTGGGTAGGATTTGATTTGTTGATTTATATATTGCTACTATCTGTATTGTTAAATTTATGATTTAGCCCGGCTGGATATTTTGTTTTTAGACGTTGTATCCACTTATTTTCATGGGACTCTAAAATCTTTCTAATGCTATCTGCTCTGAACTTTTCTATTCTCTCAATTATAGTGAATTTGGCATGGGTTTTGAAATCGTGTTTTTCCAGGCGGAAATGTTGTTCTACAGGTAATAATTTTTCATGGGGAGTCGACTTAATTCGATTACGATAATTATTAATTCTGTAGTGAAATATATATATATATATATATATATATATATATATATATATATATATATATATATATATATATATATATATATATATATATATATATATATATGGATAAACTTATTTGAGTAAATGGTGTTTTTTTTTTTTTCTTTTTTTTTAATTAAACAGCATTAATTACATTTACTGGCCTGGATGTTCTCGAACTTTCTGGAACATTCAGGCCGGTAAATAGATATTTACTAAATATTACACTATTAGAACGTTACGTGAGTGAGGCAGTTAGTAAGGATCGAACTCACATCAATATTAACGATATACGATATTAGTGAGCGGTGAGGGGCTCTTCGACGTGAGGTAATCGAAATAGGGAGTTCGATCCTTACTGGGTGGCCCATAATTTCGGGCTTGTCTCACATCAGCGCTACACATAGAAAACCACAATTCGTCAACGACAAGGCATTCAGAAAGAATATTGTGTCTCTAAGGACTTCACGCTGCGCGTTTAAGTAAGGAAAATATTAACGGATACCTGAAGATTTCCTTTTTATGCTGTTTTACATTTCTAGAAAATATTTTTAGCTCTTTTTCTATTTGACGCAACCCATCAGGACATGAGCGATTATGTCTTTCCACATCTTCCTGTCTTTACCACAACTTCCTGTCATTCGTAAATGTTAGTATTGTTTGTCATTTTAACCGCTCCTCTCATTCTCCGCTCCGCTAGTCATTCAAATAAGATCGTCAGGTATGTGGCCAGTTAATTGCTCCTGCCCCTGCAGTATGTCCTGTCAGTGTTAAATGTTCCAAGCTATCTTTCCTCATCATGTGCCCCAATCTCAACTCTACCATTCGAAATTATTATGTAAGAGTACTTATATTTTACGAGTGTCAAATTTACCAAGCATTTTTTACACTTTCTGATTCTAAGTATAAGCATCATTTTTTGTTTCCGTTTTCCCTAAAGAATCCTCATTGTTTGAACGCCCTTTTCAGCATCCTTCTCGAATCCTTTGCAGGATGATATCTTCCTCTTAATATGTGAATAATTTGTCCATCATTCAATGCTATATTGGAGAATTGATACTAAATATCCCGTCCTGGGTAAGACGTTAAACTCCATCCTCGTCCTGGGTAAGACAATAAACTACGTCCAGCAGCGTGGCCTCTGATCAGGAGGTTTTGAGAAGCATGAAAACACCTCTTAATTGCTGGCCCGGGGTGGTAGCAACTGCTAGGGTCCCAGCTATGGGCAAATAGTTAATTATTACAATTTTGAAGGAAAAATATTACCAGAAACAGATTTTTGAAAAAACAAAATATTACCAGCAATAAAAATTTTTGTCGGCATTAAATAACTCATTGAAATTGATATGCCGTAAAACAAAATAAACCAAGCCAAACATATTAAATATCACTCCAGCACCCTTTTCTTTTCTTTTTTAACGTAATTTTCCCGTTTCTTATTCATTCCTTTAGCTTTTGGGGGCCATTATTACGTATGTCACAATTGTCATCCGCTGTTAAAAGTCTTCTAAAATATTTAACTATGTGTGTGTCTTTGACATCTTAAATTCGCAGTTCGCATAGTGTGCTTTTTTTCTATTGCTGACCACCATATGTTATTTATTTATGCAGTTGACCGTTAGTCCTTTCTTCTCACTTTCTTTTATTAAATTGTAGTATTCCTTCAGTGTCTGCGATGAAGACCGTCATCTGCTTACCTGATATTGTTAAGATTATTGTGTTTGTTATTAGGTTGGTGCAAAAAATCATGACGTAATAATGTCGTTTTTTGACGTATTTTTTAACGTCAAAAAACAACATTATTTTTGCACCAACCTAATAGTTGATAGTTTTTTAATCGACCAAAGACTTTTCGCGATATACCTTGAATCTTGATTTTTTTGTTTTTAATTGGAGTGCCAAACTGTAGGTTTTTTTTTTTTTTTTTTTTTTTTTTTGAGGAAGAATTTTCATTATTTTTTCTTCAAAATACTCAGTTTCGCATTCAAGCCTTCAGTAATGGTACCAGCATTTATATTCTAGCTTCTAGATTTAAAGTTCGTTCAAGAAAACGGGAATAATTTTACAAAAGATAGTGCAGTAGAGAAGAAAACTGGGTCGGCAGGAAAAGAGATCATCATTTCAATTAGACCTGAAGAGTTTAATTAGTCATGTTATCCATCAGACATAACCTGATAAACTGCACTTTTTAACTCCCCCTCTTAAGCTTATACAATAACTTCATTCAGCAAGATCTACATTGAGTGACCCTTGGGCTTTATATTTAATGAAAAATTAGACAGAAAATAAAGCAAAAAGGGTATTTTTCTGTTAATTAACCCCAAAATATTAATTCACTTCAAAATAAAAAGTATTTATATTTACGAAAATTCACACCAAATACTCCCAGATCGAGGCCCTTCCATTGCATTCCGGTTGGGTTGAGCTTTGAGATCGCCCCTAATGTGGGCGAACCTTGTGCGCTAAATATGGGGTCTGCATTCGCGCGCATCCCTATGAACAAGCCAAAAATAGATTTTTTTTTTTTTTTTAATTATAAAAAATCCCTTGTAAGTATCTCGAATATCATCCGCACTTAGGAAATGGGAATAACTCGTTAAGTATTAGCCATATTAAATTTTGAGGTTTTTAATTTTTGCGAAGAAAGGTAAACAAATTTTGATTTGTAATTTCAAGAAAGTACCAAAAATAATAAAAAAAATACAACTTTTATTTAACATTTAAGATGGGAGGTGAATTAATATTTGCGATAAGTAGTTATACATTATTTTTGGTAATTTTTTGGCAATTTTTCATTGTTAGGGTTGGTGTTGTTGCGGGGCAAGCTAAACGAATTTTGATTTAAAAATTTTATTTAAAAAATATTAATAAAAACAATGAAACTTTGATTTAAAATATTTAATTTCTTGATGTGAATTAATATTCCTGATAATTAATTTTACATTATTAATTAACAGAAAAGATCCAACAAAAAACAAAACAAAGCAAAGAAAAAAGTATTGACTAAAATCGACAACGTGTTGAGTTTTATTGATGATTACATTGTCCAGTCATGAATTGAAGAAATGCAAACAAAGATTGGCCGCTTACGTTCATTGGAAGATATATCACCGAAAATGGACCAATCATAGAAGTCCATAATTTTTAAATTCTTTCTTACTTTATCTTACATACTATCAGTAACCTCTACTGACGCAGATTTAGTTGTGGCCAACTGTTGTCAACAAATTACTTAAAACGACATACAAGAGCTGATCTGTACACACAATTCAACCTCCCTCGTAAAGAGAATATAAAGTAAGATATACCAGAAATAGTAATTAATGCCTACGATCGTTACTACTACAACATCGGCCCCCTATTTCTCTCTGTTGATCATGGTGGTCTACAGTTATTCAATTTTGCAATCTGTATCCCCAAGCCGTTGATAGACACCATTATTGCTGGTCGGCCTCTCCTACTTTTGATATTGGTTTGGTTAAATCAAAGACGTTCGAAGTAAAGCAACGTTGTATTTGATTAGTTCATACATAGGTGAGTGACCGCTTGTGAATACTGTAAACTTAGATGAGCCTGGCCAATAATTAAATGGTTGACCGCTTGGGAATACCACGTGGTGTAAGCTTGGGTGTGCGGGTGGTGTAAGCTTGGATGTGCGGGTGGTGTAATGGATAATGATTTCAGAATTGTTAAGCGGATAACTGAATTCCGTTTCCAGTTGGGTTCGTTATATTCACTTCTTTACGAAAAGTATGAAGCCGCCACTTCTCCCCCCAGCCATGGGTTAACTAGTAAAACTTTTATCACTAAATGATTATTATATGCCAAAAAATATTCTGATAATATAAACATATTTTCTGGTTTTAACCTGCAAAGGGTTGCCAAACCATAGACAACGAATCAACATTATTGCTGATCAACTTCTACTTTTTACTATGGGTTTGGTTAAATGAAAAACATTCGAAGTTAAGCAACGTTGAGCCTAGTCATTACATACACGGGTGAGTGATGGCTTATGAATGCTTTAAGCTTGGATGAGCCTGGCCAGTGCTTAGATGAGTAACCGCTTCGAAATACCAGGTGCTGAAAGCTTGGATGTGCGGCTGGTGTAATTAATAATGACTTGAAACAGATAAACGAGTTCGAATTCCAGTTGGGTTAGTTATATTCGCTTACGTGCCGATACCCCTAGGAATGGGTTAAATTCTTTTCTTCTCCAGCAGCTATGGTTTAAATAGTAAAAGTTTCATCATTAAGTCATTATTATTTCTCCTCCCCTCCTAAAAAAAAAAGAATTCCTATAATATAAAAATATTTTCTGCCTTTAAATTACCTGCGAATAGTTGATAAGCCGACAATTTTTGGCTTACGGCATCAACAGTTTGCTACTTAGCTTAATCATCGGTTCCGTGTACTATTTATATTGGAATTATTATCTTAAATATGGGCACGTGGCCGAGTGGTTAGCACATTTGCATTCTGACTATGAGATACGGGTTCGATTTGTCAGGAAGGAGATTTCCTGAAGGTATCGGACTGTACAGGTCGATCATAGCGTGCGGCACCTTTGCAAAAGTGCATGAAAACCAAACCGCATGTTGACCCAAACCTTGTGAGTGAAATTGGGTAGAGGGAACACTTGGGGCCGTCGATAGGTGGGCTAATATGAAGTCAAAAGCCTGCTGGCCTTGTTCAAATTGTTGATCACGCTAGATAACACGCTTTTTTTCACCCAGAAACTGTAACTAAGTTCTGCCCAGCATCGTTGCAGTATAAACCACATGTGTGCCCTGTGAGTGTTGAATGAACAAATATACTAGCCGCCCTAATAGACGGGTATCCGCGAAAAGGAGTGGACAGCTATACGTTAAAAATTACTAACAATGGCTTTTCATAGATAAATATAAAATTTAAGTTTCAGATATAAGAATATTTGAAACTGAAAAAATATGACGGATATATATATATATATATATATAATGTCAACGGCTTAGAGTTAGAAACTCCGACTGACGCCAATTCAGCCGGGTTTCGATCATAGCTAGAAGGCAACCAAACCTCTTGTCACACTGATGAGTTATGATACAGCGAAAGTCTGTCTGTGGCTGGCAATATATATATATATATATATATATATATATATATATATATAATTTCACTGCAAGCAAGGCTGGAATGTAACTAGTGATCAGGGAGTTATTGGGAATAAAACTGAAAGAGAAGACTTAGAATAGGGAGGATTCAGAAAAAACAGAAGATGACGATTGACGTTGCATATAAATTTTTGAAAACTGCAGTTATTAATAAAGCAACTAAACGGAATAAAGTTCCTCAGGCCAGAAGTGCGAGAAATGAAACCCTTCCGGTGGAATTCATTTCTTATTCAAGAGTTTCATTGAGGTTGTAGTTAGCTATTTCAACAGGAGAAGGATGCGCCTAACTGCCTGCGTAGTAGTCATGCAGCCGGGGCACCAGGGAGAAAAAGCTCGTCAGAGCAGTTGCCATGAAAGTATTTGTATTGAAAAAAAAAAAAAAAAAAAAAAAAGGGAGCTAAGCAGAGGTAAAAAAAAAAAAAAAAAAAAAAAAGAGAAGCTGAAGTCGAGATGCCAATTCAGGATCGATTACATTACAAATCTTTCTTCGGATTTTGTCAAGTATCACGTGATATAAAATAAGAGCAAGAGACAAGATAAGGCAACAGTGTCCAATGTACGGACGAAAGGTAGATTTATAAATTTGTGAGATAGATTCTGATGAGAAAGATTTTCTGGCACGACACAATGAAACAACTTTCCTAGCAATAAAACTACCACTTGATTCAATATAATATACGCATAAGACGTCAAATAAGGCTTTCTTTGATGACAACGGAGAAATACCGGAGGACCTCCGAATATCAATCTTTATAGTGCTGTCAAATGAACCTAGTGAAATGAATGCTAATTCCACACGACCATCAACTGGATTAGTCACATAACTATACTGTTATGAGTTGTCCAAACCGTGTCGTCTTAAAGGGGCAACTCAGCGATACGAAAACCAAACAAGTACAAACATTTAAATATCTAGGAATTGTAACATCTAAAATACTTAACGTCTTAGCTGCAATGGAAAATGCTTAGCAAAAATATTTACTGATAACCGCTCTTTACAAATGACAGAAAAAGTTGCACTTTGTGGAACTGCTCATCTAATCAGAAAATGCGTCCCAAATTAAAAAACGAAACAAATAAAAAATGCAGCAAGGCAAAATCTTAAAATTACTTCGGAGAAAATGGTAGAAAAAAAATGCTTCCCTTGTGTGAATACCAGCGGTAGCAATATTAATACGGAGCAAACTATAAATTGCCAGTAGCTTTCAAGCGTTAGTCTCAAACTAGATACTGAAGGCTTCATAATTTCCGCCCAGTATCAATGTCTTCCAACCAGAATCTGCCAATGTAACGTTCCGAAACTTAAAAACTGTCCACCCAGCCGCATACGGTAAGAACATTCAGAGACAATTGAGCACTTATTTAGGTATGGCCGACTTGTCTCAACAAATTACTTCAAACAGCAAGTAAGAACTGCTCCGTACACACAGTTCAACCTCCCTCGTACAGAGAAATGATTGGAGCATAAGCCAGCACAAATTATCCACAATAAAGTGATTACCATTCTCTGGAATTTAAATTCAGATTGATAAAGGAACTTTTGTAAGACGGCCAGTCATAAATGTGAAAATACCTCGGAACCCCCCCCCCCCAAAAAAAAACGCTGTTATCTGATAGTTGCTGTAAACCCAATAAGCAAAACACACCTCAGAAAACGTTTGCAAAACAAACAACGACCTCGAGATAGAAATCAGGAAAATATGGTATTAATTGTTGGAATTGGATTTCTGAGAATTATAACAAAGGGAAAAATAATTATGGGGAACAATTTCCTGGTAACCCTAAAATATATGAATTGAAAATATCATACACGCATCTTGCATGGATTTTTCTTGCAAGTAACTTGCATTACATTTTGTTTCTCTCTGATCGCAAACATCTCACTCGGTTGAATTTTAAGATACAAAACAATGTTGTCGCTTGAAGGTTTTAGTTGATTACAAAAAGCGAAAGCAAAACACATTAACGACAACAATAGCAACATGATAATAACCAGAAAGACCTGTGAAAATTTTACGATTTTCCTATTTGAATTTATTGATGAATCTTAATTATTGAAGTAATGATTAAATAAGCTCATGGCGCATTCTACTACACTAAAATATCGGTAGAAATTCACCTATCGCATCGTTCAATATTTGGGCTTAACAATTCTAACAAAATATTGCAATAGCAATCACAAATATGAATACATACTGTTATTTAAAGACACATGTATTAGGTTGGTGCAAAAATAATGACGTAATAATGTCGTTTTTAGACGTTAAAAAATACGTCAAAAAACGACATTATTACGTCATTATTTTTGCACCAACCTAATACAAATGAAAAGGTTTGGAGTTGACAACCTTTGACTTTTCACTAAAACAGACGTTAAACACATCTATTTTCTTTTCTCCTCTTTGATTCATTCATTAACTCATTCAATCATTTTTTTCACTGGAATAAAGTAGTATCTTTAATATCAATTTTCAGACTTTCGGCTTTATACGGGATCAAAGCGGAATAGTCCATTATTTATGAGATACTGACAGGAAATATGAAACACTTCTCCCTTCATTTTCTTTCTTTTTTTCTGTCTGTTTGTCTTTCACTGAAACCAAGTAGTGTCTCTTATATGACTTTTTTTTGCTTTTTCGTCATTCCACGTGATCAAAACGGAACAGTCTTTTATTTATGAGACATTGACAGGAAATTTTAAACGTTTATACAACAGTTCAAAAGTTTGAATCAACCCCCTCCCCAGAATTAGCATGGAATGAGCTTGGCAGAAGACTAAAAAAAACAAAAAATTGAAAAAGAGTTCTTAAAATCATGGATAAAAGAATGAAGTCACTTATCAAACTTATAATTTGAGAAACTTTTACAACGAATGCCTGAAAGAGGATATTTTGACGACAGCAAAATTTAATCATAAAATGCGTTTTTTTTTTTTGTCATAGTAATATTTCTAATAAAAAATAATTTCTCACTTTTTTTAACAATGTATAAATTTTTCTCTTATTTAAAATACAGAACAACTACATTTGGTGCCAATTTTAAAATTTATCTGGGCTGACCTCAAAATTTAGAAATGTAATGTATATCTTGCCGTCTTTCTTTTTTTCATTCACTGAAACCAAACAGCGTCTCTAATATGTCTTTTCCGCCTTTCCACGCGATCAAAGCGTAATTATTATTTATCAGGTATTGCTAGGGTGTAACGGTCGTGCTAATTAAGGGATGGGCAATTATAATCACAAAATTATAATAAGATAATTTTTAGAAGCTGAAAATCTTTGCACGCTCTCACCTGCTAATAATTCGATTTTTAACAAATTCGCACCGCCTGTTTTCTTTCGTTTTCCTTTTTTAAATTCCTTAAAATAGATTTTATTGGAACTCCATATTCAAAACGATTTAAGAGACGTTAAATTAACATTTTTAAATAACGTTCCCTCGTTACGAACTACTCACCTTGTGATGATTATTCTAAAAGCGTACGTGTACCTCTTTAGCCGACATCAAAGCAGATTTTCAGAAGAATAGAATGCCAGCAATTATACCCATTTCCAAGAATTCATTTAACTATAGGAGTATCCCGTATATTAAATGCAGGCCTATGTGTTAAACGTCTGTTGTTGACTTTTTTTTTTATCTCTCGGTAAAGAAAGAAAAGCCAACGCAGATAATTCAATTATAAAAAAAAAACTTGTTAGTTTCCCCACCATTTCACGAACGAGAAAATAAGATTTCGTCATATTATCACAGGCGCGTTCCAACAAGTATTTTCTTTTGTTTGTAATGTTGTTGATAGATTTGTTGGTTAACTGTCCTTTTGTGCAGCGCAATTGGCAAGGGATTGTTTACTCGGAAACAAAACAAAACAAAACAAAAACTATACAGATAGCATTTCCTTTTTAACGAAATTGCTATATCGGATACATTTTTTCTTTCAAAGCACCCAGTGTGATAAAATGAAGTTACAATCCACCCTGTCAAGTCTGATTCATTCATCTATGAAAAAGACAAAATTCAGAGATATGCAGTTGACTTGATATAACAGGAGGCGATCACAGGGTACGGCATATTTGGAAAAGGCCTGAAAAATCATACCAAGGTTGATCCAAGCCTTGTGAGTGAAACTGGGGAGACAGAGCCATTTGGGAACCGTTGCTGGTTATGCTAGTACGAAGTCACAAGTCAACGTGACCGAGCATTTGAACAAGCTGGCCTTGTTCAGACTATTGTTCACGCTAGATAAATCTCTCTCTCTCTCTCTCTCTCTCTCTCTCTCTCTCTCTCTCTCTCTCTTCCAGAAACTGTAACTAAGGTCCGCTCAGCATAAATACTCTGAACAAACAAAAATGTGCCTGATCAGGCGTCTGCAACAGGGATTTAACCACACTATTATTAAATTGCTATATCGGATACATTTTTTTCTTTCAAAGCACCCAGTGTGATAAAATGAAGTTACAATCCACCCTGTCAAGACTGATCCATTCATCTATGAAAAAGCAAAAATTCAGAGGTATGCAGTTGACTTGATATAACAGGAGGCGATCACAGGGTACGGCATATTTGGAAAAGGCCTGAAAAATCATACCAAGGTTGATCCAAGCCTTGTGAGTGAAACTGGGGAGACAGAGCAATTTGGGAGCCGTTGCTGGTTATGCTAGTACGAAGTCACAAGTCATTTGTGACCGAGCGTTTGAACGAGCGGGCTTTGTTCAGACTTTTGTTCACGCTAGATAAATCTCTCTCTCTGTCTCTCTGTTTCTCTCTTCCAGAAACTGTAACTAAGGTCCACTCAGCATTGATGCTCTGAACACACACAAATGTGCCTGAGCAGGCGTCTACAACAGGGATTTAACCGCCCTATTTGACGGACATCATCGGATAGGAATGACCATCCCTCTATCTATCATAGTCGAAATAAAGTGTTTATTTAGACAACGTCAGTGTCCCGAAACTATATGCAAGTTTACATCAAAGATCGTTGATAAGATATTCGTCCCTCGCTCTGCAACTCTTTATTCAGAATTTTGTTCCGAGATATTTTCTGTCTGAATTATCATCATTATTTACACTACATACATACGGGCTATTGTCCTCATCTTTGTTTTCTTCTCACAAAGTTTTGTTCTCTGACCTTCATCAGGTGTATATCGATCCAAGTAACCATGCGAACTGAAGCCCACGTGCGGGGGTAGACTAAACAAATCTAGGAAGTACACACTGCGCGACCCAAGGGGGCTGAACTCACAATTAATCAACGCTTTAAACCACTAGGATATTATCTACGAAGGACAAAACCAGCCTACTGCTGAGTACTGCTTATCCTTGATTACATTCACTCATGTATTTTTTTTTCTCTTTTGCGACAGCTGTTGATGCTTTTGAAGACTTAGAAAACCTACTTTATTTTATTTTTAGGACTGCACAGTTATTGCTCGTCCTATTCCCACTGAGACCAAGTTCACACTGCCCGCTCTCATTGTGTAGAGGAATTGAATTCACAATTACTATAACATGAAATTTAGAGCATTAAACCTAATCGGCCTTCTAATGGGTGCTGCTCCGCTAATTGTCGCGTCTGACTTCACTGACAGAAGCTGTTTTTTTGCTTGTGTTCCAACTGCTGTTGAAGAGTTGAGCGTAGACGTAAATAATTATTAAATAAAAGGAATTAGAGAGAATTATAACGGAGTAGTGAATATAAGTGTTGTATCATACCTACGGGCGATAATGGGTATGCCCCAATTCACATAAATACAGTAGTAAATACTGTATGTTGGTCTGCAGTCGGAGATTCGTCTCCAACTGTGTTGGTCAAACTCTCTGCCTCCGGGAAGAGAGGATTCCCAGACGAGGTTATGTTGAAAGGCAGACTCTCTTTCAGGAAACAGTTACTTGACCCCGTTTTATACGGTGTCTACGGGAAATTTTTGGCCGAGCCTATGGGCTCGGATAACCCACATTAAATTCGGCCTTGTGTCACATCTGACCGCGTGGTGGTGGGGGGTTAGTAGTTATCCCGCAGCTGTTGATTCATTGTGGAATTCCCTTCTCACTTCTAGCAGTTGACTACATCATCTACGCGCCGCTGGCAAATCTTATATGCGTAGTTCTTGTCCTTACCACCTTCGTGCGATTATTCCATTCAGGTTACAACAATAACCAGGATTAATAAAATGGCGTAGAATTAGAAATAAATGAATAATAAAGGAAATGTTTCATTAAAAGGGCAACTGTAGCACGATGGAGTAAAATAAAAGCAAGCATAATATATACCGGCTTATCAAATTTTAAGGGTTGTTTCTATGCTGAACATATTTTAGATGTTGGAGATAATAATGATTTTT
>OZ010578.1:56426178-56488678 GCA_963932145.1 Acanthosepion lycidas | reverse complement strand
TAAACGCAGTACTGGAGTGTCGTTGAGATCTCATCGATTTACAGTTGAGCTGCCTAGACGTAACCGTTAATTTTATGCTAACAGTTCGCACTTCCTGCTTGAAGAATTCCCTTTCGGCTCCATGCTTCCGGCAAAAACCTAAGAGCAATGTCAATTGCTATGTACTGTCCTCCTGATTATTCTTTTCTTTTCCCGCTCATTACTAATGTTTCCGACCCTAATTGTTCTACACCCTGTAATCTCTTGTGTCTTTACTGCCTTGCATGGAGTCATGCCGATTATATAAAAAAAGCAAAAACATGATTAATACCTGCTGTTTATTTTAATTCCTTATGATTAAAATCAGCTTTTTCTTTTTATAATTAATATCGAATTTTTTAAATTTTATTTCATAACTATTAGGTTGTCCCAAAAGTTCGTAAACACTTGCGAAAAATTGATTTTTTATGCAACACAATCCAGCACAATCGAGACAAGTGATGGGTTCAGAAAGGGCAAGAGATACCGTCGGTTCCAAAACAAGATCGATTCAGCAACAAAGTCATGTTGTGCGCTTTGTGGCACTTTCAAGTAATCGTGCATTTTTAGTTGGTTCTGAATGGTCGTGTCATCAGTGCCGAACTTTACTGTCAGCAACTGGAGTAGGTCTACGAAAAGTTGAAGCAAATGTACCCGGCTCTGATCAACCGAAAGCGTGCTTTGATGCAGCAGGACAATGCCAAGCCACGCACCACCAGGAAGACCAAAGACAAGTTTGAAGAGCTGGACGGCGTTGAGGTTCTGCCACATCTAGCCTACAGTCCTGACTGTGCTCCATCAGATTACGGCCTTTTCCGCTCAATGCAACACTTTCTGAAGGGCCGCCGATTCGACTCGTTTGATGAAGTCGAGGAAGCGTGTCAAGAATTCTTTGATTCGAAGCCGGCTGACTGGTACTTTCACCAGATCCGAAAGCTTGCAGATCGATGGCAGAAAGTCTTGGAAAATGATGGCCTTTATTTTGAGAAATGATTTTTGTTGTTTTTGTTATTACTTGGCAAGTAAAATTTCATTTTTTTGCAAGTGTTTACGAACTTTTGGGACAATCTAATATTAGTTGATCTTCGATTTAACCTTTATAATTAATACCGGATTTTCGTTCTGGATATTATTAATTAACACCTGATTTTACGCTGGGTATAAAAGTATTAATATAAAGAGAAATAAGATTGACTAAAAGTAGTAGAAAAAAAAAACAATAGTAAAAATGTTTCGACTAAATCTTTAATATGGTTAACTTAAGAGAAATAATGTAACTTAGTTTAAAACGTTAACAAATAAATTAAACTGAAGTGGTCTTGATGTTAAAACATGGATGGCTGATAGAAACGGTGATCAGACTGATTGAATGCTTATTTGAACACGGCCTATTCCTTGAGCCTTCCTCGGTTGAAGTGGTAAATGAATGACGCTTTCACTGGTTATAAGCATCGCATTCATGTTTCTTAACTTACGATTCCCACCTTATTTGCTCATGGTCGAAATATGTACTGACAAGCTTATCGATATATCGTATAAGTTTGCGTAATGTTCACCTTTTGTCGTTGTGCCCCCATGTTCTTCAGCAACAAAGATGGCGACACGGAGCATTTAGTTTTACGTGAATTTCAAAGCAGCGAGAAGTACTATCTAACATCAATCCCCCTGCATGGCGGTGAATTCTGAACAACTCTTCACACAATAAGAATAAGCTAGAGGCAGCAAGTTGTTTTGTGTTTCAGTTTATACATGCCTACATGCACATTGATATTCACCTTGTACAAGGCCTAAGAGCCATTCGAGGTAGAGTATTACAGACGAATCGACACCACCCTAAGAAAGGTGATAATGAAACCAAGACGCAAGTGTGCTACCGGAAGTGAAAGACATGGATTTTTTTAAAAAATAGAATCTTAAACCGGAAACAAGGGAAAAGCCTCTACTCCTGTTCAAAAGGCCGGGGAGCAGTTTAAAAATGTGGACCGGCAAACCAATCTACTCTCAGTGAAGAAATAAATGTATATAGATAGTAAATAAAATGTCCGAGTTCTAGGTGATGTGAGAGTTGAAGTACACATTAGACGAAACCAGAAAGTCACTCCTAAACCGGAATCAAGGGATGAATCCCTATTTCTGATCAAAAGAAGGAGTGTGGACAGGAGAATTATATTTTTTATTTCCGTTTTTGTGGATTTTGTACGGTTTACTTTAGCATTGTATTTGGAATGACTTAGTGATGGGGATGTTAAAAATATCTTCATTTTATTTTTCTCTTCATCAGGAATATACTAATCTATTAGGTTGTCCCAAAAGTTCGTAAACACTTGCAAAAAATTGAAATTTTACTTGCCAAGTAATAACAAAAACAATAAAAATTATTCCTCAAAATAAAGACCATCATTTTCCAAGACTTTCTGCCACCGATCTGCAAGCTTTCGGATCTGGTGAAAGTACCATTCAGCCGGCTTTGAATCAAAGAATTCTTGTCACGCTTCCTCGACTTCATCAAACCAGTCGAATCGGCGGTCCTTCAGAAAGTGTTGCATTGAGCGGAAAAGGCCGTAATCTGATGGAGCACAGTCAGGACTGTAGGCTGGATGTGGCAGAACCTCAACGCTGTCCAGCTCTTCAAACTTGTTTTTGGTCTTCCTGGTGGTGTGTAGCTTGGCATTGCCCTGCTGCATCAAAGCACGCTTTCGGTTGATCAGAGCCGGGTACATTTGCTTCAACTTTTCGTAGACCTACTCCAGTTGCTGACAGTAAAGTTCGTCACTGATGACACGACCATTCAGAACCAACTCAAAATGCACGATTCCTTGAAAGTTCCACCAAGCGCACAACATGACTTTGTTGCTGAATCGATCTTGTTTTGGAACCGACGGTATCTCTTGCCCTTTCTGAACCCATCACTTGTCTCGATTGTGCTGGATTGTGTTGCATAAAAAATCAATTTTTCGCAAGTGTTTACGAACTTTTGGGACAACCTAATATTAGGTTGGTGCAAAAATAATGACGTAATAATGTCGTTTTTTGACGTTACGTGAAGCTGGTTATTCTTATGCCTTCACCTTCGCACAAATGCTCTTGAGAAAAAAAAACATGTTCCTTCTTCCAACTATGAGTTTAATGTCAGAGTAGACAGGATTGTTTAGCCATGTGTGACAACCAGTCTAAGAGAAGAATAACTAATATCCACACTAGAAAAGCATTTGATCATGCGTTTTTTTTGTTTTTTTTTGTTTTTTGGGGTTTTTTTTGGGGGGGGGTTACAGAAAAACTGCTTTAATGTGCGGGTCGTAGAATGGATATAGGTAGGGCAAAGCTGATCGGGCTACTCTTTTGTGTCTTTTGCCCTCCCCCAAAATATGGGTTAAATATCAGGGTAAACCGCGTTTGTCTAGTCTTATATGACTCCCTCTGGATGAGAAAGAAAGTTCTGAATTCTAAACCAGAAAACTATTTGGTAGTGCTTTTATTATTTATTCTTAGTATAGCAGATTTTAATATGCGGGTCTTGTTACGGATATCGGCGATGAAGGTGGAGTCGAAGTAGTCTGTTTTGCAGAATCGTTCTGGGGTGGGGAGCATAAATCCGTCTTTTCTCACTCTAGTTACGGATGAAATAGCAAGGTAAACTTAGTTCCCTAACTTTGGATCTCAACAATTCCAGGAAAAGGGAAACTTTTAATCCCAACCCTTTTAGAAAGCAACGCTAAACCACCCCTCTATCTTTCCAATGGTGATTCACAGATAATGAAGAAAAATCAACGAAAAGACATGATCGCTTACGCTCTGAAAGCTACATGGCATTTTTTTTTTAAATAGCATGCTTGAGGCGGGTAGGCGTAATGTTATTCTTGAATCTAGTATGTCATGATACTGATATGTTCTAAAATCTTCTGTATTATAGCAGTAATGTATTCTTAAGAATAGCAGTTTTCTTAAGAATATCAGTTTTCTGTTTATTTTGCTCGCAAAATTTCTCCGTTTGAAGTTATGATCGAACCTCAGTGGCCTCGGCATTCTCTGCAGACTTCTCCGAACCAACTTATAAAAACCGAAAAGATCTTCCATTAACCTGTCAAAATGATTGAGATCCCCCACTCCACCATTGCTCACACATTGATTTTTCCTTTTCTACTGCTTCCGTAAAAAAACAACAACAACAACAAAAAACCAGTTACTCCAGGAATACCGGTCACGTGATGTGACACTAAATGAAATTATAAAACATTTGGTGCCGTATCTGTCAAAATCATTTACTCTAAGTAGTTTATTTACTTACAGGCAAACTATTGATTCGCTTCTTTTGAAATTCGGTCGCGCGTCTTCTTGTCAGAAAGACGCAGCGTGGTGGATCACTTATTTACCAATTGTGTTCTATGTCAGAAACTGGCAAAAAAAATCGATTTGATAAAGAAGATGGAGTACATCTTCCCAAATTGATTCTTTCATGAACGGACTCAGGGGATATTACTGATTTTTGAACGTTTGGATCGCTTTGAAATAAAGATACCGAATTTCTGGGTATTCTTAATGGGACCGTTTCCCTACCGAACATGCGTATGTAGCTCCGTGCTGTACGTATGTGTTGCGAATTGTGCCCATAAAATCCTTAAACTGTAGCGTCTTTTCCAACAGATTAGAATTATAAATACAGTAATTGAAGGGCAAACTTGGACCCGTAAAAATACACCAAAGCCTACTGTGAAAAAGGACTTTTTTTTTTCTTGCCACCAAATCTCGCCAATGTTTATTGATTTAAAAAGCGATGATTTAAATTGTAATAAGACCTAAACTTATGATGAAAGTGAATTGATACATTTTTTTGTTGTTGCGAATTTAAAACAAAATTTATAAACACTATATATTTCTTAGATTGTTTATTTACAAAAATAATTGTTTATTTACAACATTCTATTCTTAGCTGTATTAGTTTTTACGAATACAATTAAAACTAACTCAATACAATACTTAGCATTTCCCAATCTATAAAGAAATAAATATGAAAATATTATTTTCTATTTCTGAAAGTATAAATATTTACTACATTATTAAAATATGTGAACCAACTATAAGGAAATACCGTATTTGACCGCATATAAGGCGCACTTTTTTTAACTAAAAATATCTTTAAAATTTTTCTTCGTCTTATATGCCGTATATAGGTTTAAAATTCGCTATATTCGCCTGAAATTAGCTACCTGACAATTCCTATTAGCTTAGACTTTAGAGTAACTTTCATATAACTATTGTCATTATTTAAAAGGCTATTATGCAGATTAAAAGTGTTATCATTGATAATATTCATTATATTAATTTCATCGCATTTAATATTAGTAGTTTGCTTCACTAAAATTATATGCAATAGATTCAAATTATATATTGGTAAAATATATTTGTTTCATTAATATTTTTCTTGCAAAAACTCCCGGTTGATTTGGTATAAATACAAACAGAATTTTTATAACCTAATTATTCCAATAAGATGTTTACAAGACGCAGGTTGTACAGATCATAAAAATAGGATATAATAAAGTTTTTATAGGCTCATGTTCTTTTTATCCTATTATTTTTCGTTTAATTGTAATCATGGCTTGTTTAACCAAAATAACGACTTATAAATATAGCCTAGGCTGTACCATTTACTAAAAGTTTTTACTAATTTTACTAATTACTCATTTTTTTTTCTTGATGCGCCCTGCTGAAATTGCGGTAAGTCTTATACACCCGTGCATCTTATATGCCGTTAAATACGGTATTTATTTTATAAAGTTCGAATCAGCTGGCTCTTTACCGGTGTTTTGTCAACCATTCCAATAAACAATGTAATAAATAATGTAAATAAGCAAACTGATAAATAAATAGTGTTGATTATTCTTGATAACAATTTTCAAGAACAAAGAAAATATATAAATTTACTTTCAATTTATCTTTAGGTTTTATTACAAATCTTAATCATCGCGTTAAAAGGGAATACCGTTCTTTTGACACTTATTTTTGCCAGCAGGAAGATCGCCGTTTCTCAACTGAGGAGATGCGAGTAAAAAATCTTGAAATGAAAATCGGTTCCATTTGTAATACACTAAGCTATCTTCCTCGTTTTGGATATTAAAATCACAATCTTTCGAGAGAGGTGGACAACAGCCTTTTTTCAGAATGTCACTCCTATTCAATACGATGAAAGGAATTCTGTATTGAAGTTGCATACAGTTTCGGCTGTGTTTTCATGCTATTGCAATATCCTGTATCAATCCTTATTTTACTGGTTATTTTATCAAAGATAATTTAATTTTGTGTCCTTTTCTGTCACTGAAGATGCTGATACAACATTCTGTGAGGTATTTGTTGAAATCTCGTCAACTAGATGAACCAAACATCTTTAATCAGGCTTTCTAAAGCGTTTTAAACGAATTTATAAGATCAAGTTTTCGCTACCACAACAATAACGCTTTGGAGGGGAAAAAAAGGAAGAGATTCCGATCATTCACTGCATGTGGAACCTTCCAGGTAAAAATCAACCATTGTGGTTTTATGCTAGGAAAGACAACACGTAAAAAATGTCCTGTTGTGACACTATAATCAGTGTCCACCAAACCCCTCCTGTAATGAAGAAAATGCTGCCACAGGGAAGGACTCTCAAGTACATGTCTTTCCTCATACATTCAGGAAAATGAGATAACTGACACTACAGCTTCATTCCGGCCCAAACACAGAAAGAAGCCGGGAATGATGATTGCGTCAGAAAAATCAAGTTGCCCACCACTGACATCCCAAGCTTTGAAGTTAGGAGATGTTGGGAGATGAGCCATGGGTGATAAGGGAGTTTGCTTAGCGGTATATTATCTCCTTATGAGTCATTTAATGCAAAAATTGAGTTTTCTTGAGAGTATTAGTAATTCCTTTTACAAAAATATATTGCTGATAATTTTTCTTTCCAAATATGGATTGCTGGTAATTATTAGGTCGGTGCCAAAATAATGTCGTTTTCTCACAAAGTAACATATGTGAGAAAACGATATTATTTTTGCACCAAACTAATACTATGAAAATGTATTGCAGGCATTTTTACTATACAAAATGTTTATATTTTCATAGTGATTTGAACCCAGTTTGGCGGTTAAATATCTGCCCGTAGCTGGGACCCTCACAGGTGCTACCCCCGGGTAGGATTGGACCTAGGAAGTACAGCGACTAAGAAGTCGTTCAACGCTTCTAAATAACCTCTCGATCAAAGGTCTTGCTGCCGAATGCATTTTATCGTTATACCCAGGAGAAGCGATAAGGTGGCATTTAGAAAAAGTAAATAGTAAGTCTCAACTTATTGGCATTAAACCCATTTAAAGAAAAATACTTTTGACAAAATGAATATCAGTTATACTTAACGAAGTCAGATCATTTACTAAGAATAAAATTAATATAAAAATTATATGCGAACGCATAGTTTTATGTTATTTTGAATCCGATGTTGGAAGACCGAATATTTGTAATGTGTTAAAGTAATATAGATACGAATATTCGTTCAACGAATGGGCATCTAAAATAAACAACTCTGAAATGTATATGATTGTTTACAGTGTACGGTGAGCTATTGTTTTGAAATGGCAGCATACCGAATAATTTATATGGTGCTAAATTATTGGCTGTCAGATATATGGCCTTGGTGCCAAAAACAGCTTCTACTAGAAAATATATGGGGACCATTCCTTTAGAAGATTCAATACAAGCTGATTTATTATGGGTTGCGCATGCTACGTGTTAAGAATTGCTCAAAGATTCAATGATAAAAAATGGTTTGAATGAATACTCTCGGTTTTAAAGACGATGTCAGTATTCACCAAACATTTTAGCGCAATAAAGAAACAGCTCTCATTGTGTGGCGCTATATAATCACAAATATAGAATGTTACCAAATAATAAAGCACTTCCAACAGAAGGAACAACCAGAATAGATAGCATATATATATATATATATATATATATATATATATATATATATATATATATATATATATAAGTATATATATATATATATGTATATATATATGTATATATATATATATGTATATATATATGTATATATATGTATATATATGTATATATATATATGTATATATATATGTATATATATATATACATATATATATACATATATGTATATATATATGTATATATATATATGTATATATATGTATATATATGTATATATATATATGTATATATATATATGTATAAATATGTATATATATATATGCATATATATATGTATATATATGTGTATATATATGTATATATATGTGTATATATATATGTATATATATATATGTATATATGTATATATATATGTATATGAATGTATATATGTATATATATATGTATATATATATATATATATATATATATGTATATTATATATATATATATATATATATATATATATATATATATATATATATATATATATATATATATATATATATGTTCTTCATAATTACTCTGACGATCGATAATGTTTGAACAAAGCAACATAACAGATATGAACTTCGGATTATTTACACAATTTTCATACGAATTACGTATTTTCCTCATCTTTTTTGTAGTCATCACAATGTCTCAGCCGTTGGGCTCTCCGGCCTTCATCAGGTGTATATCGACCCGGGTAACCTGCCGGAGATTTAGAACTGAATCCATTATTTAATCTATGGAGGTAGACTGTTCCCGGTCCACGCTGTCAACAGATATCTCGTCTAGTTCTTATTTAGCCAGTCAGTAAGTTAAAGGCCATACGTTATACACGCTTGGGTGATCATGTCTCTTTAGATTCTTCATTGACTAGGCAGAAGATTTTCTCGCAAGATGCTGTTTTTATATGCGGTAGACTGGTTGTCAATCGAGGCTATAGGATTCACTCTGTTCTGCTTTTTACCCCGTAGCAGGGGGAAGAGATGACTTCATACCTTTCTCAGAGGTATTTATGTGTGAGTGAGTGTAGCGGATCAGGCTGGAAATTAATATAGCTCAGTTATTGCTTGGAACGTTTCAACTGAGTTCAAGTACACTGCCCGTCCCAGGGATTGAACTAACAAATATTATGTCGGAAAAATTTATTAACCTACGATTTAATCCTTTAGGTTATTGTCTATACTTACCCAGCATAATAAAAACTCCCTGCCTCCTATCAGCATGGTTTATGCTCAACTTCACCGGAGCATCTTACTGCACCTTCTTGGTCTCACGTTTTCCACTGATCTGAGGTGGAACCACTATCAGGTTGGTGCAAAAATAATGACGTTTTTTGACGTTAAAAAATACATCGAAAAACGTCATTATTTTTGCACCAACCTAATACATTGAATCAATAGCTGCATCTACTGCAAGGAAAGTTGGCTCTTTGGGTCACACCGGAAAGTTTTTCTCGTCTGAATCCATCCTTCACATGTAAAAGTCTACCATTCGACCTTGCATGGAATACTGCTGCCATATATGGTCTGGTACCCCAGCTGTTCATCTCGAGGTTCTCGACAAAAATCCAAAGACGGATATGCAAATTGATCGGCCCTGACTTGGCATCTCGACTCCAGTGACTGTCTCACTGGCGTAATGTGGCATATCTCTGTCTTTCCTAAATAGATATTTTCATGGCATCTGCTCTGACGAGGTACTGTCACTGGTGCCCCGACTGCATGAATTTAAGCATGTTACTAGGTTGTCATTTCGGTCCCACCCTTTTACTACCTAAACAGTTAAATGTAACCAACTTTTCTACTCCAACAGCTTCTTCACTCGCACTTCCCGACAGTGGAACTCCATTCCTCTTACTTGCTTCTCCGAGAACCAGAGTCTTTAAAAATTTTAATCTAATGTCAATCGACATCTTCTGATGGCTAAGTTACCGTTCTCCTTTTTATCTTTTCCTCAGTCCCCTCTATAACCAGTCTTTTCTCTTACTTTCACTTTCTGTAACATTTTGTGCACTAGTGGTACACCCGTCTTGCTTGGGGTGAAATTCTGATATATATATATATACATATATATATATATATATATATATATATATATATATATATATATATATATATATATATATATATATCTGCGAATCTTTGTGTGTCCCAGCGATTGCTTAATGTCTTGTTTTGTTCGTGTTAGTAAAACCTGAGTTTTGTTTTTGTTTTTTTTGGGGGGGGGTCATTTTTTTTTTCTGAAGAAAATAAAGTAACCAACATGAAATACATCCAATTTAATCTCTGAAAATTTGTTAGTGCAAGATCGATGGATTTTTGAACCGTAGCCGATGATATTTTAAAGGTCAAGATGTCTATAGTTGGGTGAGATGTTGATAGATTGCTAGCTTTGAATAAACAATCATTGACATTTATCATTTGAAAAAAGTACATTTTTATTTTAATGTACTTCTAAATGTCAAACTCGAATCGATTTTTGAGTGACTTTTATTGATAAAAATGAACAAGTTAACGATTATAACATAATATACCGGGTGTAACAGCGAAATTATTCAAATCATGTAAAAGCAAAATTGTCCAAAAGAAATGATTAAAGACATCTTACTGGAATTCACCGAGGTTTTTTATGACACTATTGGACTCTACTTTGAGCAATAATAAAGTATTGAGAACTAAATTTAAATGATGACCCATCTTCCTGATATGACCTCTTGATCCAGTGTTCCTTTTTATTGTTCCCTTTTTTTTAAACTTATTCACCGTTCTCTTGATGGTCCTTGAAAAGATTTTGAAGAACGAAATCAGAGTATGAATATTCGTGCAGTTAGTAAAAGCCTGGATAAACTTTTTTCTCTCACCATTGCTCATTTAGGAAAACAGAGAGGGACTGACACAAAAAGATTTTAACCTGTTCTTTTTCGAGGTGAATAACTCAAAGAGTTTTGCAGAACAGTTGCAGTAGATTTCAAATTCGTCTGATGACCTTGGTTGAAGCCAATGTCGATTTTTAATAGATTTATTCTTTAGTATTTGAAAATAATTTTGTATTAATATAATTTTGAGGAATATATCTGTTAAAATGAGATATCAGTTTTAAAATTAATTTCTGCAAAATGTAGACGACAATTTATCCATTGTACCCTGTATATTACATATATATATATATATATATATATATATATATATATATATATATATATATATATATATATATATATTGGCTTCCTGTTGGAGAAGCTATATTTTGTACGAAATGCCTCGAACATTCAGGCCGGTAAATGAAATAAATATTGTTTAATTAAAAACAGAGCATTTACTTAAATAAATTGTATCTATCAAAATAACGTATAAACAGAATGCACAGACAAACCCACACACACGCATATATATATATATATATATATATATATATATATATATATATATATATATATTTTCAAGGATGAAATATTTTACCTTTTGAAAAATGAAAACGTTATATAAATACATATGCAACAAACTATTTCTGAAACACTTAAAATATTGCATTCTTGAAAACAGTTTTTTATATAATTTATCATCTGAAAAGAAAAAAAAATATTTGATTGCATGAGAAATTGTATAAAAACTAAATGAAAGCACCTTATCTGTCGTATTCAATGAAATGCGCATGAAAGAAGGATTTCTGCCTAAATACACACACAGACACACACACACATATATACATATATATATATATATATATATATATATATATATATATATATATATATATATATATATATGTATAATAATATATATATATTAATATATATCTCTTAATATATATATATATATATATATATATATATATATATATATAGGGGTGTAAGTCTGCGTTTTACTTAAGTAATGATACATTAATTTATGACTACAAAGGATTTTGACAACACTTCATATCATCTATGACAATGTAAATAACAACATTATTAAATTAGTCTATTTACACAAGATATCAATATACCAATATATTTGTCATTAATGATTTTTTCCTTGAGATTTTTTTACACACACAAATACACAATTAAATATTTTCCCTATGTTCGCATAGTTTCTGAATTTTAGGATATTTTCTTTTCTGTAACAACTAAAAATTATACATGATATTTTTTTTTAAATCATTTCACCCCTAAACAAGGCAACAGAACCACTAAACCGCAAGGAGGTACTGTGTGTAGAAAAGTCAGAGAAAAAAAAGACATTATTAGGAAAAAAAGAACATTATAATCAGGAATTAAGACGTCAGAATATAACAATTAACATTCCATTTAAATATTTGAAGCTCAAAGTAGACAGAAAAGCAAGACGCGAGGAGAGACTTCCACAAGTGAGAAGTACGGTAGAAGAATCTTTTAGCCTAGAACTTACGGCTACTTCTAACCATTTCAACAGTAAAATGGTGAGAGCATGCTGACAATCCAATACTACGCTTAAATTCATAAAGTCTTGGTACCACGTTCAACATGGGAATTACTGTGGAAATATTTATAGAAAAAGCACGTGGAAGTTATGTTACAGAGGTGTAAAAATGACTGAAGCCGAGATGTTAGGTCAGGACCAATAATATTGCAGATTCTTATTTGCATTTTATCAAGAATCTCTAAATACATAGTCAAAGCACCGGATCAGATGTGGGAGCAATCTTTAATGCATGGACAAATGGTTGACTTATAAATAATAGGTTGGTGCATAAATAATGTCGTTTTATAACATATGTTACTATGTGAGAAAACGACATTATTTTTGCACCGACCTAATATATTTGACATCTCTTGGAGACAACATCCAACTAAATCACAGCTCTCTACACCCATCCCTACAATCTTACACGAACATAGAATATGCTTGTGCTTTGCAGGACACTGTTGACAAGCAAAACAAGAGCTTGCGAGTGTTCTACTTTTCTGGACAACTAGCCAGGGAGCAAGAAGGACTGGTCGCCAACCAGCCGCCTTCATTGACTATGTTATGACAGAATGACACCCTGATGAAACTTCAGACCTTGACGCAGGACAGTTTTGGTTGGCATGGTAGACTTATGAATCTCTGAGATAGCTCGAGGAAATGATTAACAAAATATAAGAATTTTCGAAATTACGGTTAGAAATATTGTGTTTTTTTTTTTCTTTGTTTTTGTTTTTTTTCTTTGTTTTTGTTTTTTTTCTTTGTTTTTGTTTTTTTTCTTTGTTTTTGTTTTTTGCGTCAACCCGGGACTATAAAGTTGTTCGGGAAAAAAAAATGCACCAAACACGTTGTTTTGTACATACTTATTAGGTTTGGTGCAAAAATAATGTCGTTTTCTCACATAGTAACATATGTGAGAAAACGACATTATTTTTGCAACAACTTAATACAAACACCCATTAAGGGTCGGATTTTTTGATACGTTCAGGTCTTATTCGCAAATTAATGTAGTTATTTATTTTTATTTCTTGGTAAATCTTGGTAAAAATATTTTTGTTTTTACATTTGTTACCGCACATTCATTTAGTTTTATGAAATTCCGAGAAATTCCTTTTTGTATTGCATAATGTTTGTGTTCGTTAAAATAGCAATTCATCTGGGAATCTAAATCAATTCTATTCATGAACAGGATCGCAAATTATAGAAAATTTGCGCTGAATCGTAAAAGACAATACAAAACAACTAAGACATTATTTAATTAGGAAAAGTTTTAATGGATTTTATGAATAAAATATATGATCGATACTATTGGCTTAAAATAAATCGATGAATAATGCATTTTCGCCAGGATAGTTTTTATTTTTTTAAATTCTAATTAGAATAATTTATAAATTTTAATTTATAAAAATTCTGCATTAATATGAAACAGTGAACTTATATTGTCATTAAATACAGACTCTATTTGCTAATCAGAAATTGAAAAGCTCACAAAATTTTTAGTGATAATTAGTATTTTAAAAATTTGCTTCATACTTGATCAATTCTGTATTAACCCAATCTACATACGAGGCAGGTTATAGCAAAATGACGATTTTTATGTGGTTCGACGCGAGCCCACAGTCTGATGTAAAAATTCCCCGTAGATCCTGCATACACGGGTCGGGCTTACCAACCTCCCCAGACGAAATTATACGTCTGGGTTCCACTCTGCCCAAAAGCAGAGAGTTGAACAAGTCTGAATCCATTATAAAAATTCACGATGCATAATTAGTAAATATTAACAGTTCAGATTCCTCGGTGTATGGATCAGTCTTTTAATTAAGTATAGGAATAATAGTTATTGAATATAGATTAGACAGTGCCAGGGATAGCTTCTCCCAACACCGAAAATTGCTACGAGTCATATTCTTAAATAGCCTCGTCAGATCAAAACTTTCATATGTGTGATCTGCATTCGCCAAACCCATTCAGAAATATCTAAACTGTCGGCTGTATACAGCCGCTTCTTAAGATTTATATAAAAAAAAGGCTTTGATCGAGTGAAGCCTGACGGTTTTCTTGGAAAAGCCTTCTTTGAACATTGTGGACTGGTGCTACAGAATCCCAACCAAAGAAATGTAGCTAATACCGAAATCAGGATCAATTCAGGACAATCAGCAGCAGCAACAACTCAAATGGAAAGCATTCGAAGAGATAATAACTCGAAGGGAAAATAATGACATGATCATGATGTTGGCATTCCACACAACTTCAAATAAAAGTTTAGAAAGGAAACCCTCATTCAGTACAGTAAAGAGCGATAACAGCTCCTGGGTTTGAGAAACCTTTTTTCCTGAAAAATTGTCTTAAGAGAATGGCTTTATAGATATCAACCAAAAGTTACACAGAATGCCAAATATTACCTTGTCGGGAAACAACTAATATTATCATTACCATTACAAATCATTTATTGTGAACTGACACAATAATTTTCTAAGTTGAGCAATTCGTACTGGCATGAGAATTCCAGACAACAGACGCATTTGGGCATATAATACTTATGTAAAAAAAATTATGCAATGTTTAAGACAGAAAATTATGCAAACTAGAATATATTGAAACATATTACGAAGAGGTTAATTGAATTAAAACTGAGGACAAAAAGCTCATACACTGAGCACCACTTCATATAAATGGTGAGAATGAAACCTCCATCAATACTGGAATTAACAATAACACTTACTGAACATGAGAAACTTGCTTTCATTACAAAAACATTCAAGAGAAAGATTTTTATAAATTTTGGCCCAAAAGTACTGGCTGCTCGGTCAATGAATACTGAATGTTTCCTTGTAAGGAAACGGTTAATATTACCATTACTATAACGGATTCTGTTTCAAACTTGCTCCACTGAAATCTTATCAAGAAACCGAGAAATAGTCAAGAAAAAATAATGTTTATAAATCCTTTTACCGAAGAAAATTGCTTTTGAAAGCTAAGAGTATTGCAATGTTACTTACTTTCTAAAAGCGATGAATACATATCTATGAAGCCTATTTTTGTCTTAGAAAATATTTACTGAAAACATTAATTCGGATATTTTTAAAATTCTTATCAACAGATTGATAAATAAAGAATTTGGGCAAAAAGCCAGTATGTATACTTGTTCCAATTTACTGGTCATTTGAACAAACTTGGGGAGAAAATATTCACACACACACACAGACAGACACAGACACACACATACATACATATATATATATATATATATAATTTATTAATCTAAAAGATTATATCACTTTCAGCTGTATTTTAGTGATGACCATATTTGAGTTAACTGATTGTCAATTTATTAAACATTATATAAATTTATTTATGTCTACCGGCCTGAACATTCGACAAATATTATTAAAGGAAATATACGCTCACAGGTAGCATTTGAACATTCCTGCTCTTTTGCAGGAGAAACAGTCGTTCCAACCGACGCGCTCTCGGGCCATCACAGCCACGATCATGCAAATCCGTATAGTGCCTTATAAATAGAAATCATTCTCAAAGCGAACGCAGGTTCGAATCCTGATGGAGAGTGCATAAGGCCTGTCTTTAATAAAATGTCTTGGATATTCAAGCCAGTAGACGAAAATAAATAAATATATTGTTTGCACTCTTTACATCGTTCGGACTGTTGTCTTCATTTTTATTGTCAAATTCACGATGTTTCTCCCGTTCTACTCTCCAGCATTCTTCGGGTGGTATACGTTAGGATTTCGAACCGAACCCCTAATATAGTTCACCGGGGTAGATTGTTCTAATTAAACGTGTCATGTTATCTTATATAAGTTTCAGTTAACTCCCTTTAGTAACTCTCCAAATTGTGTTCCTTCTGTTGTGGCCAGGGAATGTATGTCACCTGAAGAAGGCATATTTTCTCTCTGTTTATATTCGCAAGACTAGCTTATTTAGATATTTTCTTATGAGTCAATATATTATTTTGTTCCTTAAACTATTACATGTATTAGTCATTTTTTTTAATCTTCCTATTATCTTAATATTTAATTGTTTCTTGATCGTTAGTAACTGTTGGCAATTTTCAACATTACATGGAAATCCGAAGGCGCATTGGGATTACGAAATATACCTTCCAAAAGTTGAGCAATGTATTAAGAAACAGGAAGAATTTCGTTAGAAACAAAGAGAACTGAACTGTTATTTCCTTATATTCCTCCTATATGGCACTGATTGCTAGGCAATCTCCACACGATGAAGAAGAGACGTGAAGCAACTGAAATGTTGTTGTACAAAATAATGTTGAGAACAATATGGAAAGAACAATGACAAAGTTCTACAAATACTAGAAAAAAAGAAAACTTATACTTAACATCATGAAGAGATATTTGAGGTTTCTGGGACTCATAACGAGGAAAAAAGGTTTGGAAAATTTTATACTCACAGGATAGATTTTATTATCAGATTTTTTGCGTAAAAATTTGATCATCAAAACATGCATTATATTCGAGTATAATTGGTATATCTGTGAATGGAAGCTTGATTTGAGAATAGTTGATTACTGGCAGTTCAAATGTGAGCAAAACCAAGTAAAGTATTTACTTGGTTAGAGGATAGGTAAATATTGGTCCTTTATATTTGAGTCTCTAAATATTAGGTTGTCACACATGAAATGACGTAATTTATAGTAAATGAATGAAATACTTTTTAAATTTGACATGGCAAATGTATTTATTTGAATTAACCACCGGATTAATGGATGACTGTTCTCTTACGTATCTCTAAATTCTTCATACCATCTTTAAAACAAATAATCACCCTTTGGTATGTAAATACTTCAAATGCTGGTATTACGTCTTCCTTCTTGAATAATGTTTTATTGCGTATGAAAAGCTCAAAACGTAATAATGAGTAGGAGAGATATATAGTGAATATGGTGGATGAAGCAAAATTTAATAATCCAGGCTATGCAGCTTTTGGACAGTTGCTTGAGAAGCGTGTGGACGTACGTTGTCGTGCAGCAAAATTGTGCCATCCTTATTCACCTGTCTGTTCACATGTTTACCTTTCAATTTTTGGTACAGCCAATCAATTTCTCTACAATACGAGGCCACTGTTATTGTTTTTCCTCGAGAAAAGAATGAATAATGAATAACCCCGTTGAAAAACCACCATACAGTAACCATTAACTTTTATAGGGCTGTTTCGGTCTTGGATATTCCTTTGGCGATTCACTTATATCTAACCACTGGCCTACGCTCTTACTGTTGCCAAAGGATATCCATTTGTCATCGCTTGTAATGATTCGATGAAAAATGTTCCTTATACCAGTTTGTACTCATACAGCAAGATTACTCGACATTGTTAAATTGTAATCATTTTCATTGTGCTTATGAGTAGTAATATATTGAACGAAAAATTATCTGGCAAAGAAAATAAGACTATATATACGGAGGAGGTTACTTCATTAGACAACCGGATAAAAAATACGTCATTTTATGTGTGATAATCTAATATTAAATTATTATGTGTGTGGATAAATATTTTGAATTTATATCTGTGTTTGAAAGCATTTATTTGGTTTCAGGATAGTTAAATATTGACCGTTTACATGAGAGTAACACAAAGTAAATAATGTATTTACTTACTGGATACGTAAATATTGGTCGTTTATATTAAAATTCTAAGTATTTACTTATTTCGCAGATTGGATAAAAATTGATCATTTATAACTGAACATAGAAATGTTTACTTGGTTTGCGGAATTTTGGCAATTTTTATTTGAGTCTAAGTAAATTTAATTTTATGTAAACCCTTTCAATAGCAGTAACCGCATCCACTTTTGGTTAATTCTTGCATAAGTTGTATGTCGTCTTTTTTAAATAAAAAAATAAATATGGACTCTGCTGTAGAAATATTTCCCATTCATAACGTAAAACTTTTCAGGTTATCACCAAAATGTATTTGTTGTTCACCTCAACAGAAACAACCTCCTGGACGACAAACAGTACTGATTTCGCAATTCTAATTCCACTGCTGATTACACCACGCATAAAATCAGTGAAGCACTTGAGCGATCGCCTCATAAATCGCAAATGATTTTGACAACAGAGTTGTTATAGAAACTTCCCAGCGATAGCATCTCCGAGAGAGTATTTTTCAGTTCACAAGTACTTCCTCTCAGGTCTGTTCATGAAGGTTGTGGCTAAGGGCCAGTCTTATGAAGCCCATGACCTCAATGTAATATCTCTCCTCCGTCTTACCTATTTCAGCTTTATGTTAACGCTCTGTCTAAGAATACCATCCGATCATTAGTAAACATATATGCAGACGATACCACAACTTATAGGTACGCCTACGAAGATGTAGATGATCATAGTTGGGCATGCTGATCTCTCTTCTGATCTAGCTCGCACATCTCAATGCAGGAGGAAGTGGCTTGTAGCATTCAAATACCTCATAATTAATCTAGTATTATTTCAGCATCTCAGAGAAGAGAGACTATTTTCTAAATTAAGTATTAACAAGTGAATGCTACTTGCTTTGGAGTGCCACAACGCCATCTTAGGTGGATCTAGTATATAGGATCCACTGCTAAATATGCTAAAAAATATGTTGGATCCTTGTACCGTTTCAGAAAGTAGCTGATTACTTCTTTCATGCCCTGTCTTTACAACGTTAGATCACACCGAAAATTAAATATTCTGCTGTATCTGTATTGACGCTACCAAATCCTCCCAGGACAGACAGAGTTCAGTATCGTTTATGTGGCCTTGTGGATGTTGAATTATTTTTCATCCCCTCAACACTTCCCATTCTCACTACTCTATCCCCATTTTCATATCCGATCTTCAGTGGAAATGCTATAGTTTCACCGGTCCACACATTACTAGCTACAACACGCCATATAGCATACAAAGATTTAACTCGTCAACGTATTACTTACAATCGGGCAGCTTCTTTCCCCAAAAATGTTATGTTGTGGAACAGACGCACGAAAGGTTGCTTCCTCGATCACTATAACGTTAACATATTCAAGTTACAAATCTGCCATTTTGGGCCTTACGTTTTGCAATAACTTTGTTTGGAGCGACTGCATCAAATAGTTGCATCTACTGCAAGGAGATTTGAGTCACTGTGTCGAGCCAGAAAATGTTGCTCGTAAGAATCTATCTGTCATTGAATAATGCTGCCATATCTTGTCTGGTGCTCCTGCTACTAATCTCGAGGTTCTTGACAAAATCCAAAGATAGATCTGTAATGTAATCGGTCCTCACTTGGCATATCGACTTCAGTCGTATTCTCACCGATGTGACGTGGCTTCCCTTTCTCTTTTCTACAAATATTTTAATGGCAACTGCTCTGACAAACTTTTATCCTTGGTGCCCCGGCGACATAAATTTAAGCGTGCTACTAGATTGGCATCAAGGCCCCACCCGTTTACTGTTGAATAAACTAAATGAAACCGTCATTTCTAATCCAACAATTTCTATTCTCATACTTCCCGAAAGCGGAACTCCCTTCCGTTTACTTCCTTCGTGATAACTACAATCTTTAAAAATTGAAATGCAGCGTAAATCGCCATATTCTATCTTCTATAATCCCGTTCATCTTTCATCCTTTTTAAAATCTTTACTATAATCAGTTTTTTCTCTCATTTTTGCTCACTGTAATCCCCTGCCTATTAGTCGCATTTTCGCCGTGCTTAGGGTAAAATGATTAAAAAAATGTTCAAGTGTTTTCTATCCAAGATATACACATAATATGTCCCTGTTACATTATCACTTACAACAAACACATTCAGTAACCCTCTACCTTGAGGGGTTCTCGGTCCTTGTGTTTGTTAAACATTAGTATGAAATACTGTAAGGATCGGATGGCTGTAATATAAAGCGATAGAGAAAGAATGTCTCGCCAAAATTTATAAGAATGGCATCGCTCACAAAAATTTTAAAAGAAATTAAGATGGTTATAACATTAGGTTGGTGCAAAAATAATGACGGTTTTTGACGTTAAAAAATACGTCAAAAACCGTCATTATTTTTGCACCAAACTAATAGTATTAATAAGTAAGAATGAATCTGTTTATCTCGCGAGATCGAATTTCGGCTTTTTTGTTCAAAATTCTGTACTTTAGTGTTGAGACTGGAATGGCTTCCCCAGGCCGAATTGACTGCAAGAGTTGCTGGAAAGTTGTCAGTGTTTACAGTCAATCACGTTCGAGGCTCCACTCCGTGTTTTCTGTCTGGATTTCTGTCTGGATTTACTCCCATAGACTTTTCCATATTTTGATATGGTCACAAGGGAGCCAAGGTTTAAAATTATGTTTTTTTTTCCTACCCCTGGATAGACTGCCTTCATTGGATGTCGAGCTCCACCTATCCGAAACAGCTGGTAATGAAGCGACAGTTGTCCGCCTTCGCCCATTTTCTGGATTGTAACTGGACTTCTTTATCAACGACTATTTCAGGCGCATAAGAGGGAAAGCATTTTATACAGTGGAAATTTGTTCTCACTTTTACCCCCGGCTATGACGATCTCTGGGACATATATAATGTACGCATATAGACATTATACACATTAAGTGTTTTAGAAATCCCCGAATGGTTTTGTAAACATTAGAATTGAGGCAAACAAAAATACTAGAAAGCAAGACAAATAACGAAATATTTTTGCATAAATAAACAAATACAATTATCCAAAAGTTTGTAAATTTTGGAAGAAAGGCAGCAAAGAGAAATAAAAGAATATATAGCTCGGGATTCAAGTCTAAAATATTCGAAGATTATAAAGTCATTATTTATAACATGCAATAAAATAATGTATACAACGTTTTGAGAGTACTAACACGTAAACTATCAAAGGATAAAAAATGAACGAGAGTAGAAAAGGCAAATTTAATAAACATAACATTAGGTATGAAAAATCAGAAATTAAAAACAAAACTACAAGGATACAAAAAAACAAACAAAAAGAAAACGTGTTAAGAGGAGTAAGGCATCAGTCGACAATTGCAGCAGAAACTTATGTCGCCTTATCGTGAAAGCAAAGAGTAAGTTAGCGAAAATAATGCAGGATAAAGATCTAATCCAAAGAATAATGAAATTTCAAAGCATAGAGCATCATTACAAATAGAAATTAAGCAGTTGAAAGCCACAGCCACGGTATCAAAGATAGAAATTGGTTCAATCGATTTACAAGCGAATGGGATTCTATTTACTTAGAACATGAATCTCTGCCGATAAAATCGATTCATCTAGATTATTTTGCTGACTGTGGATTTACCACGCCCAAACAAATCTGATATGCGTGTACTAACATATAGACAAATACAAAGACACACACATACACACGCGCATATATATTTATATATATATATATATATATGTGTGTGTGTATACACTACTTAAATCTATTGATTTTTTTCTATTAGGTTGATGCAAAAATAATGTCGTTTTTTCACATAGTAACGTATGTGAGAAAACGACATTATTTTTGCACCAACCTAATACAATTGTGTATATATATATACTAGCTACCGAATCTTCATAATCTCCATTAGACTCTTCCAACTCTTTCCGCATCCTCTTCACTGTCCTCAGATTGACACATAGACACTGAATTTTTCGTATTGGAGCTTCCGGTGCGAATGCAAAGCAGTATAGCATGCCGTTTTTAAATTGCTAGCTTAGTAATTTGAATGATGGTGGTCTTTTTATCATAGACGGTGCCTAACCGGCCCTACTATACTGTGTTGCAGTGCAAATAAAAAACGAAAAACGCTCCTGGGTAAAATATAAATGTAACATGGCGACAATTTACCCATTGCAACATATATATATATATATATATATATATATATATATATATATTTATATATATATATATAAGGCAGGATGTGTGTGTGTGTAACGAATGCACGGCCGCAATTTTCGACGAATTTGCACCAAATTGTACATGCACATGCTCCACGTTATTGGGAAGCCCACCACCGACTTTGCATTTCCCAACTCCTATCAATAGTGAATATAATCGATTTTTTCATGCTTCTACGACAGTTTTCATGTAGTATGCGGCCATTTTCTACCCGCCAGATTGAGAGCCTATAGCTGGCTGCCACGAATAGGCAGGAAGATTCTATTGACCAGCGTGAGAGCCAACAGCTGACTGACACGAATGTTAACTAGCATGCTGGCATGCAAAAAAATCGATAGCTGTATTCGTCATAAGTGGGAAAAATTTTATTCTGCATGTCACTTTAATCCAATTGGCTTATTCGCTTGCTTAAACTCAACGTTGATTCTGATTCCGCAGAACTAGGTTGGGTGTGAAAAAGTATTTTTTGTTAACATTCTTTTAGTTACGAGTCCTTTTTTAAAGCTGATCGTTTTGTGTTCATTTTGTTTAGTTCTTTTTTCGTAACAGATTTAATGTTTAGTATACAGCTTAGAAAACAGACGTAGTGTGATATAGGCAAGAAGTAAGGCATTTTGCAACATCAGCACGGCAAAGGTCACTCCTTTAACGGCAAGGAAGGGCAAACATATTTTAAGTCAAGTGATAGCGATTGCTGTATGAGTCGTACGATTTTTGAATCAAGCACGGGCAACGCAGGGCCATGCTGCTAGTATATATATATATATATATATATATATATATATATATATATATATATATATATATCTTTTAAAAGTTAAACGCGTTTAACCACACAATAGACTGTCAACATTTTTTATTTATACCGATGTCACAGTGCTTATAATTATATATATGCCCTGTTTTTGATACTGAACATTTGTCTCCCATAAATATAGCATACCTAAAAAACTAAATTTCTCATAAGGAAAGAACTCCCGAATTTGTCTGTGATTCAAAACGGTGGCCTACATTAAATGGCTTGAGGATGCAGTGCTGCCTTGGGTGAAGAAGTTGGCTGCTCGAAAACACTGTCTTTCAACAGAACCATGCTACATTAAGCTGGAAAATACAGTCATGGTTGTGAGACAAGTTATTTGACAATATCACATCTTATATCTGGTCAACTAACTCCCAAACCCGCAAATTCCTTGGTTGTTACATGTGGGGTGCAATTGCGCTATAGATCAACAAAGCTCTTTGTAACACCAAAAATGAACTGAAGGCAAGGATTATGAGAACGTCCACAAGAGTTGAATGAGATTCTGAAGTCATCTGGAGGCAGTGGTTCTTTAGTAGTTCAAGATATTTTTGTGTAATTTTGGTAAATAGATCTTTTAAAATTATATTTCAGTTTTATTCTTATTTTTGCGTGATTTATACAATTTATCCATCATAACATATATATATATATATATATATATATATATATATATATATATATATATATATATATATATATGTGTGTGTGTGTGTGTGTGAATAAAAAGACAAGAGGAAAAACTATTCTTAGCCACAGCATTTCGTCTTCTAATTGATTTTTATCAAGCCAAATGTAAGGATTCAATTTGTTGCAAGTGTTTATATACAAGAGCAACGATATCATTGATTTAGTGAGGCTTATAAATTTGTTGGTAAATGTTCAGTCAAAACATGTGTCATAATTCAAAGTGACCGAGTATTATTCAATATATATATATATATATGTATATATATATATATATATATATATATATATATATATATATATAGGTAGGTGAGTGAGACTTTGAAAGGGGTCAGTAGATTTGGATTGAGGAAGACGTTCTGTTGTGGTCAGAGATTTGGCTGGATGGGAAAATAGTGAGAACAGAGGGAAAATGTTTATATATATATATATATATATATATATATATATATAGTTCAAATAGTGAGCAGATTGTAATGGTTTAGTATGGAAGCATATGCTGTACACCTTCAAAAACATAAGGTAAATAGATTTTAACAGTTTTCTGTTAGATTTTTTAACATTTTTGTGTCGTGTGTATTGGGAACGTAGTTATTCCTGCAGGAAACTTCAGATTGAAAAGAAAACGGGGCGTAGATTTATATTTCGATAAGATTCGATATTTACACTTTCGTGAACTTTTCTTCTTAGTAAATTACATTTTTAGATCAAAATTACGGTTGTATTTCTTTCTGTGTGTGACTAAGTCATTTAATAAATTGTAACGTATAAGTTTCTTTTAGTGTTCGTAGATACGTATTTTAAAATTGCTGCATGTTTCACCAATGTATTTTGAGGAACAGTTTTGACAATGTATTTAATATATGCCTCCTTATGAATTACTATATTAGTTTGATCATATCCATAATGGTTTTGGATATTTGATTTATATATGACCCTCAAATGTCCTGATTGACATATGAGATAACGTATTTAACAGGAAATAGACTAAAACTAAAACGAAATCTCTCATTTTATGGTGGAGCATCCGAATAATTAAATTTGTTTCATTGCAGAATGGGACGTGGTTTTATTGATGATTTTGCCTAAGAGCTTTGAACTCCTGCAGCTCAGGTTAGAAATGAAACGGGCGCTGTGGCAACAAGAGTTTACAGACCATCAAAGGGTGACACATTGGGAAAGTAGATATTTGATTGGAATAAATATAAAATGTCACATGGAAAATATCAATGCTAATAGACATGTAAACATTGAATGAAATGTTAATGTGAACTTGGACGTTTGTTAGAACATTAATCTTGAAATAAATAATCTTACGGTTCTTTGATAACAGTAATCAAACGAGTAAGTCATGAGACGATTAAATTAAATAGCAGAAAGACAATATGTGAGTGGCTTGGTACTTTGATATGGTACAATGGTTAGCAAGCTTGTCTCGATAGATCAATTACGACTGAAGAGTGAGTTGGATCCTCACTGGTTGCCTTGATATTCCACCTTGTGACACATCAAAACTACCCTTAAAAACCACCATTGGGAAGTTCGACGTGGTGTAATAGTTAGCAAGATAGTCTCACTAGATTTACGACTGAATAGTGCGTCCGATCCTCACAGGGTGCCTTGTACTTTCCGCCTTGAGCCACATCAATGCTACGGTTAGAAATCATTTGGGCACCTCAAGACGGCGGAATGGTTATCAAGCTTGTCTCATTAAAACGATTAAGACTGAGTAGTGTGTTTGATCCTCACTAGGTGCCCCCTATTTTCGGCCTTGTTGTGACCAAGTAAATGGTTAAGAGATAACAAAAACCAGGTTTGCAGATATATCGTATATTAAACAGTAAGTACAACAGAAGATTATTACACGACTAATAAGAATGTATCGAATGAACTAGCTCTCAATCTATTCACTGTTATATTTAACAGTCCCCCCACAAGGAATGTATGTGGCACAAGGCCGGGTTTAACGTGATTTTCTCCGGAACCGTAGGTTCGGCCAAAAATATTCCCTTTGAACCCGCCTAGACGGGTTCAGGGACTGTCTACCTCCCCGGACGAAACTTTGCCCTGCGGCAAAGCTTCGTCCGAGTTCCTTTCTGCCGAGGTAGAGAGTTTGACAGTTGAACAATCTAATCACTGTTCCCCAAAGCCTTCTGTGCTACTAATCTTATAATAGGCGGAAGAGTCTAACATACACTCTTTAGAGGGAGGACACCACAACAGGCCTTGTGTCACATCTACGCTACGCTTGGAAAATCACTATAAGCTACACTTATTAAAGCGATACGTAGGCGGTCGCAATGATTTATGAGACTGCCGTATTTTTAAGCTGTGAAATCTCTTAAGCTAGGGATTTTACGATAACGATCTTCGATGCAGGTAAAATGCCATTATTTCTACTGGGTGGTCCCAATCTTTTCTGTGTCGTGTTCTTTCAGATCTGTGGTAACCACTTCTCTTTACATCTCCGTGTCCTTTGTAGCGCTTAATGAGGTTGCTCTTTTCACTATCTCTGTTCTGTCAACCATTTACACAACCTCGTTAGGTAGGTTGTGCGTGACATTCATCTCTCCTTCTTGCTTGCAATATGTCGTTTGTGTCTCAAACTTTATAAGCCATCTTTCCTCATTATTTCTATTCGAAATTTCAACTGTCTCTTTTTATGATATACAAGTGTCCTTTTTGTTTCCATTTTCGTCGTCGTTGCTCACATGGTCAGCCCATGATATTCTCAGAATCCTTCTGTAGAACCACATTTCTCTTGCTGCAAGTCTCCTCTCTTACTGTGTGCATCGTATTTTCCAAGCCCACTTTCCTCATTATGTACGCTAGAAATTTCAACTGTCTCTTTCTGGTGTTACGTATAAGGGTCCTTTTTGTTTCCATTTTCCCTAAAACTTCGTCGTTA
This sequence comes from Acanthosepion lycidas, assembly GCA_963932145.1. NCBI lineage: Eukaryota > Metazoa > Mollusca > Cephalopoda > Sepiida > Sepiidae > Acanthosepion > Acanthosepion lycidas. The sequence goes on along the minus strand of OZ010578.1, from coordinate 56,462,019 downwards.
CTCACTCACATGTTCAAACTATGGTATTATTAGTATCCTTCTTCAGAAGCGCATTTTTGTCGCTTCAAGTCATTTCTTGATCTGTGAAGCGATTTTTTCAGCCTTCACTGCCATATAGGAGGTCGCATATTACGTAAAACTCTCCTACTCTTTTCTTTGTTTCTAAATAAATTTGATGTTTCTTATTACGTTGTTTAGCTTTTGGAAGACACCTTCCATTATCCAAATGCTCCTTTGGATTTCAGTTAACAATAATAACAAAGTAATAATAATAATAATAATAATAATAATAATAATAATAATAATAATAATAATAATATTGTTTAGAATTATACTTTGTTTGCAAGTGACGTGTTACCGGCATGTTTTACAAAATGAATAATTTACATTCGTCGATATAAACACGCTACCCTTAGGAACGATGAGCTATCGAAAATATTTTTAAATTCAAACTTCTGATTATCAGCTATGGAACCTTTTACCGCTGAACGAAATTGAATGGTAATCAAAGAAATTATTTCCTCACTATTAACTCTCAACAATTTCCTTTATTCTGTAGATGCTATTAATATTTTAGAATCACTTATAAGCTCTGTTCTGCCATTGATTTACTCAAGCTCGCTAGGTATGTTAAGCGTTGTTTCACTCTTACCAGCAATCTTTATTGTGTGTATCAAATTTTTCAAACCCATTTTCCTCATTATCTGCGCTAGAAATTGCAACTATCTCATTCTGATGTTACGAATAAAAGTTGTTTTTGTTTCGATTTCCTGTAAAACTTCATCGGTACTCACTCAAATGTTCGATACATGGTATTCTCAGGATCATCCTGTAGAAGCACATTTCTGTTGCTTCACGTGATTTCTTGATCTTTAAAGCGATTTCTTCAGCATTCCATGCCGTATACGAGGTCGGATATTACGGAAAACTCCAGCCCACCCTTCTTTGTTTCTAACCCAATTTTAAGTTTTTTTTTAATACTTTGCTTAGCTTTTGGAAGGTACCTTTCTCTATCCGAATGTGCCTTTTCATTACAGTTAATAATAATAATAATAATGTTTAGGATTGTACGTTGTCGTTAATCACTTGTTCGATCTATGGAATTCACAGCATTCTCCTGTAGATGAATATTTGTATTGTTTTAAGTCTCTTCTCTATCTGTAATGGGATTATCCAGTATCCACTGAAATATGGCCGATATCACATAAGACTTCAGTATTCTTTTCTTTGTTTCAAACGAAATTTTTCTGTTACTTTACTTAGCATTTTTTTTTTACTATTGCACGCGCTTTTAGTTTGTGGCGTCACAGTTTCTGTCCCCCGTTAAAATAATTCCCGGATATTTGCATTTTTGCACTTATATAATGTTGCTATTTTCAATTCATAAAACTACATCTGAAAGCAATGCCTCTGGTCAAAAGATGACGTTCTGAGGAGCGTGGAACTACGTCTTAATTGCTATTGTTGCCAGATCCACCTGGCTCGAGGTGGTAGCACCTGTTAGGGTCCCATCTATGGGCAAATAGTTAACCCCGAAACTGGAGTTGGAACACTATGAAAGTGTAAAAATAGATTTTATAGTAAAAATAAAACAGCAATGCATTTTTAAAATATATATATATTACCAGCAATACATTTTTGAAAAAAAAATATACCAGCGATACATTTTGACTCTCGATTAAAGTCCTCTTTACAAAAATACGTCAATGAAACCTGATCTACAAACTGATTTCTTACAAAGAATGCATGTGTCGTAAAACGAAATGAACCAAACCAGACTCTACAAACCCTATTTACAAAAATGCGTCAAAAAGACATGATCTACAAACTGGTTTCTTACAAAATACATATTATATTCATACGAACCTATCCTAAACATCTTGTGGGCATTAAAAAAACCCATTGAGGTCGATATGCCGTAAAATAAAATAAAATAAAATTAACAAAAACAAACAAAACTAAACCAATGTATCATTCATTGTGACGTAGTCGTTTCTTAACGAAGGATGATGGTTAGCATACTAAGGTATTTGGTTATTGCTATTGATTATTAAGTATATTTTCTACTGGATGTCTTATAATTGTGTGATTTAAAAAAAATGATTAGTATATGACAAGTCGCACAGGGTTGCATAGTACCTTCAGAAAGGGACGATCCATGAACGACCAATTTGGATTACCTTAAGAAGGTTACTGAGTTCCTACGAAGTCTGTCTGAAAAGTAACAGGACTACTTGTGCGATGTGAGCTATGGACGAAAGAAAAATAAGCAGATTGTTTTATCATCTAACATGACATATTTGAATTAAATAACTGTAATTATAGCTTTCTGCAGCCATTTTATTTTTTTCACATGCTTTTATTGGACAAATCGTGGCTACTTCACCACGCCAATCCACCTGCTCACAACACTTTCAGCATCCAGCAGTTCCTGACCAAGAAGAACATCTCCGTACGGGAACAACCGTCCTATTCCCCTGATCTTGATCCGTTTAGCTTTTTTTTCCTTTTCCCCAAACGTATCATCAAGGGGTCTATTTTGAAAGCGTGGAAGACATCAAGAAGGCTGTACCAACATAGGTGAAGGGTACCCAAGATAAATCCTGCCAGCAGTGCATAGAAGCGTGGCAGAGAAGGATGGAAAAGTGCATTAGACTTGAGGAGGATTATTTTGGAGGGGAAACCATGTAGTTTGTTGTTTGGGATTGAAATAAATTGTTTGCGACACCAGTTCCATTACTTTTCAGACAGGCCTTGTATATAATCTAAAAAGAAAAAAATATTTAACAAAACAAACATTATCACTCGATTTTTTTACTATTGTTTTTTTTACTCTAAAGCTAGTTAAATTTTATCTATGTTATTCAGGCTTTCATTCTCCGATAGTAATGGGTCAGATTAAAAACAAAGAATTCCAGGTCAAACGAGCTTATATCCCTTTTAACCGGATATTTGGCATAATTATTAAAACAAATGCATGCAGACAGAAAATGTAAAGAGCATGCGCACGCGCACAGATACTTAAAACGGGGACACACACACAGATACTTAAAACGGGGACACACACACAGATACTTAAAATGAGAACACACACACAGATACTTAAAATGAGAACACACACACAGATACTTAAAACGGGGACACACACACACAGATACTTAAAACGGGAACACACATACAAATACTTAAAACGGGGACACACACACACACACATAGAGATACTTAAAACGGGGGTGCGTCTTCTCGCCGGAAATATTCAACCTTTATAGTGAGGCGATTCTAAAAGACCTGGGAGTCCCACCAGCATTTATCATTCGTGGACGCAACATAATAGACGGGGATGATACGATGTTGCTGGCAGACACAGATAGAAAAAGATCTTCTTGATAATGTGGTAAAGGAAAGTGCGCAAAAGGGACTAATCATGATATGTAAGCAGTTAACATGTATTGATGTTGACAAAATCCCTGGGGTACATAATGAGAAAAGAAAGCTTGTAATACAAGTCGCATTATTGTTTTTTTTTTTTTCATTATTATCAAAACGTTTCGACAGTTTTGCATAAGCTAATCCATATGAACATATATATATATATATATATATATATATATATATATATATATATATATATATATATACACATATATATATATATATATATATACATATATATATACATATATATATATATACATATATATATATATATATATATATACTAAAAACTAGGATTGATAGATCGATAGATAGAAATAGATAGATCTAATGAATTAGATAGAAAAGAATAGATAGATAGATAGATAAATAGATAGATCGATAGATAGATAGATAGATAGATAGATAGATAGATAATTTGACAAGGTACACTGAAAATAAGTGGGACATTCCTAATGCGCTTGCGCAAATGAATAGGAAAATAAAAACTGGTGCGCATAGTAATGAGATAAGCATTACTTAGCCGTGGGAAAAACAAGGAATTGGGGAGAGAAGTGACCGTCCATATTCTGAAGGGACACGGGCTTATAGAAGAAGAAGAAGAAGAAGAAGAAGAAGAAGAAGAAGAAGAACGAGGAGGAGGAGGAGAAGAAGAAGAAGGCGGAGGAGGAGGAGGAGAAGAAGAAAAAGATGAAGAAAGAAATGTTCGAGAATCTTTTAGTTCTTACATGCAATACCATGTTTTATTCAATTATTTTAAAATTATGTTCTCTCAGTACAAGCCCCAAGAGCCACTCGAGGTCGAGGGTTACAGAATAAGAGGCACAGTTAATAAGGATATATAAAATGAGATAAGAGTTAAACCTAGACTTGAACAGGTGAGGATTGTAGATTTCGGGAAGCATCCACATCGGAGTTAGTTGCAGAAGTCAGAAGGGATAAGGGTGGTTCACTACAATGTGCGTGACATGGCGGATTTTCGCCGAGAAGGAAGAGCTGGTGAAACTAAGGATTTTTTTTTCTGAACACTTTTTGTAGAACTAATGATAGAGAACGAGTGACTCGTAACGTTCTGTCTGTGTGAAAGGAGTTGCGAAATGGAAAAATATTGTCCCCCCTAAACAGGGGGAGAGGCTTTTAGATTCTGTCGAGACGGGAATGTGAAAACTGTGCAGAGCCTACCCACATATGGCAGCAGTACTTCATTTCTGGTCTGATTTGTCTCTTGTTAAGCTATAAGATGGCGCGAGGAGTCAGATATTTACTGCTTCATGTACGGACGAGACCATTTCTCCAGCCTCTTTAGCAAAGGATCGTATGTATTAGTTCTACTTGAGTTCTGAATTGTATTCATGACCCAACAGCTACCTTGAGCGGCTGGATCTGGGTTGAGTTTAAGTCTCAAGGTACAAATTAGGACTTAAATTCAGCACAAACAGCAAGTGGAACTAAGACAAATTTAAAATTAAAAAAAGTAAAATGAAGATATTATACGATCTGAATATATTTTTTCACAATTATTATTGTTATTTGCCGAACTAGACACCAAATTTAGAAAAATTAGAGAAGATTTTAAATTAATCGGATAGAATTATTTCTTTTTCCACCATTAAACGCAAGAAGAAAATCTTGCGACTGAAACAAGAATTACAATATATATATAAATAAATAGTAATCAACATATATGCGTATATATATATATATATATATATATATATATATATATATATATATATATATATATATATATTAGGTTGGTACAAAAATAATGACGTAATAATGTCGTTTTTTGGCGTTAAAAATACGTCCAAAAACGACATAATTACGTCATTATTTTTGCACCAACCTAATATATATATATATATATATATATATATATATATATATATATATATATATGTATGTATATATATATATCTATGTATATATATATATATATATATATATATATATATAAGTGTGTGTGTGTTTGTGTGTCTGTATGTGCGCTCGCGCGTGGGTTGCGTGTGTGTTTCTATTTCTATCGCTCTTTAGATGATTTTTTTTTATATGGAAAAGGGAAAATCCTGTTTGAAAAACCGACAAAACTTCCGTTTTAAAAATGTATTAGGTTGGTGCAAAAATAATATCGTTTTTTGACGTTAAAAAATACGTCAAAAACGATATTATTTTTACACCAACCTAATATTACATCTTAAAGAATTTTTTTTTCCGAGTAAGCAGGCTACGTCTGCAATTTGGTCGATCGACATTTGAAGCAACAAAAAAAAACAAAAAAAAAAACAATTAATCGTGAAAAGGTTTTGCAGAGCGTTTGAATCGTTTTTAAAAACGTATTTTGCGCAGTTTTAAAATCTCTTAATTTCATATTTTTTCGATTGACTGGAACAAGCAGCCAACTTTAAGTAAAAGAATCTTGCCAGTTCGAGAAATTAAATATTTTTAAAAAAAATACTTTTGTGTAAAAGATTTCATATATGTGATATTTATTCTCGCTATTTACAAGAAATGTGGCCCAAGATCAATAGTGTATATGTAAAGGCTGATCTTCATGTGTGTTTTAATTAAACTTAGCTGTCCACAATTATTGATCCAAACATACCACAATATTCCTTTCACCAAAACAACACATTCTTACATACCATTCTTACCACAGGGAATATAATACCTCAAAGTCTCTATGAAGTCCTAATTAGTCACCATATCACCAGATATATAATTTATCAGAATAGAAAGATTTACAAAGGGAACCCAACGAATATATACAGTGATTACAATTTTATATACAAGAAACTTAGCAAAATAGTGTTAGTAATAAAAAAAAAAGACATAATCCTTAATTGTGGCAGGAACAATAGTTAACTCGGCGAGATTAAGGTGGGACTTGGCAATTTAATAACAATCATTGATAAATAAAAACATTCATTCGGACATAACAAGAATTACGAAAGAAAGAGTGAAATAGCGAAGGGCGTCCCTCGTTTACCAGAAAACTGACATCTCTGTCGCCTAAAAACATATGATATAAGTAACAAACATATTAGATGTAACCGTAAGTTCTATGGTAAAAGTTTTTCTTGCACCTCTCGACAGTGTAACTTATATTCGTCTTCATGCTTTCCAGTTAACATCAATAATCAAAAATGTAAATGCAATGTCAGCTACTCTCCTGATTACACTTCTTTCATTCTTGGTCCTTAGTAAAGCTTATATTTTATAATTATTCCATACCCAGTAAAACCTTGTGTCTTCATGGTTTAACTGCCATGCTTGGAGTAAAACTGATTATATATATATATATATATATATATATATGAAAATTTCTCCGAATTAATCAGTAGAGAGACAATATTTATGAATAAAAATGACAATAGGAAAACTGGTAATTGCTGACGCGTTTCGTCCAATGTGGACTTTATCAAAGCAAAATACGAAAATGAAATTAAATGAACAAAGTAACTAATAAAAACAAAAACAGAATGTACCTAGCAACTGGAATGTAGAGAAACGCCATTTTCATATTTTATCAACACAATTATAATGACAATATTCTCCACACGTGACAATTACTGACGTTATTTTTCAGTTAAAAATATGAAAATAGCGTTTGTCTACATTCCAGTTGCTAGGTACATTCTGTTTTTGTTTTTATTAGTTACTTTGTTCATTTAATTTCATTTTCGTATTTTGCTTTGATAAAGTCCACATTGGACGAAACGCGTCAGCAATTACCAGTTTTCCTATTGTCATTTTTATTCATAAATATATATATATATATATATATATATATATATATATATATATATATATATATATTCATGAATCATTCATACAAAAAACAAGTACAGAGGTTAATGATTTAATTGGCGAGAATCCATCGTCGCAAACAATTCAAATATGATACATAAACCCCGAACCTGTACATGAATGATATGATCCTCGTTTATAAATTTCAGTTGCATAATGTCTTTTTTATTTTTGCAAGCTTTCGTCTGTTCCTACAGACGTCCTCAGGTATGGAAATAGATTTTGACAACGAAAATAGAGATATAATCCGAAAAAATGCTATGAGAAATGTGTTATTGTTTTGGTACGTGCGGTCGCAACGCTGAGTTTGAATTTAAATTTTAAGGTTGTGCGTTTTACATGAATGATATGATGCTCGTTTATAAATTATATATGATAATGTTATTAAGTTTATCAGACGATATGAAAGGAATGCGGTTAAAATAAATAGACAAAAAGTGTCTATATTATTTAATGAAACATGCCTTTATATATATATATATATATATATATATATATATTACCAATTTGTGGCTGATAGGGATAATTTCAAAGAGGATATTAATCCAGGAAGAGCTCAATGTAAACTACAGAACCTGTGTAACGATAATTGTATGTGCTATATCCTAAGTGCAGAACGATCACGGCTCTCCACAGTTTCATTTCCTTTAAAGTATATTATATTTAACATATGTGATTTTGCAAGACTTTTGGGAAACGTGTATTAATCCATATCCTTCCCCCAATTATAGGTTAAATAATAAATCCTTTAGATAGTATAATTATTATTAGTAGTATTATTCGTGTAGATTTGTTAATATTTTTTACTGCTGTACTCTCTATTTTTCAAGTCATGGCCGTTCCCCGAAAGTTATCAAAATGTGACATATTATTTATTTACAAATCTGAAATAACCTCAGCAGATCCTTAGAACACAAAACCCCTCACTACAAACAACTGCTTTATTTAAGACTAGAATTTCTTGGCACATGCTAACGCGTATTGAAGTTTTTACAGTATTTACTATTGTTGATGTTATCGCTAGCATTTTCGTTGAGATTTACCAACTCTACGTTTCGTTCAATTTCACAAACCAATTGATAAAATTTGAATAAGTTGATTTATTTGAAAATAATTTCTTTAATTTTATAGGACTTCATGGTAAAAAAATGTTTTTAAGATTTTTTTTTTCCTTTCTAACTGTGAAGAATGAATTCTTCGTATTTCTTACTCTTGAGCGTGCAACATATAACTGGCCATGCGTAAATATTTTTTTGTTCTGGAGACATTCAAACTATTTGAATCGTTTGGTCTTCTGATTTCTTTATAATTCCAGCAAAAGCAGGACGAACTTAACGAAAAGATATACAACAAACAATATTACATATTTGATACATAAGTATTTGTTATTTTAATCATTGCATTGTTTTTAGAATAGTGAGTGTATTTTGTATGCTAAGTAGTAAATCATCTAATTCCTGCATAAAAATGAATGAAAATTTATTGTACTATTAGGTTGGTGCAGAAATAATGACGTAATAATGTCGTTTTTGACGTATTTTTAACGTCAAAAAACGACATTATTACGTCATTATTTTTGCACCAACTTAATAATATACGTAGCCTAGTAAAATCAACTGTACTTTCTACTCCCTTACCTGTTTGCTCTTCTATCCAAAATTTAGTTTCGATCGGTCAATGTTTGGCTGTTTTAGAGGGAGTGGTGAACGGACAAACAGAAGTCCCAGAATTTTATATATAAATATACCCCTCCGATTTCTCCCAGTGTTGCACATTATTTTAACCTGTACCTCACTTTATGTCTCTATATATTTTACTCTCTCTGTCTCTCTGTCTTTCTTTTATCCTCTCGGATGCTCTACATGGTTTGAGTTTAAGAGGATTAGTGTACGCAAGTAATAAAATATACATTTTTGTTTTAATTTAATAAATTTAATATAATTTTATTTTGCCGCTGGATTTTTTTAAACTAATTCATTTTCAGTTTTATTTAATTTTTTTGCATAATTATTGTAAATTGGAAGCTTAACCGGGATATACATAAACACACAGGTCATCGTGGCCGAGGGCTTGACCGTACTGGCTTTGTTTAAATTGTTGATCACGCTAGATAAAACACTATTTTCCAGAAACTGTAATTAAGGTCTGCTCAGCATGGTTGCAGTATAAACGACAGGTGTGCTCCGTTGGTGTTGAATAAACACAAATGCTCTTGAGCAAACGTCTGCCAATAGAGATTAGCTAGCCGCCCTAGTAGACGTGTATGTCTGTCTTATGTACAGCTGTGGATTAGATGTGGGAGAAGTCTGAAAGTATGGGGCACCCAGTTAGGATCGAACTCACTACTCTGTCGTAATTGTTCTAGCGAGACAAGCTTGCTAGCCATTACGCCACGCCAACGGGTCCAAGCCGTGAATTAGGTATATATGTGTACAGTGGCGTAGCTAAGAGGCGGTATGGGGTGTGCCGCTTCGGGTGCCAACACAGGAGGGGTGCAAACACAGGAGGGGTGACACAATGTCACCCCCAACAAAATTTTTCAACCAGGATAAGGTGCCAAAAATAGTTTGAAAATAGTGGTGGAGACACAGGTTTTCGCAGGCGGGCATATGACCCCCCAGAAATAATCTTTAACAACTCCCCTAGTTTTGTACCCCCGTCAGAAATTTTCTAATAAATTGTCCGGAAATTTGTGAGTAGGAAAAATAGGAATGTTTTCAGCTTTCATGTGTTTCAATTGCTACAATCTTGGTTACTAACAAGAGACATTGTTGTAACATTTTATCGAATGAAAAGGTGTTTTAACTCTGCATCATTAATAACAACAAAGCGAAATACGAAGCCAAAAGTGCAACAATTTCAGTCTTGCCTGTGTATCAAATCGCTCAGATACAATTTTCCATTGAGTGAGCGATATACTTTTGAATATATCTACTAGTGTTGGGACGATTAATCAGAATAAAGAATTGGGAAAATCGGAACTTTTGGAGGTATCGGAAACGCTATCGGAATCGGAAAAGTTTGTGCCTATTTTCCGATTCCAAAAACGATTCTTTTAAATTTTTAACTTAATTTTCCATTATTGGTACTAATGATAAATATTTATTTTTTTTAAAATTATCACTAAAACTAAAATCATAACACCAAAATACGATGTAATTTTTTTTTACTTGTATAAAGAAAAGCAAAAAATAAACTTTGCATAAATTCTCTAGGTAACCTTTAAAAGAATGCAGTTGATTTACAATGTTCCGAAAAATGCTTAAAAATTAAATAGAACATTTTTATCAAGGAAAAATACTTTCAAACATCATTGATAATTAAATGGTACCCATATAGGATACAGATCCTATATCATCCCAACAAATAACTGAAAAACACAAAGTAGATTTGCACACCCGCAAAATCGGATCAAAACGACTAAAAACAGATTTCGCAATAAGGTGTGAAATTAATTTTCTGACCAATGAAAGGAGGCGATTTGCTAAACTAAAAAAAAAGATAAAGATCCAGTGTGCAAAAAAAGTCAGCTATAAATAGAGAGACTCAAGTCAATCACCAGTCAGAAGGGCGCAGAGATCATAGAGGACAGAAGACTGACAGTCAGGTCCGTCACTGACTCAACCAGGCACTAAGAACAGAAAGTGGAGTAGGAAAGGAAAACAACAACAACAAATATACAACTGACTCCAAAACAATTCAACCGATAAGTACATTTTCATTTCTCATTCAGACTCTCTTTTTCAGCTTAAATTGATCGCCCCTTTTTCCTTTCCACCTCCTCGACAGATACAAAAAAACACAAAAGAAGCAGACATTACTCTAAAGCATTAATCTTTTTTACTTTATTCAACAAGATATAAAAATATACAAATTTGTTTATTCTGCGTGAATGACATTAAATATACAATGTTCTATTTTCTACAAACGATCCTTATCGTGTTGTTTCTTCTTGAAATTTGCGTTGTATTTTGTGGGCAGGGTATCCCGTATTAAATTCTCCTTTTAATCCGGGTACGCTGTACCCCACACCCACAAAATGATGCAACGGAAAATTTGACACCGGAAAATTAGCAACAGAAAATTACGTCAACCATGAGCCAATCGAGACTGTCGGATCTGGCTGTGCTGTCCATTGAAAACGAGCTTACAAGACAAACAGATTTTGACGATGTCATTGACCAGTTTGCGACAATGAAAACAAAAAAAAAACTTTCATTCTGAGACCATAGTATCGAATGTCATTCTTTTGTGTATTGCCGTGTTTTGTATTTAGTTGTTCTGAAAGTGAAATGTTGCATTTAAAAAAAATCTTTTGATTTGAACTGATTATTTTGTGGTATTGGATTTTGTCTTGGATCATACATGTAAACAGTAACGTACCGGTCAGTAGTGTAAGTAGAGGTAAAGCATGTATGAAAATTTAGCTACAGCTAACCATTCAACATAGGGTGAATCTGGGTCATTGGGGTGACATTTACTCTAGCTACGTCACTGTATGTGTACTGTTTGAGTTTTGTTCTAAAACTTATTTCAAATATATTTTAAGAATTTTTTTTTTAAATATTTAAAAGAAAGTTTACTTAAAATAAAAGATGGCTCACAGTAAGTTAAAGTCGGTCCCAACAGTGTAATGAAAGCTGAATTTCGTGGAACGGGAAAATTATACTGTAATGAAAAATATATATATATGAAATGAAAACAAATTTCCGAAAATGAAAATAAAAGATTTTAATATCAAACAGTCACTTATAGCTCAGATGAGAATTTGTCTTCAACATAACGATAAGTCACAAAACATGATTTAACTCCTCATTACAAACAGCTTGTTTTACCTAAGATACACCCCAACAGATCCATCTCTGTGTTGCAGTCACTTTTTGTCTCCTTGTCGTACTCTCTCTCTCTCTTTCTGTTTTGCTCCCTCTGACACTTTCTCTTTCTTTTTCATTTCAGTATCTGTGATACCAAGCCATACATAGGCACAAGCGCACCGGTTCTCAAAAAATTATTAAGGCAATATTCCCTCGAAAAAAAAAAACAACAAAGAAATGAATTATTATTACAATACGAAATATGTCTGTCCTGGGTATGACGATAAAGTAAATCTGCGTCCTGGGTAAGACAATAAACTAAGTCCAGCAGCAAGGTGTGTGAACATGAGGCTTTGAGGAGTGTGGAACCACTTCTTAATTGCTGGTGTTCTTAGGTCCACCCAGACCCGGAGTGGTAGCACCTGCTAGGGTCCCAGCATTGGGAAATAGTTAACGCCCGGACTGGTGTCAAGACACTATGAAAGTGCAAAAATACGTTTTTATACCAGAAAACCTTTTTTTTAAAAATCATTACCAGCATTTGGAAAAAAATATTACCAGCAACAAAAAAAAAATTGTCGGCATTAAATAACCCATTGAGATTGATATGCCGTAAAACAAAACAAAACAACCGAAATATATTCCAGCTTAAAATAACACCCAGTGGGTTGGCAAACCGTAAAAAAAGAATCAGTCAATCTTGGAAAATAATGGAGGGTTTTTCGTTCCTTTGTTGATTAATTGTAATCACGCTTTTTCTTTCTCTTAAACCGGTTGAAATCCTAGACGACAGACCTAAGTCTATTATTAGGTTGGTGCAAAAATAATGACGTAATAATGTCGTTTTTTGACGTTAAAAAATGTGTCAAAAAATGACATTATTACGTCATTATTTTTGCACCAACCTAATATTTTATAAATAAGAAAAACAAAGGTAGTTAGCATAGTCTTTCTAGATATTTGTCCAGTTGTTGGTGGTGTAAAGAAATAGATTTATGACTTTTACAAAAAAGTATGACTTCGAAGTGAACAAAACAGTCGGGACTGTAAATTGACTATGTCTCGTTGCTTTCACTTTCCCCGCTGATAGCCCCATAATCAACTGATGAACTAAGGTCTTGATCTTACCATTTCCCAATAGACCTGTAAAAGCAAATGGCGGTTCGCAGCGTTTATTTCCAAGCGTGTGTTTTTGTGTTACATTGATTGTGAAAAATGCGAGTGCCCAACATATCTCTCCAGGGTTGAATAGAATAAATCATGGCGAATGATAGCTAAGCAGGTGGTCAATATAATTCCTGATTCATGAAAGGAAGAGGTTGAATATGTGTTCAGCTAACGGAAGTGTGACTTGGAGTCGGTGTATTTATTACTGTAATTTTAGGAGGAAAGGGACCTCTTAAAGGGAAGTCAGGAAGATCAGGTTCAAATGGCTACAATATATGAAATAAAAGGTGTTTATCAACTTAAACTGACACCCAAAGGATAAAATATTAGGTTGGTGCAAAAATAATGACGTAATAATGTCGTTTTTTTGACGTTAAAAAATACGTCCAAAAACGACATTAATACGTCATTATTTTTGCACCAACCTAACATTTGATACCTTATATATATATATATATATATATATATATATATATATATATATATATATATATATCTTAACTATTAATATAAATAATAATTTTAGAATTTTCACTGAAATATGGCTGAAATTTACCAAGTTTTCAGATGAAACCAAGAAAATAATACCAAGTTTAACAAACAACTGATATTAAAATAAATATATATCCCTGTGGTTTAAACAACTGGCTACAATTTTTATTCGTTCGGTTTTTGAAAAGGCATCCTCTAAATGGTGGCCTCTATTCACCATATACTGTTGTAGTCGATTTGTAAAGTTTTTTTCTATTCCTCGGAAGTTCGAGCGATTCGTCGTCTTCCAGGTGACATTCATTTGAGCGCTGAACATGTGGCCCTAAAATTCTCACCCCATAGCAGTAACTATTTTCTATCCGGAACAGCATCATTCCGATGTAAGATGATATGAACATGAAAATCTGTCTGTGTTGCAATTAATGGTTCTCCCGCATTAAAAGAAACGTTTCAACAATTAACCAACGGTGTGCACCGGTCCACTCCCTGTGTATCCAAACATCGTCCTGGGTATGACGATAAACTAAATGATATGAGCACGAAAAGTCCACTGTCGCAATCACAGATTCACCGGGCTTTAAAAAATGTTTGAACAAAAGACCCATGGTGTGCATCGGTTCAAGATGGTAAGTGATGATATCTAAAATTAGAGACATTAGCTAAATAAAATACCCATTGTCTAAGTTCAATATCACGAGACAGGTGACAATTTAAAACGTGGTATTTTTTGCCGCACCCTATATTTACAAAAAAGGCAGTTTAAAAAAAAAAAACAAAAAAAAAACTTACACTATTGTTTTATATTTTGAATGAAATATCTAAGCCACTTAAGTGTCATATTTGATAAACGCAAGGGCGATCATGTTTCTTCTTGACTGACTAGACAGAATTTTTTTCCGGCAGAAGGCTTCTTTCTGCTGTAGACTGGTTGCCAACCTAGGCCATAGGACTCAGTCCTGCTATTCAACGCGTTGTTAGACGGAGAAACGATGTATTCCTACTTTTCTAAAGGGCATTTCCGTGCGCAAGTGAATGTAACGAAACCGACTGGAGATCGAACTCAGCTTTCCGATTTCTCCTTCCAATAAACCACAATTTTCCATCTTTCGTTTTCCGTCTTCTTGGAAACACTTCTCAACTATTTGAAGAAGCATCTTTTGTTGTTGTCGGTTAGGAGAGTTCTGTCTTGGGATTCAGTTATGTATGTCTCACCCCTGCGCCAGAAGTCAATGTTTGAACCAACTATTTAAAAAAAAAAAGTATTTTTCACGAAATGCAGACAGAAAAGTCAAACTCACTTGATGACTCTCATAAAATAAGGTACCTCACATCCATTTGGCCGGCTACCGTAACAAACTAGATTTAGGGTTTACATCTAAACTACTGTTACTGTAGAGTACCCTTCAGTTATAATCATCATTTTTGTTGTGAATATCACCCCGTTTAAACTGTTGGATTCTACGACCTTCTTTAGATGCTAGCGAATTTACCCCTTTGTGTTTGCAGGTTGTTTTAATCCAGAACATATGTTCAAATATTAGGAATTCTGTTTTGAAATATTAAAAATTTACTGATACGTGTTTTACTAATTAACTTGTAGATGATGTGGAGAAGAAATGGATTCATAACTTTCCTGTGATTATCTGTTCATATGTGAATATTAAGAATCCGAACCATTTTCCCTTAAACGACGCGCACATCAAGGTTTACATCGGCTGGTATTCGCAAATGTTTAACCATCGCGTCACTGACCAGGCCCGACGTTGCTTAACTTCGGCGATCGTACGAAAACTGGTATTCAAACGTGGTATGTCAGTAGGCCGACTAAGAATATACTACCGATCCTAGAGATTGAATTCAAAATTGCTCTGCCATCAAAATGAAAACTAACGGTTTAATTCTTTCTGTTATTATATAAATAATGACAAGGTTCAATCACTTTAATTCAGACAGAAATTAATATTAATATATTCCAGAAATGAACATGTTTCATTTCATCAAATTGTTAAAAATTCTTGAATTTCAGTGTCAATTGTTCTCGATAATTCTACGGTCAAAGATATTTCAGGGATATCATAGTTGAAAAGAAAAACGAATTATATTACATTAAAAAAAGTATATGCACATATATGGTCTTGCGCATGCGTGATTATACGCGTGCGCGATCGTTTTCTTGCATGATCAAAACTTTGCTTATCGATAATACTTATGTTCTGTTTGGTAGTTATTCAAAGCTTAATGGACGGAAGTCAGTTGAAGACGATTTTGTCGTGAGAATATTCGTAGTTTTGATTGCACGCCGTCTAGAAAAACTGTTTGCAATATATTAGATTTCTTACCTGAGATCGAACACTGACCAATACAAAACCAATCGGACCTGCCAATGACGAAAAGGTTATGTATCTTATTAAATGATTAAAATACGTTTAGGCCAGTTTCAATTAAATGGCGTGAATTATACAATTTACGTAACTACGATTAATGACTGTCGGAAATGATTTAGGTATCAGCACACTTCAAGTCGCCCTAGTGCACTGTACATCTAATAGTACCTTATGGAGGGTACTTCAGGAGTAGCACTTCTATCCGTATCATTTGCAAACTGTGCAGGGTCTTTCGTCTTCTGTTCATCTGATAGTACCATATGGAAGGTACTTCAGGAGCAGCTCTTCTATTCGTATCATTTGCAAACTGTTCAGGGTCTTTCGTCTTCTGTTCATCTGATAGTACCATATGGAAGGTACTTCAGGAGCAGCTCTTCTATTCGTATCATTTGCAAATTGTGCAGGGTCTTTCGTCTTCTGTTCATCTGATAGTACCATATGGAAGGTACTTCAGGAGCAGCTCTTCTATTCGTATCATTTGCAAATTGTGCAGGGTCTTTCGTCTTCTGTTCATCTGATAGTACCATATGGAAGGTACTTCAGGAGCAGCTCTTCTATTCGTATCATTTGCAAATTGTGCAGGGTCTTTCGTCTTCTGTTCATCTGATAGTACCATATGGAAGGTACTTCAGGAGCAGCTCTTCTATTCGTATCATTTGCAAATTGTGCAGGGTCTTTCGTCTTCTGTTCATCTGATAGCACCATATGGAAGGTACTTCAGGAGCAGCTCTTCTATTCGTATCATTTGCAAATTGTGCAGGGTCTTTCGTCTTCTGTTCATCTGATAGCACCATATGGAAGGTACTTCAGGAGCAGCTCTTCTATTCGTATCATTTGCAAATTGTGCAGGGTCTTTCGTCTTCTGTTCATCTGATAGTACCATATGGAAGGTACTTCAGGAGCAGCTCTTCTATTCGTATCATTTGCAAATTGTGCAGGGTCTTTCGTCTTCTGTTCATCTGATAGTACCATATGGAAGGTACTTCAGGAGCAGCTCTTCTATTCGTATCATTTGCAAATTGTGCAGGGTCTTTCGTCTTCTGTTCATCTGATAGCACCATATGGAAGGTACTTCAGGAGCAGCTCTTCTATTCGTATCATTTACAAATTGTGCAGGGTCTTTCGTCTTCTGTTCATCTGATAGTACCATATGGAAGGTACTTCAGGAGCAGCTCTTCTATTCGTATCATTTGCAAATTGTGCAGGGTCTTTCGTCTTCTGTTCATCTGATAGTACCATATGGAAGGTACTTCAGGAGCAGCTCTTCTATTCGTATCATTTGCAAATTGTGCAGGGTCTTTCGTCTTCTGTTCATCTGATAGTACCATATGGAAGGTACTTCAGGAGCAGCTATTCTATTCGTATCATTTGCAAATTGTGCAGGGTCTTTCGTCTTCTGTTCATCTGATAGCACCATATGGAAGGTACTTCAGGAGCAGCTCTTCTATTCGTATCATTTGCAAATTGTGCAGGGTCTTTCGTCTTCTGTTCATCTGATAGTACCATATGGAAGGTACTTCAGGAGCAGCTCTTCTATTCGTATCATTTACAAATTGTGCAGGGTCTTTCGTCTTCTGTTCATCTGATAGTACCATATGGAAGGTACTTCAGGAGCAGCTCTTCTATTCGTATCATTTGCAAATTGTGCAGGTTCTTTCGTCTTCTGTTCATCTGATAGTACCATATGGAAGGTACTTCAGGAGCAGCACTTCTATTCGTATCATTTGCAAATTGTGCAGGGTCTTTCGTCTTCTGTTCATCTGATAGCACCATATGGAAGGTACTTCAGGAGCAGCTCTTCTATTCGTATCATTTGCAAATTGTGCAGGGTCTTTCGTCTTCTGTTCATCTGATAGCACCATATGGAAGGTACTTCAGGAGCAGCTCTTCTATTCGTATCATTTGCAAATTGTGCTGGGTCTTTCGTCTTCTGTTCATCTGATAGCACCATATGGAAGGTACTTCAGGAGCAGCTCTTCTATTCGTATCATTTACAAATTGTGCAGGGTCTTTCGTCTTCTGTTCATCTGATAGTACCATATGGAAGGTACTTCAGGAGCAGCTCTTCTATTCGTATCATTTGCAAATTGTGCAGGGTCTTTCGTCTTCTGTTCATCTGATAGCACCATATGGAAGGTACTTCAGGAGCAGCTCTTCTATTCGTATCATTTACAAATTGTGCAGGGTCTTTCGTCTTCTGTTCATCTGATAGTACCATATGGAAGGTACTTCAGGAGCAGCTCTTCTATTCGTATCATTTGCAAATTGTGCAGGGTCTTTCGTCTTCTGTTCATCTGATAGTACCATATGGAAGGTACTTCAGGAGCAGCTCTTCTATTCGTATCATTTGCAAATTGTGCAGGGTCTTTCGTCTTCTGTTCATCTGATAGTACCATATGGAAGGTACTTCAGGAGCAGCTCTTCTATTCGTATCATTTGCAAATTGTGCAGGGTCTTTCGTCTTCTGTTCATCTGATAGCACCATATGGAAGGTACTTCAGGAGCAGCTCTTCTATTCGTATCATTTGCAAATTGTGCAGGGTCTTTCGTCTTCTGTTCATCTGATAGTACCATATGGAAGGTACTTCAGGAGCAGCTCTTCTATTCGTATCATTTACAAATTGTGCAGGGTCTTTCGTCTTCTGTTCATCTGATAGTACCATATGGAAGGTACTTCAGGAGCAGCTCTTCTATTCGTATCATTTGCAAATTGTGCAGGTTCTTTCGTCTTCTGTTCATCTGATAGTACCATATGGAAGGTACTTCAGGAGCAGCACTTCTATTCGTATCATTTGCAAATTGTGCAGGGTCTTTCGTCTTCTGTTCATCTGATAGCACCATATGGAGGGTGCTTCAGGAGCAGCTCTTCTATTCGTATCATTTGCAAATTGTGCTGGGTCTTTCGCCTTCTGATCACCCACCAGGGGAACAGTGTTGCCGCTAGTATATTGCACAAAATACTGATCCGTTTTTTTGTCTATTCAGTTTTGTTTTGGGGCACCTGGAGGGGCTATAATGGTTTATCAAGTTTGTCTCGCTAGAACAATTACGATTGAGTAGTGAGTTCGATCCCCACTGGGTGCCCCCTACTTTTGGTATATATATATATATATATATATATATATATATATATATATATATATATATATATATATGCGTATTACCAATATTTGCTTATCCTCGAACCAAGTTGATATTTGTAGAGTCAATTACGAACTACCAATATTTGTATATTCTCAAACAACGTAAATATTTATCGACGCACACTCAGATTATTGATGTCGTAATTACAGAATACAGCTAAGATTCACAGTTAAAATAAACCATCCCGGTTTAAAATTTTTGTTCTCCGTTTTCATTTTATTCTTCATTAATTTCAACGTTCTTTTCTTCTTTTTTTTTGTACAACATAAATTGCTTTATATTTCTTCACTCCCTTCGTCGTCTTCTTTATCAACTCTACTGACTTCTGCTTCAGCCATTTCTTCTTGGATATCTCCTCACTCACCTCCTCCTGTCACTTGTACTCAATCTCTTCCTCTTACCACTACTCTTTCCCATTTTTCTCCTGTTTCTCCTCCCTTCTTCTTCTTCCTGTTATTATTATTATTATTATTATTATTATTATTATTATTATTATTATTATTATTATTCGGAGGATTCATATTTACTAATGTATTTCCATAGCTTTCACTCTTGGGGAAAATAGCAAGACCTTTTCAATTAGTTCCCGCTATATTTACTCAAACAAAGACTGGATTTAACCTCTGTGTATACTACGTGTGCATTTGTCTATCTGAATGCAAACGACCGCGCGCCTCCGAATGCCAATAAATGCCGGAAGTCTGCATCTTACTCTGTTTAGGTCCATTAAGTCATTTCCATACAAAGCACATTATTAGGACCACCACTTCCAACGCTACCACAAACACCATATTTGCTACGAGGAAACATCATCATCATCATCATCATCATCATCATCATCATCATCATCATCATCATCATCATCATCGTCGTCATCATCGTCGTCGTCATCATCATCATCATCATCATCATCATCATCATCATCATCATCATCTTCTTCTTCATCATCATCATCATCATCATCATCAGCAGCAGCAGCGATAACAACAACAACAACAAATAAGACAATAAAAACTACGGTATTGGAAATCCAAAACAGAAGCAAACCTAGAAGAGCAGATTAAGTTAAAAAAAAAAAATTATTTCTCTACAGATGTCCCAGTTTACTGTTTACCAATATTTCCTGAAAATGGCGAAGATTTTTTCGAAACGCTTCAGATATTATCGAACCATCATTTTTTTTTAATGAAATTCTTTAAATTTTCGTTTTTTTTTTTTTGTTTCTTTTTTAATTTTATTTCTGTTGTACACTGCGTTCTGAATATGGCCGCAAACAAAATACCTTGAGCTCTCTTAACAGGTAACCTTGTGTCCAACTCAGTATTTCCGCTCTTTCATACCATGGATTCGGTAATTTGATCCTGAAATCTGACATAGACATCACATCCGGTACAAAGATGAGGAAATTCGATTCGAAGACACACTACAACGTTAATATTTAAAACACACCTTCAAACAAATTTCAGGCAAGGATCTAGAGTTGCATAAAAAATGCCAGTGTTTTGCTGACCAGTAAGAATAGAAGTAGAACTATAAAATGATGGCAACTGATAGTGAATTATATCGTTTAATCCCTCCTTCGATAAAATAGACAGTTCTTCCATTTTAATCCCTTGTCAACTAAACACGTTATTCTATCTAACTATTTTACTTAGAGTAACAAAAATTATCACGTCCTGGGTATGACGGTAAACTACATCAGCGTCCTGGGTATGACGGTAAACTACATCCGCGTCCTGGGTATGATGATAAACTACATCCACGTCCTGGGTACGGCGATAAACTGCCTCCAACAGCAAGGTCTCAGATAATGTTTTCTTAAAAATAATGTTGCCAGCTCTAAGTTTTTGAAACAATAATGTTGCCAGCTCTAAGTTTTTGAAACAATAATGTTTTTTTTTTTTGTAAAAGAGTAATGTTACCAGCGGTGCGTTTTGTTTTTTTTTTTTTGTAAAAAAGTAATGTTGCCAGCTGTACGTTTTTTTTTGTAGAAAAGGAATAATGTTGCCAGCTATACGTTTTTTTTTTTTTTTGAAACAATAATGTTGCCAGCTATACATTTTTTATTCCATACAAAATAGGCATTTAAAATTCATATAAACTGGATTTGGCATTAAATAACCCACAGGGGTTGATATGCCATAAAACCCAAACAAACAAACAAACAAACAAAAATTATCATCCGAATTCTGTTGAATAGAGCGCGCAGCAGAATCAGACCGGAAATAGAACAGGAGCAGTGCATGATCGTCAAAAAGACTGGCAAAAGGAACGCGATAGTTGTGCTCAGAATGCTATTAGAAATACGTGTACCTGTGCTTTATAGATTACGCAAAGTCGATCGATAAAATCCGCCACAACGATCTGTTAGATCTGCTCAGCAACCTTGACATATTTGGGAATAATATTAGAATAATTAAGGATCCATACTGACAGAAAACTGCCTGCATAAAAATAGGAATAAATTCGGCAGATATACACAAACAGAAAGCTGTGTAAGACTAGGATGTGTTTTCACAACAGGATTTATTCAACCTATACATCGAGGCAATTCTTAGAGAATTATGGTGCAAAAATAATGTCGTTTTCTCACATATGTTACTATGTGAGAAAACGACATTATTTTTGAACCAACCTAATAGAAGTCCTACCAGGAATAATTATTGGCGGCCACAGTGTTTGCAACGTAACGTATGCAGATGATACAGTGTTGATAGGAGCCACGGAGGGGAAACTACAAAAGTTTCTACAAATGGTAGCAAAGGAAAGAGAGAAGAAAGGACTAAATATAAATTGTACGAAGCAAGAATACATGGTTATCTGCAAACGAATGAACAAAAATGCAAATAAAATATCGCGGATCAAACAGGTACAACAATTCATATATTTGGGAAGTGTTCTAACAGAGAATGGAAAGTGTGACACTGAGATCGGAGACGCATTGAGATAGCCAAAGATGCATTCTAAAACCTAAGTAGAGTATTAAGAGGTAGAAAAGCTTCGGTAGAAACGAAGAAAAGCGTACTGAACATATGTATGTGATATCTATCCTCCTATATGAAACTGAATGCTGGTCAGTCTCCTCAAAGATGAACAAGAGACTTGAATCAACAGAGTGCGGTCCTGTAGAAATATGCCGAGGATACCGTGGACCGAATGTGTGAGCAACCAAGAGGTACGGAAGAAAATCGAAACAAAAAGGAAATTTATACTTAACATCATAAATTTATACTTAACAGTTGTAATTTTTTGGGGGGTGGTGGTGGTACGCAATGGGGAAGGAGGGCTTGGGAAATCTGATACCCACAGGACAGAAGATAGCAGCGGGTAACATACTTGATGAGATGAGAACGATGGATGATAGAACAGGGTTTGGAAGAAATAACAAAAAGACAAAACAAAGATCCAGAAGGGTTGGGAAGACGTGGAGGGCCATGATCACCTACGTCCTGAAGAATATGGCACATAAAAGAAGATTAAAGACTATAGAAGCTACATATCCATTAGATGTAATATATTCTGTTTAACAACAGAGACGTGTATCTGTTAAATATAACATTAATAGTTATGAGAAATAAGTCCGGATTAAAATTCTATTAATTTCTTATGATACAAAAAGAAAATTATGTGAGCAAGACCATCCAGAGGCTGTAGGGTAACTGAGCCTTGTTTGCCGTGAAATTGTTATTTATTTTTTCAAACTAGCGTTGAAAAAGTAGTCAAAACAGCTAGATTTTGCATGTAAATCACTATGTAATTCAAAACTTTGTAAAACATAAAATTTGTAATATAACTTTGTCAAAACTTATGAAACTAGTTAAAATCAATACATTTTGATTGATTGCATATCGATTTTCAATAATTTAATTGACTGGCTATACGGTGTTTTTTTTTCCTGTACAAGGGGAACACACGATCGAAACCTGTCGAAAAACATACAAAAAGATGCTGAGGTTACCATGGACGGAATATGTGAGCAACGACGAGATTTTGGAGAAAATATTAGGTTGGTGCAAAAATAATATCGTTTTCTCACATAGTAACGTATGTTAGAAAACGACATTATTTTTGCACCAGCAATAGAAAAAAAAAAGAAATTTATACTTAACATCAGCAATTGTAATTTTTGGGGCACGTAATGAGAAAGGAGGGCTTGGGAAATCTGATACTAACAAGACAGATTGAGGGCAATAGGAACAGAGGAAAGCAGCGCGTTACATACTTGATGGGCTCGATTAAATGGATGCAAGAACAGGACTTCGAAAAAGAAAAAAAAAACAAGAGGAGACGAAACTTATAAAGAGCTACAAAGGAGTGGAACATGTGAAGGGTCATGACCGTCCACGTCCTGAAAGGACACGGTACATAAAAGAAAAAAAAGAGATATTAAAACATGCGCCGAGCTCGTGAAATATGTTGATTTGCAAAAGGTTCCTGGGAAGTTGCAGATAAAATTAATGGTCCAACATGTTTCTATAAATAAAGAAAATTTCTGCCTCTCCCACAAAAAAAAAGAGATTTTTCAGGACTTTGTGTACCGTATGCCTACGTTTTCAGGTTTAAATACACGCCGGGACTCTATTCTACCTTGAAGGAATAAGATAAATTCGATTAAGACCTTATCCCTTGAGCTCTAACGATTAGTACATCTGGCACCATTTATAAGTTTGTCATTCATTATTGCATTGAACATTTTTTGCCAAGTCTGGCTTGGCGCTTCCAGTATGCATTTAGATATTCGTGAAAAAATCCGAAGACTAATCTGCAATTTCATCGGACCGCAACTGGTATCTCGGGCTCAGTCATTTTTTTTCACAGCCCTAACATAGATTGCCTGTGTCTTCTCTAAAAAATTCATGACAATTGCTCTAACGGGGTTTCCTCTTTGCTATCTCCATTTCACTAATTTATCCGTAGAACTTGATTCGCAGCCATATCTCATAATCTCACGGTTGATATTACTAAATGTCTGTTTCCTTGCAATTCTTGCTGGCTTCTTACTTTCGTGTCATCTAAAATTTTCAATAATTGAAATGCAACGCAACATGCTTTCTTCCAGACTCCTTTTCTTAATATTGTCCTTTCTCTTCAGAAACATTTTCTGTTTCCTTCATTATCGTTCACTAAAAAGACGGAAATTTCGCATCTGAAATGACGGAACGAATAAAAAAAGGTGATGACCTCTCAATTTTTATTTGTAAATGAGAGTAAACATTTAACCGTGAAAGAGTTAAGATAAGAGATTAAGAAAAATACTAATCATAATTAGTCTGATTAATGAGTGGACTGAAATAAAAAGAAAAAGAAAATGTTCAAAAATAATAATTGGAGCCATAAAAGAAGATTTGAGAAAGTGTAAAAATAGTTTGAAACCGTGACTATAAACTTATATCACTAGCGAAATAAAATTCCAGTAACCACGAGGTTCAAATTTGTCGAAATGGAATGTGTCAAAGCAAAGTCAGCAAATTGGTACATGTTAGAACATGAAACAGATTCTGTTTTTCGTTTTCACAGAGAAATTGATAGCTACTAGATAGGCATCTAGGTTCCACCATGAGAAGTTGATATGCCGTTAGACAATCGAATCAGTCAAATCGGTGTACCGTATGCCTACGTTTTCAGGTTTGTATACACGCCGAGACTCTATTCGTCCTTGAAGGAATAAGATAAATTCGATTAAGATCTTATCTCTTGAGCTCTAACGATTAGTACACCCAATAAGTTAGAATATGAAATAAAATTTATTAGAGAGATATTTTGTGATAACGGGAATCCATTCAGTAATCTACATCTCTAATAAATTTAATTTGTTCTTCTAATTTATTGAGAGCATAAATAATTAACGACTAGTGGACAGTTTTTTGATAACAGATATCTTTTAGAAAATCTAGCATAAATGGGAAGACTTGTCAATTCTGTTAGCATATACGTTTTAGCTTTGAAAAATGTCCCGTCTATGTTAACGCCTCCACCCACCACCCCCCAAAAAACTGATTTCATTTAACCACTACAGAGAACCTTTTCTGCCTGCCATCAGTATGGCTGACACTAGACTTCAGCAGAGCAACACAAGTCTGCCTTCTTGGCTTCTAGTGTTCCACCGACTTGAAACTGAACGACTACATTGAATCATTAGCTGCATCTAAAGCAAGGAAATATGGGCCACATTGTCGTGCCAGAAAATATTTCTTGTTAGAATGCATTTTGGACATTTATAAATCTAACATTCGTCCGTGCATTGAATAATATTGCCATATCTGGTCTTGTGCTCCTGCTGTACATCTTGAGATTCTTGAGAAAATACAACGAAGGATCTATAATTTAATCGATCATGATCAGACACCTTGACTTCATTCCCTTTTTTACTAACGTGACATGAGATCCCTCTGTCTTTTCTACAGGTGTTTTCATGATAACTGTTTTGATGAATTTTTTTTTTATCCCTGGTGGCCTCCGATTACATGGATTAAAGTGTGCCGAAGTCTCTAAGACAGTCCGATTTAATATTTAACTTCCTTCTGGCCAATCTTGCGACACCGCTGGTGCCAATATTTTCTTTTCTCACACTTCTAACCTGTGAAATTTCTCCCCGCCCCCCCGTTTACTTGCTACCCTGATGAGTACAATCTTCAAAAAATTAATTGCAGCATCAATAGTTATCTTCTGTCTTTTTGAAACCAGTTCATCTTTTTTTCTTTTCCTCAATCCTCCCTATTCTCAGTCTTCTATTTCATTTTCCCTGTTTGCAACCCCCTGTCTATTAATAGCATCCCTGCCTTGCTTAGGGTGATATGATTAAAAAAGATACATCGGAGAAAGCGCTTTTGAAGATACACCTGGCCATTATTATCAAATTTAGAACGTTGTGTCTCCGTGTTCAATAATTTCTCCGCGTGACGCAATAACATCAGCGTCAGCTTAGGACAGTGTTTATTAAAAGAGTAACCAGAATTAAAATTTGGGACTCATCAACCGACATATAAAGATTCAACTTATTACATTGATAAACCGCCAGATTCAGCTACGTGCTTTGTTTCTAAACAGAAATATATTTGTCGCGAACCAAATCGCTATTCTATAGCAACTAAGACAAACGCCCACTTGAGTGTGACATCTTAATTTACATTTGTCAGTCGGTTGACCCAATAAATAAGATAAATTGACAGAAAGTACAAAAATAATTCGTAGGCGATTCGGATGACATTTCGTTGAAAATTCCCAGTCATATTAAAAAGCATTACTCATCCCATTCCAAGATCACTGGTGTCAAAGAAGTGGGTATTTAAAAAAAAAATGTAATCATTCCTCCTCAAGCAAGGCACAAGTGAATAGTTCGCAAGCGAATACTGAATGTTAGAGAATATAAGAAAAAATGTTATTAAAGAGCAAGGACAATAAAATAACAGAAATTAAGAACACAGATGCTAATGATTGACATTACATTTAAATCTTTGAAGATCAATGTTGGCTGGGAAACAAGAAGCCGGAAGAGACTCTCACTACGCGAGTAGTGTAAGCGAAAAAAACTTTTAGCATAGAACTTCAGCTGTAACTGTGTGAAACCTTGCTGCAAATCTAGTACTGCGGTTTACTTCGTAAAATTTGGTACTACATGAGAAGTTCACAAGAAAATTTGCCAATTAAATATTTATAGAAAAGACACAAGGAATCGTCATTATGACGTTGGGAAAGTTACTGAAGTCGAATTTCTATAAATAACATTACCGATTCTGCTACTGATTTTATTAAGAATCTCTAAATATATCGCATTAGCCCATATGTGTCAGCAACATTCAAAGTGATAATGGATTTTACTCAATCTGAGTTTATCCAGGGTTCAATCCTGACTAGAAGTATTTCTAAACGTCATTTATTGCATCTATCTTTTCTGAACTGTTATTCTTTTTACTAATGTCTAATTGATCTTAGTTTTTCCATTAACATATTTCTTAACTTTACTCAAAACTTCTAAGATCGTTCCAATGCATTAATAGGGGTGTTACCCTGTTAAAGCATGATATCCAACGCTTTCGGATTTAGCGCTTGTTAACATACTTATTATCATTGTTAAGCTTAACTATATTTTAGCGTCGTGTTTTGTATGGTCATCTATATAATAATTGCGAATATCTGTTTATCAGAATTTTTCAATATAAGGGGACGCAACTCTCTAAATTTCAATAGCTCATTTCAAATGTAAAAAAAAAACACTGTTCTCAAATTATTGTTTCAAAATAAAATTGTCCAAGTTGTCAACTTTAGTTCTAGAGGTCGTAGCCCAACATCTCATACCATTTTGGAATCAGGTCGACTCCGTGAGCAAATTAAAAATATTTCAGATCGGATCCAGACCCGCAATTCTGAAATTTTCGATTCCCAAATTTTCATTACTGCGATTGTTTGGTCGATTTTTACGTGATTTTTTGCGACATTTTTTTTTTTTTTTACAACAATTTTTATCATTTGGAGATAAATTTGGGAATAATCAAAATTAATTGCAAAAGCCAGCGAACGTCATTCATGAAATAAAAAATATTTGCTTGTACTGAAAGTAAGGACTTACGTACATCAAATTATCTTAAAAAATATTACCCATGATCTTTTAAAAGATAAGGTTAAATATTACTGAAATACTTAAATGCAGCGATCAATTTAGAGTTCTTCTGTAGTTTATTGTTGACTATAGCATCTATTCCTCCCTAGCTATTGTGATGAAGGCCCAATAAAGAGCCCTCCGCAGAAAATAGATGAAATGCTGCTTGATAGGGCGGCTTTTAAGCTAATTCATTCAGGAATTCTACACTATAGACAAAGCTTCCGCCTGGGCAGGGTCTTTATATAGCGATACAGGAATTAATATTTGGAACTCAGATATTGAATTATATAAAGATTCCAACGGATTTCTAATATTAGATGAATCGCCCGATAGAACTAATTAATTTAAGCTTCTCCACGGAAATATCTTTGTCTGCAACCAAATGGCTATTCTCTGACAACTAAATCAAAAACCACTTGGGCGTGTCCTAATTTACCTTTGTTAAGCAGTTCAACTTATATATAAGGTAAATTGGCAGATACTAAAGAAAGGAAGAAACTCCGAATACGTCTGGTACCAGCTTCAAATTCTATTAAAAACAGTTACTAATGTTACCCCTATTGTTATGGAAGACTAGTTGTGTGGAAGGAAGAGAGGTTCAAATTACGGCATACAGGATTTTATTCAATTGATTCTACCTGAATTTTATTTAGGGGTTTTAATTATGGTTTCTGAAGCGTTACTAATTTTATTAATATCTAATCGATTTGATTATGGTATAATGAATAGGGAATCGAAATCATAAAACGGAAAGCTGAATTCGAATTTCAATCGAGTTCATTGCATTTACTTCAGTGCAAATACCCCTGGGAAAGTCACTTATCTCAATCACTTATAGCTCTCACTATTTGATGAACAGTATATTACATTGGGCCCTTTAGCTATGATTGGTAACCAGTGTAGCAGAAGGACAACTCTTAAAACCGATTGCGAATGGGGATAGTATTGGATTGGTGCATAATTATCAAGCGTTTTTTTTTTAAACAATATTTTTTATGAAAAAAAAAATGGATAAGAATTCAACAATAACATTTTTGAATGATTATTCCCGACCGTATGATTATCGACACACATTTTTATAACCTGAAAATAAAATAATGTTTTTTCTTCTTTTTTTTTTTAAAGTAAACAAAACAGCTATTTTTTTGAAGAAATAAACGCTTGATAATTATACACCAGCCTAATAATTCTGTACAGTAAATATCTACTTGTTTTATTGAAATCATATGAACAATGCCTAGCTTGCTGAGAACTGAAAATTCTCAGGGTGTCTACGGAACTTAAGCGTTATGATCTCAATGACACCACGGGACTTTAATGTGTGTGTGTGTGTGTGAATCGATCTAGTCTTTTTTCTATCATAAATAATTTAAGTTTATTGCTTCATATAGATCAAGGATATTTCCAGACACTAGCAAGTGTCGTCTTCTTCTTCTTCTTCTTCTTCTTCTTCTTCTTCTTCTTCTTCTTCTTCTTCTTCTTCTTCTTCTATGTACCATGTCCCTTCAGTAAGTAAGCGATGATGGTACAACTTCCTCTCCTTTGTAACTCTCAATAAATTTTTGTCTTTTGGCCATCTCTACCAAAATCCACTCCGCCATCCATTCACTCAGGCTTGCCATTTTGTTTATGCGTTGCCTTTCTCTGACACTGTTCCCGCATTTGATAGACTGAATTCCTCTCTCAAGTTTTGGCTAGTTCCTTTGTTTTTCATTTATAGACAAACCCAATAAATCAAAAAAATATTATTCTACTCATTACCTCTATCAAATCTATAACCAGAAATAATTTATCTCAATATACAATTTTTTTCGCAACTACATCTAAAACAATCAAAGACTTAATCAATAAGAACAATAAAACCAACCAAAATTTAAAGAAGAAATTTAGTCTATCAAATACAGGAATTGCCAGAATGAACACATTGAAGAAAACTCAAGAAATTTAAACAAGAGACTATATGAATAAAAAAAAGGTCATTTTAAATAACAGCATACAAAACGTATTAGCTGATCATCGTAACAAAACACTACAATTTTGACATAGGGAATGTTACTATGATTAAAAGAGAAAAATAATTCACTTAGACGAAAATCCTCTGGAAAGTGCTTTGATCGCTAGTTCAGCCCACGCCCAGACTCTTACAATATATCCCACTTTTCTAAGTTGTTTTACCTAATGAACTGACCTGTGAATATCAATATTTTCTTTCTCTTCGTAAATTTCGAAAGCTTCAGAGAATTCCATTTGTTAATATCATTTTTCCTCCCTAAATCTCTTACCAATGAAGTATTCGTCTTTGCCTAAACTCTATGTTTTAGTAATGACGCGTCTGTACAGATACTGTTTAATCTTGGCGACGTTGACGATTGGCGATTTTTCTCCCTATTGTTATGGGCATCTAAAATTAACTGATTCTTCTTACGAGGATCTGAAAAATTATTTTCAGTAAATCTCTACTGTGTATGAGCACAGTCACCACTTACTTTTTCCTCTTATACCGTTTGATATTTAGGAAGGACCTGGAAATTGTGTATATATATATATATATATATATATATATATATATATATATATATATATATATATATATATATATATATATATATATAATACCCTTTTTTTCTTAATATTTTAACTGGGATTTTTTTCGTTCTCTTTTGGTTCGTTCCAGTTATTTTGAGTTATACGCTTTTCGATCACGTGAGAAAAAGAACTAATAAACAAAGGGGGGTAAACAAGTGAAATCTTTCTATCGTTCAGTCTCCATTCATCGCTAGCAGATAAACCTGAAGCAAAAACTATTACAGCTAATAATATTAATAATAATAATAATCAACGTAACTGTTTCAGATGACTGTAATATCAAAGTCAAAGAAATTGAAGAGCTTAAAAAAAAACTAGCCAACGGATTGACGTATCTAGAACATGTAGCATTCAGACCATTGCAGTCCCAGATTTTGGGGGTGTTGGGCTCTATAACAGCGAATCTAAATACGTCAATTAAGAAAACAATGCCTATTATCCAGTCGCATCAGACGGATACGTTGTTTTTCTTTGCAATTTTTCTGCGAAAGGGGCTATCGGTTTGATGTCGTACAAATTGATGGAAGCACCCTTAATTCAAGGTTGGTTGAAACGTTAAACTGTGTGGAAGAAGTGAAAATAATAATAATAACAATAATAATAATAATAATAATAATAATAATAATAACAACAACAACAACAACAACACTTAGAACCTGTGACAATTTTATGGGACTTGGCAATATACACAAACAGAACAATCAAAGCGAATCGCCCAGAAATCGTGATCAATACCACAGAAACATTAAATGCTTTCTTATTGATATGACTGCTTCTGCAGATTTTAATGTATCTTCGAAGATCTTCAAAATCTATCAAAATACAGGGATCTTCAAGTGGAAATCTCAAAAATGTGGTACGTAAGCTCATCAATTATTCCAGTTGGATTTGGAGATTTCTGTTTGATTGGCAAACGGTTCCGATAAATTCAATGAAGGGAACTTTGGTCGAACATACCTTAAAGAAATAAAAAGAATTGTACTCGTTACGAAGTAAAAATTGTTGTTTTTTTTCTTTACAAAATACTCAGTAGAAAATGTCATGATGCCATTTCACCCTTAAGGCTCTGGCTAAGGCCGAAAGGAAATGAGTATACAAAAAAAAGGAAATATAATAATAATAATAATAATAATAATAATAATAATAATAATAATAATAATAGTAATAATAAGAAGAAGGAAGAAAGAAAGTAAAGAAAGAAAGAAAGAAAGTAAAAAAAGAAAGAAAGTAAAGAAAGAAAGAAAGAAAAAGAAAGAAAGAAAAGAAAGAGAAAAAAAGAAAGAAAGAAAGATAAAAAGGTCTCGTGAAAAGTAAAAACTCATTATGACTGCATTCTATGAAGCTTAACACAAACCACAGTAAAATATCACTCGCCAAGCATGAGATTTGGTGAGAAGACTTTGGACAAGTAAATTATAAATTACATAAACGAAAATAAACTTAAGAATGTAAGAAGTTACATCATGAGAAATGACCGATTGACAAATGTTTAAATTAAAGAAATAAAAACTACAACCAGAATAGGTGAATTAACAGATAATGAAAGAGAACTAGAAATACTAACATGACACAGACTACATATCATAATGAAGAATAATGAGATACAGAATAATCCCTGTGAAGATAATGCTGAAAGTGTACAAGAGTTGGAAAGATGTGATTTTAGTCTCTTACAAGCCGGCAATAAAGCAAGTCTCAAACACATCGAACCGAATTATTAGGTTGATGCAAAAATAATGACGTAATAATGTCGTTTTTTGGCGTATTTTTAACGTTAAAAAACGACATTATTACGTTATTTTTTTGCACCAACCTAATATTTTATGGAAAACAAGAATAGAATACGTTCTTTGTATAGATATAAGTATTTAAGTAAATGCTCTGTTTATAATAAACAATATTAAATAACATTTACCGGCCTGAATGTCCGAGAAATTTTCATAGAAAATATTCGTCCTTTGACAGGATTCGAACCTGCATCCTATAAAAATTGCGGTTCCGTATAGGATGCAGGTTCGAATCCTGTCAAAGGACGAATATTTTCTATGAAAATTTATCGGACATTAAGGCCGGTAAACGTTAAACATAAAAAATGTCTTTAATAAATAAATTGTCGGACTTTGTCCATTTCTTAATGTAAGAATAGAATACTAAAAGCCAAGGAAGAAATCATATAAATATGCCCATTGAACCGGAATAAACGGGTTCAGGGTCGGTTTACGCCCCCGAAAGAGAGTCCACCCTTCGGCGTAGCCTTCTTCGGGTTCGTTCAAGAGTTGAGCGACTGACGATATTCAGTCACCCCCACCACGAGAACGTCACGTGGCACAAGGCCTTTTTAACGTGGGATCTCCGAGCCCGTGGGCCCGGTCAAAAATATGTCCATTGAACCCGAATAAACGGGTTCAGGGTCGGTTTACGCCCCCGAAAGAGAGTCCGCCCTTCGGCGTAGCCTTCTTCGGGTTCCTCCCGCCCGAATGCAGAGAATTCAACTGATCTGTCGTTCAAGAGTTGAGCGACTGACGATATTCGGTCACGCCCACCACGAGAGCGTCACGTGGCACAAGGCCTTTTTAACGTGGGATCTCCGAGCCCGTGGGCCCGGCCAAAAATATGTCCATTGAACCCGAATAAACGGGTTCAGGGTCGGTTTACTCCCCGAAAGAGAGTCCGCCCTTCGGCGTAGCCTCCTTCGGACTCCTCCCGCCCGAAGGCAGAGAGTTCAACCGATCTGTCGTTCAAGAGTTGAGCGACTGACGATATTCAGTCACCGCCCCCACGATGGCGTCATGTGGCAGAAGGTCTTTTTAACGTGGGATCTCCGAGCCCGTAGGATCTCCGAGCCCGTAGGATCTCCGAGTCCGTAGGATCTCCGAGCACGTGGGCCCGGCCAAAAATATGCCCATTGAACCCGAATAAACGGGTTCAGGGTCGGTTTACCTCCCCGAAAGAAAGTCCGCCCTTCGGCGTAGCCTCCTTCGCGTTCCTCACCGCCCGAAAGCGGAGAGTTCAACCGATCTGTCGTTCAAGAGTTGAGCGACTGACATTGGAAAAAATAGACAAAGAATTTGAAGTGAATTATCAGTACTCGATTAACTGGCAAGAGTTTCAAATGTAAGGACTGGAAATGGCAGACGAGCCATAAGTAAATACAAAATAGAAATGAAAGTGCTATCAAGTAAAGAAAAATAAAGCAAATAATAAAGCTGAAGGTTCAAAGAATCAGACACTATGAAATAAACTCAATATTCTACAGACAGATATTTTAAACCGCTGCGAAGAAATTTTACAAAGAACCAGGCAAACAAAGAACTGAAATGACAAACCCTTAACAATAGAAGAGATTATACAGTTCTGGGGGTAAATATGGGCTTGCCCTAGTGAACATAAAGAAACAGATTGAATTATGCTAGATGCAGAAGGGATGAAAAATAAACAACAACAAACATGGACTGGAATTACAGAAGAGGATGATGAATGCGCACTGAAAATAAAGCACTCAAATGGAAATCTGCCGTAATGGATAAAATAAATAGATTTAAGCTCTATTATCTAAATACAGCGTACAAACCGAATTTCAAGAAATGGTCAATGATCCTACTAAAATTCCGGCCTGCGTAATCAACGCAATTACCTTCCTTCTATCCAAAAAGGAGGCGACACATGTCCCAAAAAACTACAGAGCAATTACATGCCTTGCCACTATTTACAGACTGTTGACATATATTCTGAGAAAACTGATATATTCCTTCTTAGAAAAATGGCATGCTACCTCTTGAACAAAAAGAGTGAAAACATGGCTCTTACGGGTGTAAAGACCAATTACTTATTAATAGGATGATCATGGAAATCTGCTTCAATACAAAGAAGACTCTCAGTACTACTTTGCTAAGTAGTGTGACCAAAGCAGAAATCGAAATATAATAATAATAATAATAATAATAATAATAATAATAAGAAGAAGAAGAAGAAGAAGAAGAAGAAGAAGAAGAAGAAGAAGAAGAAGAAGAAGAAGAAGAAGAATACAATCTAAATGCTTACAGACAAATATTCATACCGGATCGGTGTCAGAGAGGATCCAGCCTGGGACCGAAAAATGTGTCACCGAAACAAATCCTTCCAACAACTATGAGACTCCTGGTCACAAAACTCGGACTAACTTCAACCCTTGCCCAAGTGAGTGAATGCTAAATCAGTATGGCTTTATTTATTTGGCATTGGAGAAATGGAATCGCGAAGAGTATCACCAAGTCATCCTTTTTTAACTCACTCAAAAATTCACAAAAGAGCATCACGGATCAGACGTACTGAATATGGAGAACTATAGTAGGAAGTGGAATAAGACACCCTTGGCAATGTCTACAGAAACATCCTGCCAAATAAAAAAAAATACTCAAATACAGAAATATATCGGATAAAATTAAATATAAGACAGAATACAATAACTCCTCACGCAAACGATAAATGAAGTAAGAGTGGAAATAAATAATATAGCAGAGGATAAAGTAAAAAGTAAAATAAATTAGATACGAAATAATGACCTCTCTGGAAGTAAAACTGAAGAATTTATCTGCGACATAAACAACTATGATCATTCAGGTTATGTCACAGAAGACGAACAAATGATATTACAATTCTTTGAAAATAACAGAGATAAAATCACTGAAGCGAAAAACTACATCATTCAAATAATCATCAGAGTAACTCACCCACAAATGTCGAACAGAATCCAGCTCCCAAATATCCATACGACAATGTCCAATAAAGATACTGTGTAAACATAAAGCTGCACGACAGATGTTATTAATGGACAAACCATTAGTAAGCATCACAGAAGTAACTAATGTTATATACGCCACAGATTTAGCAGCTTTCTGGAAGCTTGTAGTCACGACAATGAAAAGATAAATCAACAGATAAAAGGAGACAGCTTGGAAAGCAAAATTATAGGGGGGAAATAAAGGAGATCAGATGTGAATTATCGATACTAGATGAGATCTCAAGAAATACAAATGTTTCAATACGTCAATGTCGGGAGATCAAGTGGAAATATAAAATTAAATTACTAAATGAAATGACACCAATCAAGGAAATACTTAAACAGAAACTACAATTAAATACACACAAAACCGGACGATATGAAAAGCGTCGTAGGTTCCATCGACAAATTAAAATATTCCAAACTAACCTTAAGAAACGTTGCAGAGGAAGTGGAAAAGCAGTTATATATGCCAAAACGCCACTATGTGTTGAAAAAAGTGCGAATATTTTGAGAGAATACTTTGAGCAACCCAAAGAAATATAATCCTAATGCAGAGTAGCCCAAACAAGAATAAGACAAAATAATGGATAACGCTATAAAAGAATGGAAAATATAACCAAGAATAATGTTAGACGAGCTCAAACAAAATTC
>OZ010578.1:56143678-56421178 GCA_963932145.1 Acanthosepion lycidas | reverse complement strand
TAGCATCTTTGGAACAATATTATGTCAATATAGATGCTGAAATCCAGCATTTATAACTAGTGCTTCTACCAGGACTCGAACTTCAAAATCTTGTACTGTCACGTTACACGCAAGGATTTCACCTATGTGGTACATCCAAAATTATTACATTCTTAAATTCTTAGAGGGTATCAAAATATTTTTAAAACGGCCCTATTGAAACAAGAAAAATATTTAAAACAAAAAAAAAAATCATGAATAGCAATATATTATTTTGTTGTAAAATGATTATCTCGAAATTAGGACATTTATTTCTTAGAAAAATATTTATAACAAAAATACATGAATAGCAATATATTATATTACCGTAAAATGGTTATATCGAAATTAGGACATTTATTTCTTAGAAAAATATTTATAACAAAAATACATGAATAGCAATATATTATATTACCGTAAAATGCTTATATCGAAATTAGGACATTTATTTCTTAGAAAAATATTTATAACAAAAATACATGAATAGCAATATATTATATTACCGTAAAATGGTTATATCGAAATTAGGACATTTATTTCTTAGAAAAATATTTATAACAAAAATACATGAATAGCAATATATTATATTACCGTAAAATGGTTATATCATAATTAGGACATTTTGTCTTAGAAAAATATTTATAACAAAATACATGAATAGCAATATATTATATTACCGTAAAACGGTTATATCAAAATTCGGGCATTATGTCTTAGAAAAATATTGAAAACTAAAAAAACATGTATAGCAATATATTATATTACCGTAAAGTGGTTATATACAAATTAGGATAATTTTTCTTAGAAAAATATTAAAAACAAAAATACATGAATAGCAATATGTTATATTACCGTAAAACGGTTATATCGAAATTAGGGCATTTTGTATTAGAAAAGTATTAAAAACAAAGCAACATGAATAGCAATATATTATATTACCGCAAAATAATTATATAGAACTTAGGACATTAATCCAGCCTTCTCTCGGTAAGCAAGTTTTGTTGCTAGGATTAATCATAATTAGCTTGTGAATGCTACATATATATATATATGTTCATACAGCATTGGGTCTTTGTTAATCCTTTATATCCCCCGATGCGCATATCTTCCGTTCTGAGTTTAAGTATGATGAGAAACGACCGATGAGTTGGTTTAATTCTCTCTTTTATTAATCGAGTCTTATTTCGCCATCACCAATTTATAAGGGTGGGCTGAAAAGTATATAGGCTGACTAGGAAACTGTGAAATCTGGCATGTATTAATTTCAAATCTTCTTATTAATAACTGCGTTGTTTCGTTCCAGGTACGAAGGTGGCTTGAAAAGTTTATAGGCTGATTAGGAAGCTGTGAAATCTGACAAGCATTAATTTCAACTCTTCTTATTAATAACTGCACTGTTTCTTTCCAGGTACGAAGGTGGGCTGAAAAGTTTATAGGCTGACTAGGAAGCTGTGAAAAATGGCGCCCATTAATTTCAACGCTTCTTATTAATAACTGCATTGTTTCTTTCCAGGTACGAAGGTGGGCTGAAAAGTTTATAGGCTGACTAAGAAACTGAAAAATGGCGCGCATTAATTTCAACGCTTCTTATTAATAACTGCCTTGTTTCTTTCCGGGTACGAGGGTGGGCTGAAAAGTTTATAGGCTGACTAGGAAGCTGTGAAATCTGGCATGCATTAAATTCAACTCTTCTTATTAATAACTGCATTGTTTCTTTCCAGGTACGAAGGTGGGTTGAAAAGTTTATAGGCTGACTATGAAAGCGGTGAAATATGGCAAGCCTTAATTTCAACTCTTCTTATTAATAACTGCCCTGTTTCTTTCCAGGTATGAGGGTGGACTGAAAAGTTCATAGGCTGAGTATAAAGGAGTGATGCTAGAATTTTGAAATAATGCATTTTTGAATTCAGGGTAATTCTTTTTGTTTGGCCTACAATTTAATCCATGGTTTGATGGGGAGAATGACTATAATAAATGTGAATTATAAAATTATTGAAGGATGAAACCTTTCTTTCGTAAAGGTTAACAATTTTAATTTTGGTAATTTAAATCCAATGTCAGTCGTCATCTTTCATGCCCTTAATTCCTGTTCATTTATTGATCCCTCTCCTTAATAAGTTCGTTGTCATATTCTCTCACAATCACACACGCTTGTATGTAGTTGTTGTGACCAAGTAATTGGTTAAGAAATAACAAAACAAGAGGTTGCAGATCAATAATGTATTGAACAGCAAATACAACAGAAGAGTATTACACGACTTGGGAGTGTGTGTCGGTTGACCAGCGTTCAGTCTATATCACTAATGATATTTAGTGGTCCCCTTACGAGTGTACATGTGGCACAAGGCCGAGTTTAACGTGGGTCATACAAGCCCGTAGGCTCGGACAAAAAATCCCCGTAGAACCCACATAAACGTGTTCGGGTGTGTCTACCTCCCCGAATAAGACTCTGCTCTTTGGCACAGCCTCGTCCGGGGGGTTCCTCTCTGCCTAAAGCAGAGAGTTCGACAGAAGCTGCGAACAGTCACAGCCTCGGTAGAACAGTGTAAATCACTGTTAATATTTAACAGCCCCACCACGAGGGATATATGTCGCACAAAGCCGATTTTAACGGGGGTCATCCGAGCCCGGGAACCGTAGAACATGCATAAACGGGTTCGGGTCTGGCTACCTCCTCGGACAAAACTCTGCCCTTCGGAAAAACCTCGTCCGGGTTCCTCTCTGCCCAAAGCAGAGAGTTTGACAGCAGCTACGAACAGCCTCGTAGAACAGTCTGTATCACTGTTAATATTTAACGCCCCCCTCCAATGAAGGATATATTTGGCACAAGGCCGAGTGTAACGTGGATCATCCGAGCCCATAGGCTTAGCCAAAAAAAAACGTAGAACTTGCATAAACCGGTTCAGGACTGTCTATCTCCCCGGATGAAACTCTGCCCTTCGGCATAGCCTCGTCCGGTTTCCTCTCTG
Source organism: Acanthosepion lycidas (assembly GCA_963932145.1). NCBI lineage: Eukaryota > Metazoa > Mollusca > Cephalopoda > Sepiida > Sepiidae > Acanthosepion > Acanthosepion lycidas. Next base: position 56,418,191 of record OZ010578.1, on the reverse strand, counting down.
ACCAAGGCAGAGAGTTCGACAGGAACTACGAACAGCCTCGTAGATCAGTTTGTATCACTGTTAATATTTAACAGTTCCACTCCGGGATGTATGTGGCACAAGGCCGAATTTACCGTGGGTTCTCTTAGCCCGTAGTCTCGGCCGAAAATATTCTCTTACAACACGTATAAACGGGTTCAGGATCTGTCTAGCTTCCCGGACGAAACTTTGCCCTTTGGCAAAGCCTTGTCCGGGTTCCTCTCTGCTCAAGGCAGAGAGTTCGACAGTTGAACAGTTTTGAGCACTGTTCACCCGACTTTTCCTACTAACTTTTTCCTACTAACTTTATAGTAAGGGGAAGAGTCCACAATACCCTCATTAGAGGGTGGACTCCACAACAGTTTGTGGATTTATTGCCCTGCTTGGGGCGAAATGAAATATACTGTATAAATGTAATTGTAAAACTTATATTAATATACAGTCTACATCGTTCATATTTAATGCGATATTCACGACGTTTCATCTATTCTAGTGTCCGCCCTTTTTAAGTGATATACGAATAATGGCTAAAACGTGGTGAATATGGCAATAAAGATGAGGACAATAATTCGAACGATGTAGACAATAATAAATGTAACCCGATAATTACAAACCTCCATCTCAGAAATATTAATAGATTAAATTTTAATTTATTTAAATAAATCCTCCTCTATAGTAGGGAATTATGAGACGCGGGGCAGCTGAGGCTGGTTCTCAAGAAAGATGATGAGATTATCAGGGGCTGAATACAGTCATGTAACGACGAAGTTTTAATGAAGAATTGAAACAAAAAGCACACTGGTACATAGAATCAGAAAGAGCCAATTAAAATATCTAGGACGATGAGGATAGAGGGTTGGAGATTTTGACACACCCAGGACATAGTGCGGGGAAGAAGAACGGAGGAAAGCAGTGAGTAAAAAACATAACGAGCTTGTGTGCAACGTGTTAGCACTACAGGGATTGCGAGTGAGGGCAAAAAGTCTTGCTAAGTGATACAAAGGATAGGCACTGCGGAACGCTATGATTGCTTTTGAATATCTGTGTATATTTCTGAGATGTATTATGGATACTATTTACATTATTCGGATTATTGTCCTCATCTTTGTCGCTATATTTATTGCAACGTTTCGGCGGTTGTACGCTCTGGCCTTCTTCAGGCGGTTGGAATGTGACAAGACCCAAAGTGAGTGAATTCAATAACCGGTTAAGGCAGTGGAGAATAGCGAACTGAACCCTTTATTTTCCCCTGAAAGTTCTCCACTGTCTTGACTGGGTATTGAACTCACACTCTTTCGGTTCTGTCACTGGATCTAACCAACGCCTTAATCCACTGTGCCAATGTCTTTGAGGAACAGAACAGCCTACCCCAGTGAGCGAAATAAAGGGTTCAGTTCGATATTCCAACCACCTGAAGAAGACCAGAGCGTACAACGGCCGAAACGTTGTGACAAATATGGCGACAAAGATGCGGACAATAGTCCGAATAATGAAAATGTTGGATATAATGCCTCATGTCAGAAATATAGACAGACTCTGTTTCGCTGATCTCTGTGACTAGACATCCGATTTCTCCAAGCCGGGATAGAAACCCGACTGATTTAGTATCAGTCGGAGACTCTACCTCTAATCAGTTGGCGCAAGACAAGAATAAAGTTTAATTTAGACGTATTTATTTTTGGATAAACACGATAGTGACTGGAGAACTCGATTCGTCTTAACGAAGGGTCATGCGTCAGCAACTGTAATAGTCAGTTTACAAGTTCACTTTTCTCCATGAGAACTCAACCGAAACATTTTTCAGCATATATATATATATATATATATATATATATATATATATATATATATATAATTGAAACATTGGTATTAGGTTGGTACAAAAATAATGTCGTTTTTGACGTATTAACATATGTGAGAATACGACATTATTTTTGCACCAAGCTAATAAATGAATGTATCGAAAAATGCAGAAAAGCAGGCGAGAAGAAAGTTATTTTGTTGAAGAATGTCCATTTCGGAGATGTGAAAGTCACATGACAGAGATCATCAAATTGTAAAGGCAACTTTTGAAAATATATTTAAACTGAGAACTATAAGCGAAGAAAAAGGTTTTAGCAACATGTCTCCTTGAGAGTAACGTAAGCTGAAGCTTTTAATTGCAAAGCAACCTCTTTAACCGGCGTTTAGATCTTTGCACAATTGATAACTGAGGCCTTCAAGAGGGATAAAATGAGTAACATACCACGGCATATCCATCAAGAGGTAGATCCTTTCCTGGAGCAACCTCCTCTTATTAAAGCAAATATAGCAAAGTATCATAATCCTAAAGTAATTCTCACCGACAAATCTCGAGTGATGTTCGATGTATCTGATAGACTGACCAAAGTATGGAATAGAGCCTGTGGTTACAAGATAAACAGCAAACAAGTGAGGAGTCACGATATAGCATTGAATTGTCAACCAAAGTCATACGAGACCCTTGGATGATTATACGAAAAATAACCAAAGAAATTTCTAAATTATTAATGAATTTATACTTAACCCGATATCTGTATTATATCCGATAATGATATTCGAAATTAATGAGCCATTTTTTTTTTTTTTTTTTATCATAAACAGTGCTTATAGAGATATATTAATAAAGGAAAGGTGCGCCCTTCCCGTTTGTAGGAGAAAGAATCAAAAGCGATTTTCATGTTGGCATGATATAGTCGGACTGGTTTAAATTATCTTTTTTTAATCGTTCAACCTTTACTTTTCCACTATATATCTCTCATGGTTCAGAAAATAGCCTTTTTCATAATTTCTTCGCGTATGACGACACAATCATGTATCGGCAGTATTCTATTCATTATTTCTTTATTATGATAACAATTATAATGAAAATGACATTTGAATATTCCCTCTCTAAGAATTTCGTCAACTCTATCCTATAAAGGGAGACGCACGTTCGAACTATACTGAAGAACGCATTTTCTTTATTCAATTTTCTCAAGTGCACAGTCCAGTAAACGTAATACGCAGTGCTTGAAAAAACGGAGAGTTTAATTAAACAAGTGTATCCATTAAAATTCAAACCAGTAGATCAAATTAAATATATTGTTTAATAAATAAACGGAACGTCTACTCAAATACCAGTATCCACAAAAAATAAAGTGATTAGAAAAATCTATCAGATTATTAAAAAAAAGTTACAATTCGGCTGCTCCTGTCAAATTGATTCTCTATAGCTCAGTGCGTATTATGATATTTTCTTCTGCCCAGAGAGACGCCGGTTCTAATCCTGCCAGAGAGCGTAATTTCTCGGATATTCAGGCCGGTGGACGAATATAAATATAGTTTTTAATAAATAAACTGATCGTCTACTCAAATACTAGTATCCAAAAAAAATAAACTGATTAGAAAAATCTATCAGATTAATAAGAAACGCATTCAATGCTTTCTATCGCATTCACTTTGTTTACATTTGGATACGAAATTGCGCAGATATGAAGAATTTGGTAAAATCTATGATCAGAGTTTTCACTTAAAGTTACAATTCGGCTACCGCCGTCGAATTTGTTCTCTGTAGCTCAGAGCGTATAAGATTTAGTGATATTCCTTTCTGTCCAGATGGATGTAGGTTCGAATACTGTCGGAGAGCGTAAGTTTTTTTTAATAAGATTTCTCGGATATTCATGCCGGTAGTCGAATATAAATAAGTATCATTATTCAGAAATAAATAGATTTTAATAAATAAATGGAGCGTCCACTCAAATATGAGCGTCAAATAAACTTGATGTTTAAAGCAATATATATATATATATATATATATATATATATATATATATATAGAGAGAGAGAGAGAGAGAGAGAGAGAGTGATGAGCGAAACAGTCTGTGGATGACAATATATACATGCACCTGAAAAATTTTTTCGGTTGAGCTCTCGGGGGAAAAAGTGCTATTTTAAACAGTGACTATTACTGCTGCTGATGCAAGAATCTTCGTTAAAACGAATCGAGTTCTCCAGTGACTGGCATATTTTATCTGAAAATAAATACGTATAAATTCACCTTAATTCCTGCCGTGCGGCAACGGCTAAGGGTAAAATCTCGGGCTGATATAAATATAAATATATATATATATATATATATATATATATATATATATATATATATATATATATATATACGCGCGCACTTGTGTGGGCGTTCTGCCAGGTTGCAGTCATATCCTGAGATATTATTAAAGTAAAAAGACCCTGAATAAATAATTTGTGGAAACGAAATTAATTTGAACTTTAAAAAACAGTAATGTCAAACAACTTCTGGCGCCTTTCATTAATTATACGTTAGACATGACGGCAACTTCCCAAGCATCGTTCGTTCTTTAATTATCATTGCTTTGAAGCATCACTGAGCGAACGTTACAAAAACATGTCGACGTCATTTTAAAAAAACGTGGATATTGTAAAACTCGAGTAACAAAATTACAAATATTTCAGTAAATGTTCCTCCATGGAGTAGCCGCTCCCTCCACAATAAAAGTACAGAGATTTCAATCATTTTTGAATTATCAAAATACATAACTAACTGATTTAGATTCATCGTATTTTTATTCTCAAATACAATATTTGATCATGGCTGGATGCAAACATTTTCATCATGGTCGATAAATATAAGTTTTGTAAAGGATTGATTACCAAAACGCAAATGTTTCATCATGGCCTCATTTCCGGAAGAAAAAAGAACAAAAAGTTTAATCGTGGTTAGATTATCATCGGACAATGTTTGATCATGGTTGGATGCCAATAAAAAATATCTGATCATGGTTTTATTCAGAAATCACAATGATTGATCATGTATGATTTTTTTTTTCTTTTAAGGTACATTTTGTCAAGTTTGGATTAAAAAAATAAAAAAGTACATCTTGTCAAATTTGTATTAAAAAATTTTAAAAAAATACATTTTGTAAAGTTTGGTTTTTAAAATACAAAAAGTACATTTTTTCAAGTTTGGATTAAAAAATAAAAAATTACATTTCGTCGAGTTAGGATTAAAAAAAACAACAAAAAAACAAAGTACATCTTGTCAAGTTTGTATTAAAAAACTAAAAAAAAACTCAAAGAATTTTTTTTTTAATCATGATTCTATTCGTCCGAAATAAAGTTTGATCTTAGTTGATAACCCCAAAATCATATTGTTAACAGATTTGAATGATGAAGAAAAAAATAATATTTTATTAATGTTAGATTTCAGTGAAATATTGTTTGATCAAGTCTAGATTACCAAAAAAACAATGTTTTATCATTTTTGTGTATTTTAAAACCATACTTCATCAGATTTGGTTTCGTTTGGTTTCGTTTGTTTTGTTTTACGGCATATCAACCTCAAAGGATTATTTAAGATAAGCTGGTATGAATAGAATATGTATTTTTATTGGTGGTAATATTTTAACAAAATATGTATTGCTGGTAATATTTTTTCCTCAAAAATGTATTGTTGGTAATAAGCTTTCCTCAAAAGATTTGTTGCTGATATTAAAACTTATTTTTAAACTTTCACAGTGTTTTGACCCAACTTTGGGGTATAAATATTTCCCCAAAGTTGGGACCCTAATATGTGCTACTACTCTGGGTCAGGGTGAACCTGGGAAGACCAGCAATTAAAACGTGGTTCCATGCTTCTCAAAAACACTTGAGCAGAGGCCTTGCTGTCGGATGCAGTTTATCGTCTTAGCCGGGACGCGGCTGTAGTTTATCGTCATACCAAGGATGATCAGATTTGGAATAATAAAAAAATGAATACAGTGATTGCTCATGATTGTCTCGGAAAAATAAAAAAATATTTGATCATGTTTGAATTCCCTCCAAAAAACACGTTTGATTAAATTCGGATTAAAAACAAAATAAAAGAATACAATTTTTGCTCATGTTTGCATTGAATAAGAAAAAATAATCACGAAAAACAGCCTTAGATCTTATATGGATTCCCTAAAAACAATGCTTTATCTTAGATGAATTTCCGAAAAACAATGTTTAATCTTGGATAGATTCCCGAAAAACAACGTTTGATCTTGGATGGATTCCCGAAAAACAATGTTTGATCTTGGATGGATTCCCGAAAAACAATGTTTCATCACAGTTGAACTCCCGTGATGCAATGTTTGGTCATTGTCGTATTCTCGAAAAACAAAGATTATTCAAGAATGTTTCAACATGGTTGGATTGCCGTAAAACAGTGTTTGATCACTGTTGGAATCCCAAAAATCAATATTTGATCATAGGATTAAAAAAAACCATGACTGAAGATAGTTGTATTCCCAACAATGTTCGATTATGGCTGTGTTCCCCAAAAACAATCTTTGATCATGGCTGTGTTCTCAAAGAAAAATATATAATCATGGCTGTATTCATGAAAATCATTATTCGACCATGGTTGGATTAAAAGAAAATGCCAATATTGTATTTGCTGTGAAAAAAACAAAAACACACAAAAACAAAACATTGTTACATTGTTTGATCAAATTTTAATAAAAAACGAAAAATATTATTCGTGATCATTTTTGGGCTCATGGTTGGATTCTCTAAAACTATATTCAATAAATATATACACTGGTATAGTTGGAATCGGAGAGAGAAATATATATATATATATATATATATATATATATATATATATATATGTGTGTGTGTGTGTGTGTGTGTGTGTGTGTGCGTGTGTGTGTATCTAGTAAATTATGATTTTAAGGTATGCTATATTTATCGGTTAAACTGCTTCATAATCAGGGGTAGAGGTAATGCAAATATAAAAGTGGACATTGAAGTCAACATTCAGAGGCGATAGTCTGTTTCATGCTAAACGCAATTGTCAGGCCTCTGTGTGTGTTTGTGTGTCAGTATATATCTAAATGATGTACATGTAAGAAACTTTTAAAAAAATATACATTCGATGTGCAGAAATACTTAGTATATTTCGTCCGAACGTTACTGGAAAAAAAGTAAAAACAAAAAAAAACGAAAAACATTTCAGATGTTTCTGGATTATAACTGGAAATCTAAAATTTATAATCATTTTGTTACAATTCAAAAATGTTATTTCATTTTTGTTTTTCGCTTTCGAAAAACGTCACCCATTAATTTGAATCATCCTTTATTAGAAATAAGTTTATTTTCCAAACGTACTGTTTTTGTTTTCTCGTGTATTATGAACAATTTATTTTACAGCAGAGTAACATGATATCAATTGCATTTTCCTTTTTTTTATTTGTTAATGCTTTATATCGTTTTTAGTATTATTATACTCTGTTGGTTTTCTTACAATATAATCGGAGATCTAATAGATTTTCTGTAGGCATCTATTAATTTATATCCTCAATTTAAATTTTTTCCTATATATACGTAAAATATAATTTCCTGTACCATAATTATAATCTTCAAAAATTTAGAAAAGTAAGATTGTCACTGAAATTTGTTGGACAATTTTCTACGTTTCAAATATCAACATTAAAAAAAGGACTGGAACATTTGTATAAAAGAAGACGCCATTTTATAATTTATAAACTCCGGGCGAAGCTTTAATTTTTTCTGTATATCTAAACTATAATTATTATATAATATTATTAGACGTGACCTGGCATCTCGACTTCAATCGCATTCCCATCACTGTAATGTAGCTTCCTTATTCGTTTTCTATTAATTCTTTCATGGTAATTGTTCTTATAAACATGCTTCATTGGTGTCCATCAAGTTAACTTAACTAGAGAATGGATGCTCATTGGCCTCTTTTATTTTTGTTCCCACTTTCTTTAGTTTAATTTCCCTCCCTTTCCCCGTTAGCTGACAGAGATGTCAGTTCTCTGGTAGATGCGGGACGCTTTTCTTTTTTGAGTGAGTTTCACGTATTTGTTTTTGTGTCTGAATGTGTGTGTGTTTGAGTATTTGGTCGAATAATTGTGCTTGATTACCTTGTCCCGCATTAATTCCGTCTAGTTAATTTATTTTTCTGTCACAATTAAGGATTACAGTGAAGATTATTACTAACACTATTTTGTTTAGATTCTTGTATATAAATTGTATTCATTGGGGTTTCATTTTTAAATGTTGTTATTTTATCCCCCACTTTACAAATTGTACATATGGGAACTAGTTAGGACTACACAAAGACTTTGAGGTATTATGATGGTTGTATAAGAATGGTAAGCAAGGATATGCTGTTTTGGTGTAAGGAATGTTGTGATAAATTTTGGTTGGTAATTGTAGCTAGCTAATTTTAAGATAGAACAGAATGAAAACTAGCCTTCCCCGTCTTTTGGCTTTGTGCCACATTTTTGTATTAAAACAAAATATTTCTCACATTCATTGGGGTTTCATTTTAAAAGTTTTTTTTTTTTATCCCCACCACCCAGACAAATTGCACATACGAGAAATAGTTAGGACTTCATAGAGAGTTTGAGATATTATGGTGACTGTAGTAAGAATGGCAAGTAAGATTATTTTTTTGTGTGTGTAAGGAATACGGTGATATGGTTTGGTCAGTAATTGTGGCTAGTTAAGTTTAAGATAAGACAGATTGAAGACGTGTGCCACATTTGCCGTGTGCCACCTTTCTGTATATTCAAAATAAATATTAGTTTCTGCTATGTTAATTAAAATTTAAGGATTTAAGTACAGTGCTAGATTAATAGCAGAGTCTCATCATTTTACAGTTGAAATGTCTTGATGTAACCGAATTGTTTCATTTATCTTACTTCTCGCTTGTGGATTCTATTCCGGCTTCTTGCTTTAGAGTCAATTTTGATCTTCAAAGAAAAAAATCAAATTCAATCGTTCTTTTCTGTTTTCTTAATTCCTGGGACAAGTAGAACCTGTTAGGCATCCCCGCTATCGGCAAATAATGACCACCACCCAAACTAAAAGAAAACACTACGTATGTATAAAAAATTATATTTATAGCAAAATGACCAGCAATATATATTTACAGAAAAATGACCAACAATAGATTTTATCTATATTTTAAGGCAACTGCGTTCAAAATGTTTAGATTTCGGCATTGAATAACACTGTGGTGTTGATAAGCGCCTAAACAAAATCTACCAAACAACCAATCTTAATTCGTTTTTATTGTTTTCTCTCCTTAATTTTCATATTCTATCACACTCAGTAACCTTCCTTTTGTGTCTTTGTTTCTTTATTGCCGTGCACGAGTTGAAATTATTAAAACAAATTATAAGCAATAATTTAATAAAGTAATAATTCCATTAAAATATTTTGGAAAATTTACAGGTCTTAATATGAAATAAAGTAAATAGGAAGCGAAATGTTCATATTATGTGGAACAAAAATGCTTCAGTTTAAAATAACGGCACGGGGATATTAAACATATCTACGTTTAGTCAAGATCACAAGCAATGTGTAGTCATTTTAAATATGACACAGGATAGGGTTAATGGACAACGACAGAAACTTTATAACCACTCGTTCAAAGCAACAAATCCGAGTAGACATTTTCTTTTAATATTTACTGTATAAACTTGGCCCGTGATTTTTCATTCTGGTGAAAGAGATGTTCGAAAGATGTGACATCAGAGGTTCTTTCTTAAGTGTATTTGATTTCTACAAATCTAAGTAAGCATAAATAAACTTTTTTTTTCCTTTCGCCATTGGAATTATTGAACAAGATATTTTGTTCCATTTGTTTCTCGCTGTCATTCAGACATCTCCGTAATACCATCCATCTAGAATGTTTCTTTTTTCTATTGTGTGTCGTATAACGATGATTCTTCCTAAATAGTTTCAGTTTGACCGCTCTTGATCGTAAATGGTCTCTCAAAGAGAAATCTCCAACATTTGACACATTGTAGCATGAGAAGTTTTAAAATTTACGCTTTTGGGGTCATTTTAAATTGGCATAGTTTTTTTTTTCCCCACAACGATTTGAACAATAGTTATCTATAAAATAAATGCAAATGTCAGTGTGTCACTGTGTCACACTTTTTCAACTTTTGTCCTAGAGGCCGTAGCCCAACACCTCATAGCATTTTGGAATAAGGCCGACTCCGTGAGCAAATTAAATCATCCGTGTCGGATCCAGACCCGCAATCCTGAAATTTTTGGAGTCCCAATTCGCATTTCGATCTGTTATTAAATAAGCCACCAGAACATATACACTTACAGTACAGAGGGTTACTTAACGATCACCCATCTAGGTTCTGACCAGATTTGACCTTGCTTAACTTCGGTGACTGGACAAGAACCGGTGTTTCAACGTGATGTGGCACGTTGAAATATCGTTTCTCTCATATATCTAAACACTAATTAACAAGTATAATTTTGGAAAGTTTAAGATTTGTGGGATAATTTCCACGTTTTCAACTAGATAAGAACAATGAATAAAATGGTCAAAATATATGGAAAGAACGGTAGGCACCAGTTTAAGCTGACGCATAAAAGTTATGGGTTTTACATATAACGAATAATAAGCCAGTATTTTCTGCTCATGTCCTTCAAATCTACAGTGTTACAAATCAGTCATCCGATTTGAGTTTGTTTTCAAAATAAAAGATGCGCATTGATATGAAATTCTTGACAAAAAAAAAAGCGATCATTTTGAATTAAATCAAAGAAATTTCACAACTAAAAGGAACGAGTCTTTTGGTCCCCGAATAGACGACCACTTTACATTCTATTTAGCTGACTTTCAATACTAGTAACTATCTATTTTGTAGAACAGTTAGAGGTAGTTTCGTGCAACAGCTTAAATTGCTAAAATGCCAAAACATTAACCTGCAAACTGTAGTCATTAAATAGCCTCATCAGATCGATGCTTTCAGATGGATGTCATGCACAGCGTCATACTCCCTCCAGTGATATCTAAACTGTCAGCTTTCTACAGCCGTTTTCAATGCTTAAAATGTCTTTGAGCGAGTCTATAACCACAGTTTTTTTTTAAACCATGTGGACTTAATTACAGAATCAGAAAGAACAGTAACATGCAAGAGGAACAACATCACTTGAGGACTACCAACAGCATCCACAGCTAAAAAGGATAGCATATGTTATTTGAAGAGAAAATAACGCCTTAGTGAAGATGTTAGCATTTCACACTACTTCAAATAAAAAGGTGAGGAAAGATACCTCTATCGATACTGGAAAAAAAACTGAAAACAGCTACTGGACTTTAGTAACCTGTTTCCAAAGCACAGTACTACAGACTGCTCGATTAATGAATATCGAATGTTTCCTTATAAGGAAACGGCTAATATTAACATAGTCATTGAGAGAAATCGATTATTTCCGTTTCGTTTTGTTTCTTAAAATACATTTCAAGGCATTAATGCATCGGCCTATTTCGTCTCTGATATCAAATGCTATTACCGAGACACGGTAGTGTGTGTGTGAATTAATAATAAACTCCATTTAGCTCCTCCCTTCAAATTCGGAGGACTGAGTAAAAAGACGGAATATAAATCTCGAGCCTAAGTTAAATTTTCTTTGGTCAAATAGAAACCTTGTTTTCTCAAAAATTAGCCGCTGGGCCAAGAAAAAGAAAAGAAAAGAATGTAGCGAGCCTATGCGTAGTTCTTTTTTGGTATAAAACGCGGAGAAAAATTAAATTAATGAGAGAAGAATGTTTGGAGTCATATGAAAGGTTTCGTTTTGGTTCCTCTCCATCAGGGAACAGCGTTGAAGTACTCTTCAGTGTCAAAATATTCGCCAATTTTATTTTCCGTTTTAGCCAACTCTGCGGCACTTCCAGAAATTTTCTCTTAACACCCAAGAAAGTTATGCATGACAAACGATCTCTTTTCGTCTACTTTTCAACGTATGCAACTATATCTCCCTTAAGTGGGGCACCTTCATGTGGTGTAATGGTTAATAAGTTTGTCTCGCTAGAAGAATTAGGACTGAGTAGTGAGTTCGATCCTTACTGGATGCTCCATACTTTCGGCCTTGTGCCACATCTAAACAGCGCTTAGAAAATCACTATATCTCCCTTAAGTGAGCAATGAACTTTGTTACCTTTGTTGCAAACATTTTTGAATATTATTGTATATATATATTATCTGTTGCGTGTCCATTTCCTTTTCGTGACAATTTATTAAAACTACGGACTTTAAAGATTTCTGAGTTATTTTCCTGAAACAAGCTACTGTCACTAGTTCAAACGTGTAAATTCGTGCATAAATTCTTTATCTTGGTTTGTTAAAATTACCAGTGTGTTTCCGTGTCATTATCACCCTTCGCTAAATCTCTGGCCGTGGGTAAATCAATTGTACATTTTAACTCCTTAGTCTGACTATAACCATAGATAAGAAGTAAAGTCCTTTAAATTATCCTTTAATCAAATTAAAAATATCCGATAATCATCGAATAATCCAAGATTTTTACTATAAATATATTTACTAGTCAATATAGCCAAAAGGAACAAATAACACAATGTCAATATGTTAAGAGAAATAAAACACCACGTTTCCATTGAGATTGATGAACATAACCGGTCGTTTCACTTATGTATATTTACCCTTTAAGAAATTTTGAAATAAAATTACAAGGTAACCAAAAAGTTCTGTCCGTTTTTAAAGGAAAATAAAGAAAACGCTTCACAGTATGTGTAACTTATATTTAGTCTTCAAAGGGCATCCAGCACCTTCTGCCAACGTGTCCCGAGCTGTTCAATGCCCTTGCGGTAGAACTCGGGTTTTTTAACGCAAAGTCGTCCGTGAGGGCTTTGCGCAAGTCTGCTTCATTGGTGAGGGATTTCCCACGAAGATGATTATCCAGGGAGTGGAAGAGGTAGTAATCGGATGACGCAAGGTCAGATGAATAAGGTGGATGGCACAAAGTCTCACACCCAAGCTGCTGTATGGTATCACTGACCACTCGCACGACATGCGGCCTGGCGTTGTCATGGAGAAAAAGCACACCTTAGCGATTCGACAGTGCTGGCCCCTTCTGGCGCAATGCCTGTTGCACATGTTTCAATTGCTGCGAGTATAGGTCTCCAGTTGCCGTTTGGCTCGTTGGTAGCAGTTCATCATGAACCACTTGAGGACCTGTCCTCCAGACACAAAGCATAATCTTGCGTGGGTGCATAGGCGGTCTTGTGGTGTGAGGGCCAGCATCCTGAGGAGACAACCAATGTATGGAACGCTTGAGAGTATCAGACACAACCCACTTTTCATCACTGGTAAGCATTCGATTAAATAAGGATGCGGTACGGTGGCGAGAAAGCAGCGATACGCAGGCTGCCACTCGTTATCTCTTGTGGACCTCCAACAGCGTTTGCGGAACCCACTTGCTCAGTTTGTACGTCTTACCGAGGCGGTGCAGGTGAAGTCTAACTGTTTCATCGGAAACGTTGAACTGTCTTGTTAGTTCACCACACGTTAGACTACTGTCCTCTTCAATGGACGCCTTCAGGACTCCGTCATTCAAGACCTGTGGTCGTCCACTGCGAGGCTCATCATGGAGAGACAAATCTCCCGACTTGAATTTTCGAAACCAACGCCTTGCAGTAAGTTCATCCATAGCACTATCCCCAAACGCTTGACAGATGCGGCGACTTGATGCAGCTACTGATAAGCCCACTTTGAAGTCGTAAAGCAAACAGCCACGAAGAAGATGTCTAGATACTTCCATCCTTCTCACAGCTGTCCGGCTTATAACTGATGGCCGGGCACGGTGCGCGTGTTTTTTTATAACGTCTGATGTTCCTACTTCCGGCTGTCCGAGTTTGAAAACAATTGCTACGCGCATTTCGTATATATTTCAACTTCATTCAATGACTAATCAAAAAACGGACAGAACATTTTGGTTACCTTGTACAACCTTTAATAGAATCTTTGACAAATTTAAAATAAAAATACTTTATAAAAATGCTGTGAAATAAAACCATAAATTTTGAATTAAACAAAAAATATGGAATACAGTTATAAAAAAAACGTTAATATTCATCTATTCAAATAAGGGAAAATTTTAGAAAGTTAAATAAAAAAATAAAAACACTTTATAAAAATGCTATGATAATAACAAAGTATTTAAAATAACATAATCGAAGATTAGTAAAAAGAATTATATGAAAAATAGTTTAATACTTGTTCATTTTTTTTCAAATATTAACGATCTAACATTACTACGTTCACACACACACCTCTATATGTATGCCGTGATAATAACGTTTCGGGGCATGGAGGTTGAGAATCGCTGCTCTAACTACTAACTAAAGACATTTTCAAGAGTATTCATATTACAGTGAATCTGATTACCTTATCTGGAATTTGAACTTGACATCTAACAATTCAATGAATTTGAATTGCGAAACTCTCAGATTTTGAAAGTAATTTCACATCTGCCCTTCCTGAACAGCAATCTTAAATATGTCTTTTAACCATTTCCCTCAAATGATCGATCATTTGAGCAAAGGCAATAACATAAACAAGAAAAACAAAGGACACACATGCACCCTAATTTATTTGAAAGACTGATCGGTATTCTTTTTCAAAAATACGAAATCTGAATGATATTATTCAAATATCTCGTACGCATGAAAGCGTACGAGATATTTGGATAATATCATAATTAAGTATTGGGATTATCTCTGATGATAATTCGAGAGACCACAACCAATATTCCATGCAAGGACGGATGATTGATGTATCATCCTAACTCATTTATTTTTCCGACATTTTTTATCCCACGGCACACTTGAACCTATAGTTAAATTTCTGCGATATTCTGATGGTCAAAAAACGAGTAAAAATTATATTCTTTATTATACTATTTATGCATTAACATAAACAAAATAATTTAGTATAATTTTTAATAAAGAGATACCTATATTCTCGTATATAAGACAACCTTTAAATCCTCCAAATAACCCATAAAAATTTCGGCGGAGTTTTTTTTTATAATAAAATTATTTAAAAAAAACCTTTAAATTCTAAGTGGTGTTTGTCTGTATGCTAAACTCGGCCTCGGTGAAATAACCAATAACATACAGGAAAAGATTCACTTTATCAAATAAACTGATAATAAAAGTAATAGAACCATTTCTAC
Source organism: Acanthosepion lycidas (assembly GCA_963932145.1). Classification (NCBI taxonomy): domain Eukaryota; kingdom Metazoa; phylum Mollusca; class Cephalopoda; order Sepiida; family Sepiidae; genus Acanthosepion; species Acanthosepion lycidas. Next base: position 56,403,134 of record OZ010578.1, on the reverse strand, counting down.
ATTATATATTACTGGCATAACTTCATAATAAATTGTTTAGTCGCAGAATAATTCCATCTAAATGAAATCAACTTCTATCTCAGATGAGAAATTGTAAACATTATTTTATAATGCGTTCACAGCAACTTTTAACTTTCGTTAAACTGTCAATAAAAGTAGAATGTGTTCTTATCGTACATATTCGTATTGTTATTAACGGTATTTTGTGAGTGTCGATGAAGTATAAGTAAATGGCCATTAGCACACCAAGCTGTTTGCAACTATTTAGATATAAGAAAAGTAGATGCAGAAGAACCAGTATACAGAAGAGATCACGTGATGAAATGTAAAAAAAAACAAATGGTTTCTCTTTGAGGAAACGTGTGTAAGAAAAACGATATACAATCGGTTTTGTTATTTAGTTTATTTAGAATTTCGAAGGATACATTAACAACATTTTCAATAAAATTATCTTTATATAATTAATAAGCAGTCATCTTGTACTACTGGTGTAAGATAAATTCATGAAAATTTGCTGTTTTTGACATCGTCATATCTAAAAGTCGCCTTATAGGCGGAAATATACGGAAATAATTTATCTAAAAGAATATTATATTTAATATATATAATTTATTAATATTTAATAATATAATTAGAGTAGCTAGCACCCCTGCAGCACTCTACCTGATGGCCTGGCCCATAGATTTAAACAGTCTAGGATTAAGGTCTTCAGCAGTTGATTATTAAGTTGCGACTAAGCTGATTATATTTCGGACTGATCTTACGTCGTTTGACTATACAGCATTTGACCCTCCTCTATTCCTTGTAAGTTGTCTTTTTAATTGTTAGTAACTTATTGTTCTGTGTTTTTTGTATGTATCCGTTAGAACTGGGTACTGCTGAATAAATAGATTAAGCACTCATTCTTTTCTGTGTATCATTCACCTTGACGATACAAGAATTTATCTTTCTCTTTATTGGTTCCAAATATGATTTTAGACTTTTAACTGCTCTGATGACTATCAGCTAAGTGATGTGGTTCTCACAAGGACTGTGGCAATCGAACCGGACAAAGAAAGCCACTTATTGAAGATAAAGATTACGTTTTCTTGAAAAATATGACACGACAAAGAACAAAGTTTTCTATAAGACAGTGTCACTTCCCACTAAAAGGGCGAAAGTGACGCTATGTTACGAGAAAATCCCATCGCACTGACGGGAAATGGAAGGTGACTTTTAGACTGTTCATACCTATCAGCTACACTTCATCTCGTTTTTGCTCATCTATAGCAGTAATTTACTAGAATAAAATCAGCTTCCTGTTAAATATTCTAATAGTTCTTATTCGTGGATAACGATCTGACCGAACGGTTATTTTTAAGTCAGAATCGTTTGACTGGAAGAAGCTTCATTCCGAGATTGAACCTAGTGGCTGCTATGAACGTCAACGCTACACACGTTTGCCTGACCCTTGCCCCAAGGGGATTATAAGCTTTTCGATCGATGCAAAACGCTTTAAGTGGGAAAAAACTTTCCGGGGAAAACCAGAATGGAATTTATTCTGACGAACTATATTTTTTCGTTACCTCAGTTTTTATCTTCATGATTAAGATCCGCAATATTACGCAAACACCTTCATTCCTTTTGTATTCAATTGGTTCCACACAGTTTCTTCAGTGCTTTGTGGAACCAACTCCCAAGAGGATGCTTTCCCAGTTACTACAAGCTTAACCTATACATGTTTAGCTCTAACCGTTATCTTCCATACATATGCCCATAAACTGTGTCTTTTATTCCATATCCTTCTACAGCGTGTAACTCATGGGGTTTGTACAAGGTAAACATTGTAAAAAAAAAGAAAAGAAAAGTAATTTCAAATGTTACGTAACTTTAGATTTCAGTTATCCGTTACGCTTGATAAAAACTTGTCTTTGGTGAAACTTGCTTTCTTCATACTTTCCTGGGCCATGTCTCCCGCGTCGCTTAAATCCAGTGACTTGGCCCAAAGATTTGTGAGTTCAGTACCTGCCTACAGTTGAGGTGAACAAAACACTTGATGAGATACGTTCAGGGAGAGATAACTGACACTGAGACATCCGGAAGAGGCATGATACGTGCAACTAGGACAATTTACCCCGGTGGACGAAATGAAGAGTTCAGTTTGAAATTCTAATCACCTGAAGAAAGCCCGAATGTACAACGGCCGGAGTGTACAACGGTCGTGAATTTGGCAACAAATATGATGACACCCGTTCGAACAATGTAAATAATGAAATACAGTTTTATTGAACTTCAAAGTGGCGTTTAAATTTCTTTTTTAAAAGCAACGTTTATTAATAGATACCTGCAAAAAATAAATAAGCAAATAAATTGATAAATCAAATGCAAGAAGACAGAATGCACCGATGTTAGCAAAAGGGACAGCCGAGAACGCAAATTACAAAAGAGAGATACCAAAACCAATCAAGTTCAAAAATGGAAATATCTAGGATTTTTTTTAACAGTGCGACACTGGAATTCGAAGACGCATTGGGATTGCCAAAGATGCATTCCAACAGTTAATGAGAGTATTAAGAGACAGAAAGACCTCGTTAGAAACAAAGAAAAGAGTACTGGAACTATTACATGATATCTGTCCTACTATATAGCAGTGAATGCTGAACAATCTCCTCACTAATGAAAAAGTGACTCGAAGTAACAGAAATGTGGTTCTACAGTATAATGCCGAGAATAACATAGCCCGAATATGTGATCAACGAGGAAGTTTTAGAGAAAATGGAAACCAAAAGTAAACTTATACTTTAAAATCACCAAGAGAAGTTGAGATTTCTAGGTCACACAATAAGCAAAGAGGGCTTAGGAAGAAGTCTGATACCCACGGAACAGATCAAAAGCAAAAAGGATAGCGGAAAGAAAAAATCGCATAACATACTTAATCAGCTAGAGTAGAAAGATGGTGGAAAAAAGTTTAGGAGAAATAACAAAAAGACAAAATTTATTATGAGCTACGAATTACAGATAATTATGAAAGAGCTATGATCGCCTACGTCTTCATTTTGACATGATACATAAAGAAGAAGATCTTACAAGTAGAATTGGAATAATTCTTTTTATCGTGTGTGACCGCCTATATCCGCCATGATTAAACGAATTGTTCATCAGAGAACTTTACCTTAAACCGCATGTTTTCCTGAAGAAGTCGAGACTAGTCAGTACCAAGATAGGTAATCACTTGAGACTACAAGTTACTGTGAGTTTGTATGTGCGGGTGATGTAATGGATAATGACACGTAATTGTTAATCGGAGAGCCGAGTTCCAATTCCAGTTAGGTTCGCTATTTACGCGCAAATACTCTTTGACATGGTATGAATTCATCTCGTCTGTCGCCATCTATGAGTTAATTAGTCAGACGCGTATAACTAAATCATTATTATTTAGAAAAAGAAATTCTTACAATCTAAAAACACTTTCTGGCTTTAAATAACCTACAAGGGGTTGATAAGCCGTATAGCATTTTATTGAGTCCAAAAATATCAGTATATTTTCGAGAAAAATGTGCGAGCATAAAATATATTTAGAATTAATATATTAATATATATATATATATATATATATATGTGTGTGTGTGTGTATTTTCCCTTACCAGTAGCAGGACTGCGTATGATATAAGAGAGCTATTATGTATGTAGTAATAAATAACGGGGCTATTTTATTTATTTAATAAATTATTCATCACTGGTAGTTAGACTCGAATTCGAACCGTACTACGGGTGAGGGATAATATGTAAATTTATTAATATATACTTAATAGTTATAATACATCGAGGGTTGATAAGCCGTATAACATTTTATTGAGCCCAAAAATATCAGTATATTTTCGAGAAAAATGTGCGAGCATAAAATATATTTAGGATTAACTTCTGAAAGTACTGAAATATTTTATGAATGAGATGACTTAAAAAAAAAAATTGTCAAATGCTTTTCATTTTACATTTTTAAACCCATTTTTGAAAATTCTTCAGTTGCCGTCTTCTTTCCTCGACAGATTAATTCTTATTGATAAGGCATAATTTAAGAGCATTATCCTGCTATATTTCGTCATATATTTACGCTGTTTTGAACGCTTTTCTATCGTGATATTGGTAGAGATTTATGACTGTGCATTTAACCTGACCTAAACTACTAATAGATTAACCGTAGCGGTTGCAAAACCCGATTGATTTCCGATGACACTGCATAGAAATATGTTAGTCAGATTTAAGACAAAATTGAAACAAATCGCTATGATGAATTTCCTTGATATAAACGTGCGTCTGAGTTGCGCAAAACATGAAAATATAAATCAATAGATACCTTATCTGGCACGTAGTTTATAGATGGGTTTCATTTGATATTTTCATTAAGTGCGGTTAAAAATTAACCATTGAAAAAGGTCCATTGTCATTGAAGGAGATTATACATAAATTTTACAAAGAATATTATTCATATCAATTAAATCTTTTTTATATATTATGATAGAGATTTATTGATGTCTTTGTTAGGCAGAGTATATTAATCAATTCCATACCACTTGGTAATCCTGAATCTAATCTCATGTCAAAGGCAGTATGATGAAATACAGAGGATACACGTTTCTCGAAAGTCTCACATCTCGAACAAATCAGTTTTCAAACAGAAAATACGAGATGAAAATGCCTCAGTTATCGAACAAAATAGCCAAACCGAGTTAACCATAACGGAATCATTTCTGAGTCGACCGCCATGTTTTATGCAATCGTGTGTTGTACCGTGCTTTTCTTTTCCAATTTTATTGTATTGTGACATTTTTATTTCTCTACATTGATTCCTATAAGAAAAAGTTTCGGTTTACGAACATTTCGGGTTACGAACGGCCTTCAGAAACGAATTATTATAAATGCTTGAATCAAGGTTCACTATATTATTGAAACCGATTGGAAATATAAACACCCTTGCTCAACAAGAAACATTTCCAAGTGATTGGGACATCTGGAATCAGTTTATGAATATTACTCTCGTGGAGATCTTCCCATAGACATAGTGCAATGGCTAGTAAGCTTGTCTCTCTAGATCACTTTCGACTGAATAACGATTTTGATGCTCACTGGATGCCTTATACTTTCAGCCTTGTGCCACATCTGAGATACACTTAGTAAATCACTATGGAGCAGATTTAATAGGTATGTATTTATTTGTTAGCAAAAATTCCAAGAGACTGTATCGTTATATTTCCGTAGATTATACATAGTTAATTATTCCTGGGTATGACGATAAACTACACCCGGCAGCAAAGCCTCTGCTTTTACGATTGGATGCTTTGAGGAGCGTGAAATCACTTAATTTGCTGTTGTTCCCAGGTCCATATTGACCCGTGGTAGTAGCAGCTTTTAGGGTCTCATCTATGAACGAATAATGAACCACCACACAGAATCATAACACTATGAAAATATAAAAATACATTATTGTAGTAAAAGTACAGGAAAAAAAAACATTTTTCTATAAAAAAAAATATCCCCTAAATAACTGTTTGTAGGAAAATTATAAATAATACATTTTATCTTAATTGAAGGCGTACAATTGCGTTAAAAATATTTAGATTTCCATATTAGATAACCCATAAAAGTGTTGATATTCAGCTAAACAAAACAAGACGATCAAACAACCAACATAAAAAAAAAACTCTTTACTTATATTAATCCATATAATATCCTATAATTTCTTAAACTCTATTCCAAAATATAATTTAAACTATAACATAAAAATAAATATCACCACCTATAATGTGTCTACACAAATATTTATATGCGCTAAAGCTAAGTATTATCTACCATGTATTCAATTGTGAAAGCAGAATAACATATTTTTATTGATTCAAAACTTCCAAGAGAATGAAAATTTCAGCATTAAATGACCCATAAGGAGCTGATATGCCGTTAAACAAACATAATAAAAAAGACATGATTCGTATTATTGTTTGAATTAAAGGGGTTTTGCCATTTTATCTACAGAAGACTGATCTATCTATCTTTCTATCTATCTATGTGTATATGTTTATTTTCATCTATCTTATTATCTATATGTCTGCTTCCGTATATTCTCATTCGATCTGTATAATTCTGCGGAGCGAAGACGGAAATAAACATCATGACAGTCAATCATCGAATAACAAAAAAACAAAAAATAGAGAAACAACGTACAGTTGACTTGTAGTTTAATTGGAAACAGATTATACACTATACAGTCACCGATATCCCTTGTCCAATACTTACTTGAAAAACCAAACTACTCTATCCAAGCATTATTGAAAGATTTAAGAGTGTGGTTTCACCCCATGAATCAAATGGGAAATTATGTATCGGTCTCAAACCCCCAACAACTTTCAGGACAGATGCGATCTGTGTATACAAGTAAAAATTGCGATAATTAAATACACAAATGCTAACCAATGGTTAAATAAACGAAACGAAATGATCTTCAAAAGTAGACATAAGAACTAATTTAAAATCCTCTAAAACATTTATTATATGTTGGGGGTGGGTGATGCATACTTGAAGTGTTGTTTCGTTTATATAGGTGTACATTTATGTATATGTATGAAGGTATATATATAAGTGCATATAAGTGTAGGTCCGAATGTGTGTTAATATTGCGTAGGAAACGAATTTTCCGTGTTTCAAACTAAATTAATATCATTTTTATCCTTATCCATACATCATTCTACTCGTTTTTTTTTAGTTTTTTTACTTTTATGTTTTCTTTTAACTTTCTCAATTTATTTGTTTTATTTGTCTGTATTTGAAATCCCTTCATTTATGTTTGATATTATTATCATTTTTGTAATGTCTATTTCGTATTTGTATTAAGGACCGTCTTACTGTAATTCGTAATTGGGTTTGGTTGTCTTGCCAAAGACAACCGGCCATTAACGGCTAATTTGCTGTATAACTCAATGTACAAATTTTCAAACCCTTCAATGAAAAATTCTTGACCGGGTAAGTCTGTTTAGGCTTACTACTACCCATCCATTCTTTCCTCTATCTCATCTGTTTAAAAGTGCTTGTTCACGGGTTCATTTTCTCCTTCCCCTACTTCTCTCATATCTTCTCTTTTATTTCCATTTCACCATGTCAATCTAACAGATTCATCCGGTGTATTGTCTCCATTTACTAAGAGACATTGGTCTGAAGAGATATTATTTTCGATATTCATGAAATAAATTATAACCAAAATAAATATTTAAGATTTTCGTGATTATATATATATATATATATATATATATATATATATATATATATATGAAGTAATATAGTTTTATGGTGTGCTATATTTCTGGGATAAAGTGCTCAAAAGATAGAGCTTATGTAAATATAAATATAGAAGCGAACATTGAAGGTAACACTGAAAGGCGACAGGCTGCTTCATGTATATATAAATAGCCGAGGAAATTTCCAGCATTCGCCGCCAGACGATTGCGTCCAGCATGAAACAGCCTATCGCCTCTGAGTGTTGAATTCAATGTTCACTTATATATATATATATATATATATATATATATATATATATATATATATATATATATATATATATGTGTGTGTGTGTGTGTGTATTTTCCCTTACCAGTAGCAGGACTTCGTATGATATAAGAGAGCTATTATGTATGTAGGAATAAATAACAGGGCTATTTTATCTATTTAATAAATTATTCATTACCGGTAGTTAGACTCGAACTCGAACCGTAGTACGGGTGAGGGATAATATGTATATTTATTAATATATACTTAATAGTTCTGTTATAATACATCGAGGATTATTTTATTAACATCAGTATTCAATTTGCGATATATATATATATATATATATATATATATAAAACTGTAATCATTTCCTACCAGTATTCATTATTGGCGACCATAATTTTAGGCACATAATTTATGAAGATAACTCGGTGCTGATAGCAGACAAGGAAATTAAACCACAAACCACAAAATGTCCTAGAAAGTTTTGTGAAGGAAAGCGAGAAGCACGAACTCAATATATACTGCAAGAAGACAGAATGCATGGTTGTCGGTAAAAGGGTGAGTGCAACATGCAAATTACAAACTGGCCAGAGGACGGAATGTGCGACACTGAAGTCCAAAGACATATTGGAATGATCAAGGATGCATTCCTAAAGCCAAACGAATTATTTAAAGTAGAAAAAAAATTCGTTAGAAACAAAGAAAAGAGTGAACTGTTACATGGTATTTGCCATCCTATATGACAGCGAATACTGGCCAATCTCCTCAAAGATGAAGAAGAGACTTGAGTCAACAGTAATGTGTTCTTACAGAAAGATTTTGAGGATACCGTGGACCGAACGAATGAGAAATATTACGTTTTAGAGAAAATGGAAACAAAAAGGAAACTTATATTAACATCTGGAAGAGACAGTTTAATTTGCTGGAGCACATAATGAGGAAGGCAGACTTGAAAAATCTGATACTCACAAGACCGAGGGAAAGGGTTACATAGAAAATCAACCTACTTGATGAGCTTAAGTAAATGGATAGCGGAACAGGATTTAAGAGTATTAACGAAAACAGAAAATTTATAAAGTCCTACAAAGAACAGGAAATTGTTGAGAGTCATGGTCGCCTAGGTTTTGGGGAGAAATGAACCAAAGAGAAGATATAAAATATTATAAAATAGAAATCCCTTAGATAAGCCAATTTATATTGTAATTTTTATGTTTCTTTAAGCTTTAATCAGTTTATGACCCCATTTATTATAACATTTGTATTAGTTTGAGGAACTATGACTATGTTTAAATCATCGTACCAATATCTCCCCTCGTCTCTCTCTATCTATCTATAGGAAGCTGACCACAATTTGGTTGAATTGAAAAATTGCATGACATGCTTGTTAAATGCACTTCAACACGTTTCTGCTACATTCGTAATAAAACTTGTTGTGTTGGTTGATTTTGCTATCGAGGGCCTCGAGATGTTTTGTCTTTATTATTTTAGTGGTGTATTATATTTGTGCTGTCAACAAGTATTTTCCTATATTGTAAAAACGGGACAGGAATGTATTTTTAGATGTTGTGTTAATAGAACTTGTATTCGACAAATAAAGTGTAAGACGTCTTGTAAATATTATGGTCGTCAAGCCAACATATGTTCTAACTGTTTTGTTAAAGATACAATCTGCCAAAGGACATTTAAACTGATATACAATATTGGTCTACTTGAGAAGTGTTCTTGCGCATGATTAAGTTGGTTGTGTTAAATTTAGTATAATATATAATGGATCAGTGGGGAATATATTTCTTTTTATGATATTTTTAGAACTTTTATAAAGACAATTCAAGAGTGATAACTGAATGTTCTATGCCCGTAAGGACTTAAAAAATTGTCGGGTTTGTTGATTAAGCGTGCATACTTCCTGGCCGGTTGAATTCTCTAGACGGCTTACCAGGATTAGAATTTTCTGAATAGAAAATCACCACCATTTTCGGTGGATACTTTGTTATGAGAGCTTTTTTTGGAGATGTAGAACACGATAAAAAATTAAGAACGGATTGTTTGTCGACTTAGGTGAACCATTTTTATTTTAAAATATCCGTGATTTTTAGCTTATCTTATTTTTATTTTTCATCACATGGTTCAGATCGAGTCATTCAACGACAACTAAATAGCCCGACTCAGATTTTATTTTCTAATTATAAGATTGTTGTATTTATTAGTGGTAATCTTTTGCTGTTAACCGTGATATGAAAACATAGATGAACGTCTCGTTAGATATTTTTTGACACGGAAAGCAGTGAAGTCGGCTAAAATGTACTTATCAAAATGAAAGATTATGGTGAGACCGGAAACTACCTACACAATAGTGTGACGTCGTCCCCTGGTCGCAGCGCCAACCGTGTCGTTCTATCCCAGTCTACCACGCCACCAACTGTGACGTCCTACTTTGATTCCCAGTCTGCCTACCCACGTTGTGATTTGATCTAGGCAGAGGAAATCAATCAGTCATCGGGGCCGTACTGCAAACCGAGTCCAACGGGGGTGATACCACAAAAATACGCATAAAAGGCAATAAAATGAAAACTCAAAAGTTCAAAGTATCAAAGAAAAAGGTAACAAACTTTATGTCTAGTTGTTCGATACATAGGACTGCATCTATCTCTCGACCCGTTCTATGGATTGTGACACGTCGTTTTCCGCTAGCCAAGTTTTAACACTTCAAGTCGTCTGGTCTCCAAGAAATTGGTGTTTCGGTGGGTCTTTGGACGAAAGTCAAAAGAAAAACTTATTTCGGTGATCTGGATGTAAGTCGCTCTTCAAAATAATTGTTCTTGGTTTGAAGATGGTGGTTTCGGAAAATGTGCGTTAATCCTGGTCAGCTATCTGCGAGGCTTGCCTCAACCGGAGACTGACTCTGGGAATTGCTGGGTCTCGACACATTTCTGCTCGTTGTGGCTTCGTTTATATGGGCGCCGACCAAAACCGGGGTGAGTTTGTCGGCGCTGGGGGGTTCCTCGATAATTCTAAATACATATCCACCTCTCTGGTTAGGAATTTCCACCTTTTTCCATTTTTGGGAACCTTTCCTCATTCCCACCTTCTCATCATACTTCAGAGGGGCGTGAAGTGCCCTCCCCACATCTTCGTGGCAACCTCTCTTACTCATCCTCCAGATGGGCGGCAACAGCCTCCCTCGTGCATCACGTGTTTACTACTCGACCAATGATGTCTTAGTCGGGCTTGGACGAATCTGCGGCTTTGTTTCAGGAAGAGAAAAAATATCTTGCTTAAAAAAAAAAAATTATCTCTTCCCTTTTCTTCCCCTTAGTTTATCATTTCTCCAGCCGCGAACGGGACAATATGACAATGGCGGTCATAACTCTTGTTCTACACGTGGTTTACGTCAGGTATTTTATCGCTAATTATCAGAATGTGTGGTCTTCTCGACATGGTCTCAAAAAGGAACATCTCCAAAGTTCCAGTCGGTCTGTCGCCTCGAAGAAAGAAAAAAAAACACATTCATTTTCTTTCGGCACAATTCCTGATAACAAAATTTTATTATTGCAGGCCAAGGATGCTCGTGGGTGTTTTTTTTTTAATTTTTCATATCTGTCTAAGTCTTTTTAGTTGTCTGTTTTTCGTCACTTAACGAAATAACATTTTCATTTGAATTTTTCTCTCTTTCTCTGGCCAGCCGGCCTGTAGTTGATAATAAGATGTCTTCCCGTACCAATAGTTTGTTTTCATATCCTTAGATAACACGGCCGATGCCAAAACATATCTGATTCTTTCCTTTTTTCCTTTCTTTTTACTCAGAATTTCCCTGTCATTGTAATGACACTCTTTCGCCATTTGTTACTTATCAAAATATCCCTTTATCCATTGTCTCTTAGCTGTGTGTGCGTTCTTGCTTATCACTCACGATTCGGTTCTTAGCCTCTCCTTTTCTTCTTCTCCCTCTTTTCCCTCTCTGCCTCGTTAAATGGTGCCACAATAGACTCTTCCTGGCCTATATTAAGTAGGCGACATAGCACTAAAAGAGAGTGATATAGAGTGACACAGAGAGTGACAGTGAGAGTCTCGTACGACTACCAGTGTTGTACACTCACTTATAGTAAGCTCTGCTTACATTATCTCTGTAACCTGTTGTTAATATATCTTTCTTACATCTAATCCGTGTTCCGTGTTTTACTTCTGTGAGCCCAACTTTGGCACCCACATCAAGGATATTAAAAAATATATATACTGCTTTGTTAGTGATTTTTTTAGAATCATTTCACCCCAGCAAGGAAATAAAGTTACTAAGACGCCAGGGGCTACTAAGTCTCTATTAAGAGAACGTCATAAAAGTACGGTTTTATCTAGTTAGTTCATTAGTAAAACGGTGAAACCTATTTGCCAGTCTAGTAGCAAGCATAAATTCATGCAGGCGAGGCACTAAGGAAAAAAGTAATTTGAACGTTAAACGTCATTTTCTATCTTCTTGAATCTCGTTCATCTTTTATCCTTTCATCAATTCACCCAGTCTTTTCTCTCACTTTCATTCTTGGTACCCCACCCCTTGCGTACTAGTGGCGTTCCGGCTTGTCTTTGGGGGAAATGATTAAAACAAAAAAAAAAAAAAGAGACTTAGGGAAGCCACTTCACGTCGGTGAGAAAGTGACTGAAGTCGATATGCCAGATAAGGATCGATTATATTACAGGCTTCTTTGAATTTCGTCAACAATCTCAATATGTACAGCAGTATCCCCAGACCAGACATGGAAGCAGTATACATGGTAGATTTATAAACGTGCAAGAATTCAAGCGATACAAATTTTCTGTCACGGAACAGTGAACTAACTTTCCTATCAGGAGACGAAGAAATTGTTTCGATAAAGTCACTCCGCTTCTTCATTTTTATGACAATGGAAAGTGTGAGCCCCGGAGAGACCTAAATTATAATTGTCAGAGAAGCATTCCCTCGGGAGTTTCCTTCACAAAGTAACAGTTATGGGAAAGAAGCTTTCTGGGTAGAACTTGCTTTTATCAAAAGGAACACGAACGGAATAAGGATGGTTTGAAACCATTAACAGGGCAAGGTGGGCCCTGACTATGAAGGTACTTGCTGGTATCACTAAGGAATATAACTCGTCTGAACATCTGTTTTATTAATAGGTATCGTCCTATATGTGATTTTTTACCCCACGTGAATGTAAAGACTGTAATTTCATAAATGCCTATATCCTCTCCCGGGACTAAACAAGAGAGCTCCAGGCGAGAGGAATACCAGGCGAAATGAAGTCCCTCCCTATTTCACCATAGATGGCATCCTGCCAATGCAGACAACCGGTATTAAGACGATAAGGAAGAGGATGTACACCATACTGATCGATAGTAACCCTGCAGTGACAATAGTTCGATTTGTATATGCGAAGAGAGGGGCAAGGCAAAAATTCATGCATAGACAGTTATTATCGAGCAAGGTGCCAGCAGTCGATAAGGGCATGACATTCAACCAATCTCCGGTGTATTTCTGCTAAACAGTGTGTAAACAAGCCATTTTGCCTTTGTCGAGTTCATATTGTTCACTGGGTCATGTATTTAATATTGGCCCGTTTGTGTGACTAAATAATGAACGATAAATGTCAGTTACTATTTAAATTTGATTAGAATTCCCTTCATATTATTTCGATTTTAGTCTCTTTATCTCAATGTATCATCTCATTTTCTACATTATATGTAACCTGGAAATCTTATATGAATAACACAGCCACTCATTGATTATGCTAAAAACAAATCGTGTTATATATATATATATATATATATATATATATATATATATATATATATATATTGATCGGTATAATCCCCTATAAAGCAGTAAAATCACTAAGACACAAAAGGTTATTGGGCGTTAAAGAATTAGGAACAGAAACATTAATAACGGGTTGGAAGCAGAAAGAGTAATCTGGAGGAGATTAGATAGCGATAGACATTGCATTTAAATTTTTGCGGTTTAAGGTTGGCTGGAAATCATGGATCCGGAAGGGACTTCAACAAGTGAGAAGTGCGAGGAAAAACTGTTTATGGTTATGTCTAGCCAGCTAAACATTAAATTGATGAGATCTCGACACCAATTTAGTACTGTGAAAATTCAAAAAAATCAAAAAAAAAATACCACAGAGAAGATCTCATCTGAACAATAACCATGAAATTATTTTTTAAGCAATTCACTCCATGCAAGGCGGGAGTACCACTAGTATACATGGGGTTATAAAGAGTGTAAGTAAGGGAAAAGACTGGCTATAGGTTGGGGGTTGAGGAATGGATAAATAAAAGAATTGGAGTGAATAAATTGAAGAGCGGAGATCAAGGCAACAGAAGATGTCGATTGGCATTACATTTAATTTTTTGAAGATTACAGTTATCAGGGTAGCAAGTAAGAAGAAGGGTGTTCCACTGTCGGGAAGTGCGAGAGAAGCTGTTGGAGTAGAAGAGGTGGTTATATTTAACTATTTCGACAGTAAAAGGGTGGGGCCAAGATGACAACCTAGTAGCTTAAATTCATGCAGTCAGGGCACCAGTGTCAATAGATAGCAGTTGCTATGAAAATATTTATAGAAAAGACAGAGGGAAGCCACATTACGTCGGGGAGAATGTAACTCGAGTCGATATGCCAGGTCAGAACCTATCCCATTTCATATCCGTTTTGGATTTTGTCGAGAACCTCGAGATGAAAAGCGGAGGCACCAGACCATATATAGCAGCAGTATTCCATTCATGGACGAATGGTAGATTTGTAGATGTGAAGGATGGACTCAGACGAGAAAAACCTTCAGGCGCGACACAGCTTTCTTTGCGGTAGATGAAACAATTCTATGTATTTGTTCCACCACAGATCAGGGGAGAGCGTGAACCCAAGAGGCGCTCTCGTGAAGTTGAGTATAAGCCATGCTGATAGGAAGCAGGGACGTTTCTCTATGGTAAGTAAATGACAGCAGTTTCGTTTTGGAGGCATTAAAATTACAAGCCATTTCCTGCCCCAATCAACCACAGATTAGAGGTTGTTTTCAACACCAACGGCCAGGTTAACTTTGTCAGCAACGACGGTTTTACTATTGAGACAGGAATAAATGATAGTTTCGTCTGCGTCGATGCCGACTTGAGAACTGATAGCGTCAAGATCATTGATGACTATCAGAAACCGTGTAGGACCAAGGATAGAGGAACACCTTCGTTCGTATGGAATGAACTGGAAAGGAACCTGTTCAGGACAACACTGATTTCCCGGTTAGACAGGAATGATTGGATTCAATCTAAATATTGTCCTGTAATGCCGTATCCCTTAAGCTTACGTAGAATGTCAGCATGCCAAACCCTGTTAAACGCCTTACAAATATTTAGAGCCCCATTCGAACTTCGTCGTTATTATCAAGATCTTGGTATACATATTCAGTTATCGCCGTAAGCATATCACCGCTAGACCGACAAAGCAAAAACCATATTGTTTGTCAGAGAGAAGATCCTGACAGGCGAGATGCTTAAGTACTTCGGTATTGATTAAAGTTTCGAAGACTTTGCCGAAGAGTAGAAGGAAACTGATAGGACGGTACTTAGATGAGTCAGGAGGGTCTCCAGAGTTCTTAAAGACCGGACGACAGAAGAGGACTTCCAACAGGCTGGACAGCAACAATCGGCGAAGCAATAGTTGTGGAGTTTGGAGAGGACTGGAGCCAGCTCAGCGGCACATTTCTTTTGGACCACGGCTGGTATTCTGAAACCACCACTTGCTTTATGAGAGTCTAATTTAGAAATGATGCCTAATACTATCGACGCGACTATCCACATCTCACTCAGTATAGCCTCACTTCTAGCGGTGAAATCATGTGTGGGTACCCTGGATAAGTCGTGTGTTCAGTTGGATGAGAATTTCGATGCAAAGCATTCAGCTGAAGAAGTTAAAACTTTGAATTGATTGAATATAGGAGGGTTTAAGGATTTGCTGTATTTCAGAACACTCTTGAAGAACTTCCAATACACTTTAGAACCAAACTTACGAGGTGCAATATGTTGTTTCATCCTATCAGCAAACAGTAACTTTGCTTCATTTAGGACATGCTTGCCATCATTACGAGCAGAGACAAAGAGACGTCTGTTGCAATCAGACATGTCGCTCCGGTTCAAGCGGAAGAAGTGATTCCCATGGGCTATAGGAGCTGAGTATTCTCTTGTTGGGATTAAAGCCTCGATGTCGGCTTTTACCCAGGAAGAGACCTCAGATTCACTTTTTTGTACGGGATGATTAAAAACCCCATTACATGTGACGTCACGAAGGAAATCATGGAATTAGTCCCAGTCTGTTCGTTGATAAGAAAACAAAATATATCCTGTTATTAGGAGGTTCATGACTAGATGAGGGTGTGAAAGGAGATGTTAACCGACACCATCACGTGATCAGAGTTGCCAAGTGGACAGAGCTGCGTAGCGCGACAAGAATCACTGATGGAGGTAAAACAGAGATCCAGAAGGAAATCTTTACCGTCCGGGTTATTGGGGAAACGCGTAGGAAATCAACCACTTGCATGAAGAATTGAGTGATTGAAAAGTTAAGGGCTTGAATTCCAGCAAGATATGATTTATTGACTGATTCATTTTATACGGGGATGAACAATATAAGATAATATCGATTTAGTGATACAAATCTTAATAATTAACCCATAGTCTGGAGGGGAGGAGAAGAGATGGATTCATGCCTCCCCAATGGTATTTGGAACTCGGCTCACCGATTAACAATTCCGAGACATTAACCATTTCACAACCCGTATATTCAAGGTTACAGCAAGTGGTATTTCCAATCACCCATTTTGATAATGACCGAGCTCGACGTTGCTTAACGTCGATGATTGAATGGAATTTGGTGTTTTGGCGTGTATATATACACAATTTATTATAAAATTATATACAAATTTTATCATGAAATTAAGTGGGGAGATGATGAGCCTAAAATAGGTCTATTATAGTCTGGCCAGTCTAAAACACACAAATAAGAACGGCCGCTGTATTCAGTCGATAAGGAGAATCAAGAAGCCTATTTACTATTATCAGGGGTGGGACTATCCAAAATAGAATGCTTTTTCGCTCCCCCGCCATTAGAATGTGAATATTTATTGTATTACATACAATTTTGGCACAAGGCCAAGTAGAGTGAGAGAGGTCGTCACTGACTATCCTAATCCTAGCTAATCTGATTCATGGCGTATTCATTCGTAAAAATTTAACTCATTCGCCACAAGAACACACCCGTCTTCGCTCAATGCCACATCTACCAAAATGACACATATTTATGAATTTATTTAAACAAATGTAACTTGAATTTTTTGGGTTTTGTTGTCTCGATTTAAACTAAAAAGCTAAAATAACGCATCTAACGTTGTTAATATTATTGAAACTGATCACGTTGTCTTTCATCGTTTTCTTATGGTAATTAAACCAAAGACGATACCTTTTCACCGATATAATTTCCTGTTTTGCATTTGTTGCCAAAAAGTAAATATATTATTGAACTGTCACAAGTCAAGAGAGGAGATCGAAATGCTGTGCGCGTGCCAGGTGGCATAAAAATACAATCGGCGATAATATGTTTACGAACTTGGCATCGAAGTTCATTACACGTTTCGCAGCCTTTCTTAGTGAATGATTTTGGTAGTCTAAATTATGTAAGTAATAGGTTTTGAGGTTTTCAACTGGAGTTAAGTAGGGTTTCATTGTCTTTCACGCAGGAATAGCAGATAATCGGTGCCCTGGTATTTTATATAATTTGTCGGTGTAGAAAACACTCATACATTGTTTCATTGCTTCGTAATAGTAATTGTGTGAAAGTGAATGCAAGTGAAAAAGAATTTCGGTATCTAAGTCATTCCTCATACGAGCGTAATCTTTCTTCTTCTAGAAAACGTGTGGGGATATACACGCACACCCCCTCTCTCACCCTCTCTCTCTCTCTCTCTATATATATATATATATGTGTATATATATATATATATATATATATATATATATATATATATATATATATATATATATATTTCCTTTCTCCTTTTTTTCTCTTTTTTTCCTTTTCCCCATATCATTTCCGTTGATTTGACCGATTACATAGGTTAACGTCTGATCCTTATCCCCTGCTCTTCAATATTAAGTATTGTAATAAAAATTTCAAAAAAATTTAAAACTCTCCCTTCCCTCTCTAAACTCGACCATGTCTCTCGCACAATTCCTCACCACCCCCAATGTCACCTTATATAAGTTTTACACGGCCCTTCAAAAGTATAAATTTTAAATTCAATTTTTCGTTTCGTTGAAAGTGAAGTCTGAAGATCCAGAGAAAAATAAAATTCTCCGGTGAAATAAGTTATAACTAATGGAGCCTTAAAGTGGTCTGCTTTTCTTTAAATTATATATATATTAGTTTGGTGCAAAAATAATATCGTTTTTTGACGTTAAAAATACATCAAAAACGATATTATTTTTGTACCAACCTTATATATATATATATATATATATATATATATATATATATATGTGTGTGTGTGTGTGCGTGCGTACATAATGTTATTTTAGTGGATACTTGTATTTGAAATAGACGCTCCAGATTTGTTTTTAAACAGTGTGAATAAATAAAACTATTAAGTTGGTGCAAAAATAATATCGTTTTCTCAAATATGTTACTATGTGAGAAAACGACATTATTTTAAAAAAATAATAATAAAAGTAGGGCGTATACTTCAAATACGGCTACCCACTAAAATATCCTAGGAAGTAATAAAAATGTAAGATTAAGAACAAGTTCATATATATATATATATATATATATATATATATATATATATATATATATATAAGTTCGAGCCCGATTAGAAAATTACAAACAAAAGTCACAATAGAACATTTATTTTTTAGGTGGAATAAATAATTTGAATCAATAGCTTTATCCACCGCAAGGAAAGTTGGTTCTCTGTGTCGTGCCAGAAAGATTTTCTAGTCTGAGTCCATCCTTCAAATCTATAAATCAACGATCCGTCCTTGCATGGAATATTGCTGTTGTATATGGTCTGGTGCCGCCCCTGTAAGTTTCGAGGTCCTCTATAAAATCCAGAGACGGATATGCAATGTGATAGGTCCTTATCTGGCATCTAGTCTACAATCGCCATCCCACAGACCTGCCGTGGATCCTTTCTGTCTCTTCTACAAGTATTTTCACGACAGCTCTTCCGACGAGCTACTTTCGCTGGTTCCCGGACTACATGCATTAAAGCGAGCTACCAGGCCAGCATCTCGGTCCCACCCTTTCACTCTCAAAACAGTTAAATGTAACCGTCTCTTCTACTCAAACAGCTTCTCAGGCACTTTCCATCTGTGGAACTCCTTTCCATTACTTGCCTCCCTGATGTCTATAATCTTAAAAAAATCAAGTATAAAGTCAATCGATATCTGATACCATATCTTGTTCCCCGCCCTTCTCTGTATCCTTTTCTCAAACACGCCTCTTTATTCTTGTTCTCAATCTCCTTGCGTGCTAGTAGCACCCCGGCTTGCTTGAGGTGAACTGCATTAAAAAAAAACAAAAAAAAAACAAGTATTTTACATTGCTGGTGACAACAGTCGCCCATCGGTCTACAAGCTTGACAACGTTGCCAAGTGTAATGGATTGCTAGATGATGTACAATTTTCTCCTTAGACATTCTTGATGGAAGTTGTCCAATATAGTAATGGCATGGCACGGTTGGATTCTCATAAAAGAGCGAAATGGATGATACCACAGTCACACCAGCCACGATGAGGCTTGAGCTGATTTTGATGCTTTTATCTGACGAGAGTCTTTTCTTTAGTGTTACAAAGACTTTGCTAGTTTTCTCGATCTACGGGTGTATTTCGGAGAAGACAAAAACCCTCTCGAATCGAGTGCTACTAAGGTAGACGAAATTATTGATTGCAAGCACTATAGATAGATAAATAGATAAATCCACAAATTTCACAAACAAAAAAAAACATTTAATACAGGTAAAGATTATCAGGCAAAGCTCAACCAAATATAATAAATATAATGGTTTACCAAAATAAAATGTAAGAATGAATGTACATTCACAAATTTGATATTTGTGACTTTTACCTGTCCATCACTGAGAATATACTAATGTCAGCTATAAGTCTAGCAATCCTATTAGCGATGAGAAATAAATATCGTAAAGAAGGAAAAAAAACTATACTTTTACATAATGGTTAAGTGTGGACCAAAAAAAGTAGCCCCGAGTTTAGTGCTACTATGGGAACACATGATTCAGCGTAGGCATGCGAATTTGTTGAAATTCTATTATTATGGCGACTTATATTTATTTTCTACATCAAGGACATCGAACTCTAAAGAGATGACAGTGCATTCTCCTCCGTGAAACTAAACCACGAAAGAGAGCGCAGTTGAGAAAGGAACTGATAAGTTTTTAAAATATTACAGCAACCTCCAATGCTAAAGTGATCAACTTTTTGAATATAAACTTAAATCTGAATAATGGTATTATAAACCATACACCAAGAACCTATATAACTATAGCTACATTACTAAAAAAAACAAACCTCCACCATAAAATTCTAGATAAGTTACATAATTCAGTCAAGTTAGATTATCTACCAACTCCAGCAATAAGGGAATATTTAATACGTCTAAAATTAAATATATACAAGCTTTAGAACTAAGCTAGCATAGAGTAAATTTAGAGTATTTGGAAATAAAGAAGGTAAAAATAATAAGAAACACCGTAAACGAACCATTATATAGTTTAATCCGCCTTTAAACCGTAATGTCAAAACTAATGTTGGAAGAATTTTTCCTAATTTAATTCATAAACGCTTTAACCATTCAACATCACTTACAATATTTTTAACAAAAGCAATATTAATATCAGCTATAGCTGCGTTAATAACATACACAGTTCCATTCCCCGTGATAACAACATTATATTAAACAAATATATTTCTAACAAAGACAACGTAAATTCTTCCAAAAATAAATGCAACTGTCGAAAAAATACGATCTGTCCAGAGCGAAAATACATTCCGGTAACGATGTAAAATTTTATTTTGGTTCCGCGGAAAATCTTTGGAAATTTCGTTTTTTTATCATCATCGAATGAACTTAAGTAATTTAAAATACAAAAAAACAGCACTGCTGTCTTCAAATATTTCTGGCAATTAGAGAATGAGGGCATATCACCAAATTTATCTAGAGCTAAAGCTTATAACGGTTTATTTTTAATATAAATTACTATTTATTTATTTAATTTTAAATATAATTTTTTTTTTTTGTTTATTTAAGAACAAGTAATCTCCTTTTTGGTTTAAATGAGAACAAGTAACGCCCTTTAATTAATATAAAATAAAATATGAATAAATGAATAAAATATATTTTTAATTATCACTTTTTTACATACATATGTAAATCCTGCTTATTGTAATTGCCAGATATAATTAAAAAAAATTAAAATAAAAACATTTCAAAAACATTCCTAACAAGGCCAATATTGTGATAACTAGGTATATTATAATTCAAATTGTGTAACGTTCATCTATATCCAGCACCTGAAGATTGCGTATTGCATGGATAATATGTATATTTAGTAATATCTACTTAATAGCTCTGTTATATTACATCGAGCACCGTTTTCTTAACATCAGCAAAAATGTGCGACACACACACACACACACGCATATATATATATATATATATATATATATATATATATATATATATATATATATATATATATATATATATATATACGTGTGTTTTTGTCCTATCTCTCTCATCACCTGATGATTGTGCTGCCATATTCAATAATGGCAAATGTGAAACTTTTGATTTTGTGAAGGTGGTAGATAAGTACCTTTAATATATATATATATATATATATATATATATATATATATATATATATATATATATATATTGTGTGTGTGTATTTAGGCAGCATTTTTTCATTCATACATGTTTCATTAAATTATATAGACAACTGTTGTCTATTTATTTTATGTAATTTTTTTTTCATAACGTCTGATAAGCTTAATAACATTATCATTAAACGAAGAAAGGAAATCACAATATTGATACATATTTTTAATCCAGTCTAAGCTTTCGGCTTACATAAGCCATTATCAAAGATGACAATTACAGTACAATATATTAAGCAATACATCCATTTAAACAGAACCAGACTATCATCACATTCTTGTCCGTGTATTGCTTAATATATTGTACAGTAATTACCATCTTTGATAATGTGACACCGTGTTACTGACAGGCACGAAAGGAAAGTGAAGAAACTCGTAAAGAAGATAATAGATAAAGGCGGGAAGAAAAGACTAATCATTAATTATAAGAAGAAAATATTTGCTTTTCCGGAAGAAGATCAACCCGAGATGCGAATGGCAGGTTGAATATGGCAAAATCAGGCAAAGAAAGAAATTGAGCTAACTGGGAAATATCTTAACAGATAGTAGAATATGTGACACTGAAATCCGGATCATTTTGATACAGATATTGTGAAGGGTTTGGATACGAATGCTGAGAATGACATAGACTACGCATGTGAGTCTCGAGAGAATTTGCGAGAAATCTTTTTTTTTTTATCTGTTGATTCGTTTTCTATGACTTATAAATCCTTTGCGGGTTATTTAAAGCCATATTTTGCTTTTAGATTGTAAGAATTTTTTTTTTTTAGATAATAATAGTTTAGTGATGCTAATTAACCCAAACATGGGGCGGTGAGGTGAGTTGGATTCATGCCTTTCCCAAAATCATTTGCTCGTAATTGAATATAGCGAATTGGATCTCAACGCACCGATTACCAATTCCGAGCCATTATCCATTACACCACCCGCACATCCGAGATTATAATACATGCTATTCCCAATCAGTCACCCATCTAGATACTGATTGCTCAAAGTAATCTGACTGTGAGGCGAGAGAAATTGAAAAGCAATTATATTTATCCTTAGAATAAAAAAAAATGGTTTGAAATTTTTACACTCTTAGGACAAGTTAAATCAAGTGTGTCAAATCACAACAGCAACAAATCTTTGTAAATGGATTTCAAATAAGGGTTTGGGTTTTGATTGATTTTTAAAGGACTTGTCAAACCAGTTTTTGTGAGTTATTTAAAGCGAAAACATATTTCGGGATTGTAAGAATAAATCATTATTTTTTGGTGGGGTAGATATTGCATTAAGAATTATTCGAAGATACAGATTATTTACAGATAACAGTTCTAATATTTACCGCAAATATGGGGAAAGAAAAAAGAGGTTTAATTGAACATAACGAACTTGATTGGAATTCGAACACGGCTCTCCAATTCCAGTTTTTCATTCTGAGCCATTATCCATTATACCACCCGCACATCCAAGCTTACAACACCTTATACACCGAATGGGGCATCCATCCACGTGCCGACCCAACTCGACGTTGCTTAACTTCGTTGATTGGACGAGAACCGCTATTTCAGCATGCTATGGCTGTAAGCCATCCGAGAGTTTATGGGATAATAAAAGAGCAAACATTGACAAGAAGGATAAAGTTGTGGAAAACCATCACCCTCCCACTGAATGAAAGAGCACTGCATTTAAAAGATGATCAAAATTTGAAATGTAATTTTGAACGCGTGGCCGAATGTTGAGGTATCCATACATGTAGACAATCCATGGTCGATTAGTCAAGCATGTCATATCGCCTTGGGTAGTTTATACACCCCTCTGCCTTTAATAAATCCTGTCAGTGTCAAATTTTCTAAGCCTTCTTAGAAATTTCAACTCTCTCTTTCTGACATTAAATATAGGTGTGCTTTTTGATATAATTTTCTGTAAAACTTCGTCATTACACACATGGAATTCTCAGCATCCTTCTGTAGAACATATTTCTGTTACCTTAAGTCTCTTCCATATCTGCGACGAGATTGTCCAGTATGCACTGCCAAATAGTTAATTACGCTTTTCTTTGTTTCTAACGGGGTTTTCGTGTTTCTTAATACTTTGCTTAGCTTTTGGAAAGCATTTTTCCTTATCCCAATATATCTGCGGATTTCGGTGCCACGATTTCTGTCGACTGTAAAAAACACTTCCAAGATATTTAAATTTCTATACTTGCTTCATTTTGGTTCTTCTATTTGTAATTCCCATGCTGAACTCTTCACTTTTCTGGCGACAACACATTATATCTTCTTACAATTGATAGTTAGTCCTTTCTTCTCGCTTTCCTTTACTACATTTTGTAGGCGCTACTGCATTTTCATTTCTGCTTCTGCTATCAGCACTGTGGTAACTGCCTACCTAATGTTAAGATTTTGGTCGCCAATAATGACTCTTTGTGGGAATTCCAATTCTCTCAGAATTACCTCACTGTAAATTTTGAATAAGTCCGGTAAGACGATGCCTCTTTGTCTTACACCCTTTCTATTATTGTATATTTACAGTATATATTTTCTATCCCTATGCAAGCGGTTTGTTGCCAGTATCTTTCTTTGATTGTCCTAATATCCTTCCTAAATATGGGATGTGGCCGAGTCATGAGACCAGGGTTCGAATCTCACCAATGTATATTTGTCAAGAAGGAGACTGCTGATGTTATCAAACTGAAGGAGTCTATGCAATCGTGCGGCACCTTTGGAAAGTGTCTGAAAACCGTACCACGAGTTGACCCAAGTTTGTAAGTGAAATTGAGTAAACGGAACCCTTGGGTGAGCGTGCTGGCCTTGTTCAAATTGTTGATCGCGCTAGATAACATGCTTTTTTCCCAGAAACTGTAAGTAAGCTCAGCATAGTTGAAGTATAAACACAAATTCTCCTGTGTAAGCGTCTGCCAAAGGGATTGGCCCTCCGCCGTAGTTGACGGGTATTCTCGAATATGAGTGGCCAGCTATACATACTTCCTAAATATATGAACCTTAGCAAACTGACAGAAATTAAGTCCAGGTTTCAGCTACACTAAATGGCGATGAGCTTTTTTTGTTATTTTGTGTTACTCAGAAAGATTCTTCTTAATATTATAGGAAAATGAAACTATATATTTTATTTTTCTTTCGATGACACAAGAGTGTGCAGCTGATATCTCGTCTGACCTAGGTCTAACAGCTCATTGGGGAAAACTGGCTGGTCACATTAAATGCCTCGAATATCAAACTAGCGACGTTGCATCATCAGAGAATGGATCCTGAATTTCCGCCTATCACTCTGAACGGGTGTTGTTTCAGCGATCTCGTGCCTTGAGCACCTATTGGAACATAAGCCGAACTCAGAACACAAATGGATCTTGTAAATACGATCCATCGCTAAAGATGCTGTAAAAATGTTCGGTTCGCTGTACCGATCGTGTACGTACCTGATCCCTTCTACTCTCAGCGTTACAAGAGCCAGATCAGACCGAAAATGGAGTAGCTGGGAAGGAGCTGCCCAGACTTTACTTTCTAATATCGATAGTGTCCAAAATCGTCTCCGTGTCCTTGTCGGTGATTAATTATTTTCTGCATTCAAAACCCCATTCTTCACAGACGAAACGTTTCAAAACTCTCGCTTATCTATCGGCATTTCTCGTGGAAACCGTTCTATCAGTTCTAAACTCCAGGGATTCGTACGAACTGCGCTTTATGGAAGAGGATGCTTCCTCGATCCGAACAATATTATTCTGTTCATACCTAGGGATAACCATTACTTCCTCACATATTCCCATGTCTCTTAATCTGTAACCATCTACCTCGAGTAGCTTTTGAGCTTTCTATAGGGTGAAAGTATAGTAAAAAATATATCTTGTACACCGGCATAATTATGGTGTTTCATTTATTTAATTTTATCGTCGAATTCGTATAAAGAACTTATGCTCAAAGAAAATCATTCTTCTTAAAAATTCAGAGAATATTAAACTGTGTTAATTTTAAACAGTCTTAATTTTAAACAAGAATATTAATGTTTCCTGAATGAGATTAATCATTTTGATTTTCACTTACGTTGAAATTTATAACAAATACTCTCTATCTATGAATTTCATAGATGAAGAATTGTCTATTAACATCAGTTCTTTTATCCAATTCGACGATAACAGTGAATTTTGGCAGAGTGAATATCTTTTGATTTTCATAATGTTACGACACTGCATTTTCTTTATAGAACCATCCATATATGAACAGTGATTTTCTAATCGTAGCTTAGATGTGGCACAAGGCCGAAAATAAGGAGCACCCAGTGAGGATCGAACTCACTACTCAGTCGTAACTGTTTTAGCGAGACAAGCTTGCTAATCACCTCGAGAAGCCCCCATCCATATATGAATATGCATAACAGACAATTACACAAGTTTCGAAATTGATAGGAACAGCTAATTCAAATATGGCGACTCTACTTTAATCTTGTGTTTAGAAAGAGAAAGACAATACTATCTCATGACAAAACATCGAATCATGTTGTGCTTTATAAATTATTTGCCTTGTGCTGATATTCAAATGTGCTCGTTATTGTCAACATAATTTCTTTCGTCTGAAGCAGACGACCTTAATGAAGTATAAATATAATCGGTAACAGGATTGTTTTGAAATGGGCGCCTGTATAGGTCATAGAGTATTTTCCATTGATTGGACTTTACAATTATTCTTGGGATAAGGAAAGGAATTTTTTTCTCGAAAAAATAATAAATTGCTAGAAAATAAAAAAAAATCCAGTTTTGTTTTGCATTCGCGAATAATAAAGCGAGGAACAATTATATGAAAAAAAAATATGACTATCAAAATAGTTTTATGCTAAATGATTGCACAAAAAGGTTTTTTTTATAATGACGTAATCATTGAAATGTCACTGCATCCAAATAATTTGCGACTATCAAAACGGTGCCAATGAAACGCTTCTCTACTCGCAAGCCATGTTCTCGTTGCGTCATAGTCAATTGCATTCACTTTCGCATTGCTGTTTTTTTTTTCTTCTTTTTTTGGTCGGGGGCATGGATACGATTTTCCTAAGTCATCTCAATCTATTCATTGATGCATTAACAGTGTAAACAGTTCTCTCTAACCCTGAGATGAAGTAACTATTGTAAGAGTAGGTCTATTAAAATATAAGGAGAAGAAAACGACAAACCATTCCACCAGAATACTTAAGAAATTACTGTAATTCACTACACAAGTAAATAAACCAATAGACAGCTACAATCGCACACATTCTGACGGGCGATATCATCTTAAAAGGCATATACAGTGTGGGATGGATAAATTGTCGTCTAAATTAAGCAAAAATGAAAATAACACTGACATCTTATTTTGACAGATATTTGATATATGTTACACTGTGAGAAAACGACATTATTTTTGCACCAACCTAATATTTACCGAACTTATACAAAAATATCTGAAGGGTAAATTAATTGAATAAAATAGCCACTGGCCTCAACCACGGCCATCAGACGACTTCGGAATCTTCTGCAACTCTTCTAGACGATTCCCTTGCCTAAGTTGTTAAATGCTGCCATAATTCTTGTCTTCAGTTCATCTTGGTGTTACAAGGAGTTTTGTTGGTCTCTCGCTCAACTTCACCCCACAATTAGTAATCAAGGGGGTTGGTCAGGTGTAAGAAGTGATGTGGTCGCAGAAATTCTCTGACAGCCATGACTTGGTTCTATTGCTTGTGTGACATGGTGCAGAGTTCTGTTGCCAAACATAGGTTCTTCCAGCAGCCAGCCTCTTGACGCAGAGCATCACTAATTCTGCAAGACTATGAAGGCTTCCGTGTTGAATCTCAGGTCCTCAACAATAAATTCAGAAGTTCGTTTCTCATCAGAACGATCATAGTGAGTTTACCGAGCTGCCATAACTTCAAATAGTCTTTAGATTCATCCAACTATTTCCTAATCTTCTGCACTGTTCTCAGATTGACACCATAACCCTCTGAAATGATCAGAGTGTTATGGCGCCATTATTAGAGTTTCCGGTGCGAATGCTAAACAGTATGCCGTTTCCAAATTTCTGGTAGAGTGAATTGCGTCATGATTCTCTTTTTTCCTACAGGCGATGCCCAAATTATCCTACTATATTGTGAGTAGACAAAATCAAACACAATGTCCATGTGCAAAATTAAAAATATAAAATGGCGACAATTTACACATCGCAACTTGTATTTACTTTTAAATAACTTCACTCAAACACATGACATTTTCTATTGAGAAAAAATTAACACTGTCAGTTTCCTTTATTTCTCATTAATACTCAGCATATTTGAAGTACGCTTTAACTGACAGGATGTCTGGGAGTGAAAATGTTAGATGAAACAATTCGTCGATTTTTGTGCTCGCCCATGTCACATGTCATCAGAACGAGGCTTCGAATGTACTTATCTTGTTCAAAATGTTGAGCCCGCAAGATTTCTGTACACTCTCCTCAAAGTAAGTAAAGTCCGCTCGCCATATTTGCAATGTGAATTTGCTTTGTGTATGTTGAACAAAATGTCTGTAACCAGCATTAGTCATCTAGCCGAGGAGCTAGGCATATTGTGTGAAACGATTCGCTAGCTGTGTTAAAATACGGTTTGTATTTCCATGTTGGAACAGTCGTCCGTCCTATTAAAATTAAAGCAAATGTTGAGGCTTGTATATCTACACAGTGGCCTATAAATAAGCGGAAAATTTATTATCACCGTTTTATCTTTCATGAATAATTGAACTTGTATAACCTTGAATAAATTTATTGAATATTCATGAACTTTGAATAAAGCTACTGTCCCCTGATTACCACGCTTACAACTTTATGTTGAACATTCAGGCAAACATCTCAAGCATCTTCGATGAGTGTTCAGTTTGTGCACGAATCATAATAGCTAAATAAGTTTATTTCTGAATTTACTACTTTTTATTGGGTACCTTGTATAAGTATATATGCACGTATGTCTATAATGGAGTTCCGGCGGAATCCGCTTGCATCCTAGCATTGCGATCGTCATAGTTTATCTCTATTCCTTTTCTCCGCACCGTCACGTTGGCGGTGGAGATGGTTCCGGAAGTGTCGTCAGCAGGAGACATAGAGAAATGTGGGGGGTAGATGCGTTTGGGCAAATCGAATTCTCCTTCAGGCAAGTCGCCGATCATCTTCATGTCGACGGCTGGTTTCGAATGTCTCACCACCACCAACACCCCCCCCCCGGATAGGTCTATGTCTGGAAGGTCGATTCCTAGTAAAAGTTTCCCCAGCTCTCAGGATCTATTTTGATGTCTTCAGCTGATTCTAAAAGCATCGTTTTCGGCCACTGTGTGAACCTTTTTGCCGCTGGTAAACTCTCCAAACCGGATGATATGAGGGAGTCGAATGTGATGCGACCTGGAAGTATGCCCCACCCCTATCGGAGTCGATGTTGAAGGATGCTATCCTCGATGCTGAGGAGAGTCGTCCAAGAGTGGGCCTTGTTGGTGATACAATCCTGACAGGTCTTGCGAACGATTCTTCGTTTGATATCCCGATGAGAGATGTTTCATGTCTCGCAAGCTTACAGAAGAATGGCAAGGACGACGGCCCGAAAGATCATGATTTTTTTTTCTTATGATGAGGCCGTGATTGCTGACGATCCGGTGTGAGAACCTCTCGTACGCAGAATGACCATCTTTGATCCTGTTGTCAAGTTCTCGTTCGCAGGTGAGAGGATGCTAGCAAGATAGAGAAATTCTTCGAAGACTTTTACTGGCCGTCTGTCGATGTTGATGCTGACTTCTGTTGCTTGTCAGCGATCCGTTTAGGAGAAGATCTTTTTTGTTTTTGACATTGACATTCATGCCAAGCTGTTTATAAGCCGCGTTATACAGCTGTGCTGGTCTCTGGAGGTTCACAAATGCAATATAGCAATGATTATAAAATATAACTATATAAACATAATTCACAAGTTTCTTTCCTTCCTATCCTTATTTTTGTTACTATAACTTCATATTTAGTATTATTCGGTCATCAAATTATGGACTTTGGTGGTGCATAGTATCATGGCAATTTGATATTTAGTATACGTTAATCATTTCCGGAATTATTTTTGTTGATGTATTTTTATCTCCAGACTCAAAAAAAAAAAAAAAAAAAAAGAAAAGACATTTCTCTACCTGGCCGGGAGAAGACGAGAGAGACAAGATACAACATATATCGACATCATCGCTCAATAGCTCCCCAGAACGACTGGCCTATACAACAGAGAGATAGAGAAAAAAATACTCAGTGATCTTGTGTAAAAATGGATGTCGGAACAGGGTTTAGGAGAGATAACTAAAAGACAAAATTTATTAAGAGCTAGAGAGGACAGGATGTTGTGGGGAGCCATGATCGTACTGAGCGGAGACGACATATGAAGAATACCGGGCACTAAATTCTTCAATGATCTAATACTTCATCTATTTTATTGATGTAAACTTCGAAAAACTATGTTTTGACGTTCGTTATGATGATGACCGATGATAATAATTATTAGGTTTGGTGCAAAAATAATGGCGTAATAATGTCGTTTTTTGACGTATTTTTAACGTCAAAAAACGACATTATTACGTCATTATTTTTGCACAAACCTAATAATAGCCACCATAACTGTAGCAGCAAGAAAATAATAATATCTTGGATATCTATCATAGTTTTTTTTTTTTTTAACTTTAAGACTGTAGAGACCTGTATGAAAGAATTATTTCTGTGAAGTCTTTGTCTTTTGTCTACATGATTTGTTATTTTTTTGTTTTTGTTTTTGTTTTGTTTTTTTCTTAATTTTATCATTAAATGCACAGAATCGATAATAGTAAGTGAGAAGTCGATTTTTTTCCCCGAAGGAAACTCGTTACTTTTATCAGCGTAAAGATCGCAATAATGCATTTTATGGCGAATGCTTTGTAATCATTTCCTTATCAGATTAATTAAATACGAAACAATATGCATATCATTAGTACCATCCACAAAGAACCTTGGAGGAACGATGTACATATTTAATATAAACTGAATTAGTTTATTGACTATAGCGAGGATCTTTTTTTATGTCATCCGTAGATTGTTGTTTCTACCCCGTTCAACGTGACTAAGAGTAAGTAAATCCGAGAAACAAGGGAATAAAGCCACTACGATGCAAGAGGTTATTGAGTGTTAGGAAACTAATATTAAGAAGAGGGGACAATAAAAGAATAAGAAGACAGAAGAAAGAAGATAATGATTGTTGAATTTAAAGTTTTTGAAGATCAAAGTTGTCTGGGCAGCAAGAAGCCGGAAGTGAGTTCAAAGGAGTTAAAATATAAAGGTGCGTGAGATAAGAATGCGTATGCTGGACAAATTTAATCAACACCAATAGCGTTGTTATCCTAAAGGACCTAGCGACCCTAACTGGATTTATTTTTGGCGGGCGAAATCTCATGATACGTAGACTCAGGCAACTAGAAGATAATTCGGAGGTTCTCGGGTACGAATTTTTGTCTCTCTCAGTACCCCTGCAGACATCCTGCAATTATTCCAGAAATTATATTGTAACACCTATTAGATATATATATATATATATATATATATATATATATATATATATATATATATATATATATTTATATATATATAATGTCATCCACAGACAGACTGTTTCGCTGTATCACAGCTCATCAGTGCGTCTAGACATCCGGTTGCCTCTAGCTAGGATCGAAAGCCGACTGAATTGGTATCAGGCGGATATTCTACCACTAAGCGCACGGTTGGGATGAAGGTGGATTTATTTATTTATAAATTTATTTTTGGAAACACGCCCAGAGAGTGACTCAATTCGGCTTGCGAAGAGTCTCGCTATACGCTATACATTTCTTCACAGTACATTAATATATATATATATATATATATATATATATATATATATATATATATATATATATATATATATATATATATATATATATATATATATATATATATATATATTAATGTACTGTGAAGGAATGTATAGCGTATAACACTTTTTTGTCACTTTAAAAGTTATTTTTGAATTTTTTTTTTTTTTAATTTATCAGCTAGTTCTCTGTCTCTCGGTAGTTCAGACGTGCCGGAACTAACTGCAGCTCCCTCTACTCAGAGGAACGAGAGTTCGAATCCTGTCGGAGTGTTCCCCATTTTGTTTTAATAAGATTTATCAACCATACGAGTCGGTAAATGAAATAAATAGATATACTGTTTAATAAATAAACGGCGCGTCTTTTCAAATACTAGTAACCAATGATAAAAAAATAATAACTTTTCCCAAAAGTGTTCAAGTCATTGTGATCATCATAGATTATGACGTCTTTATATTCAAGTGCATTATTCCGATACAAAATAATATATTCTGTGAATCAGAATTGTTTACATGCAGTAATTCGAGTTCCAACTGCTTTTTTTTTTAATATTCATTTGATGGCGAGTAATATATTCTTTGGCGTATGGTGCATCAGAAATTACATGTCGGCGTAGCAAGAGTCTTGGAATTTGATTTCACGGTCGCACTAATGTCGCAGTACGATTGATTATTGGGGAATATATAGCGAAGCGTGGTCTCTGTATTTTAAACGTTACGTCAAAATCATGATGTCTTTGTTCTATTATGCGCACTCCAGGTTTTTGAAGGATCTGAGACGTTATTAAAGACGATATGTTTTCATGTCCGGCGGAGTATTAAAAAATTCACGCATTCTCTCCCCAAAGTCTCGGCTTTTAAAAGCGCACCTTCTGGTCTTGCAGGCTTCCATGTCGGCGCCTCTCGCCCAATCGCCTAGGTTAAGCAACGTCGAGCGTTGTCAGTGCAGAGACAGTGAACCGTCTCCGAATACCTGGTGGCGTAAGCTTGGATGTGCGGTTGATTTTGATGGATAACTTTTCGAAATGGGAAATAATCAAAGAGCCGAGTTACAGTTTCACTTCCGGTTCCAGTCGGATTTATTATATTCAGTTCCGTATAAATAATCTGGGTAAAGGCATGAATCCACCTCTTCGCCCCTAGCTATGGGGTACTTTGTAGGACTTCTACCAGTGAATCACTAGTATCTAAAAATACTTCTTACAACCTAAAACTATTTTCTGGCTTTAAATCAGTTTCAAAATGTTGATAAGCCGTAAAAAATCAATGGGCCAAAAGAAAATTAAAGTATAACTACATTTTATTGAACAGATTTCTTTTTATCACTTATCAACCGGTTGTTTATTATGTTCTGAATAAAATTCCGTGCATTTAGATATGAAAACATTTCCGAAGAAACCCTTGAAACTGTTTTTCCTTAGAGAAAGTATTCTCCATCTAAAAATATACTATTTTCTTAATTTAAATAACCTGAAAATGTTGATAAACTGTAAAAAAGAAATCAATCAATCCCATTACCTATTCTGCCTTTCATTTGAATAAGCATGTACACTACTGATTGTTTCTTTGACACAGCAGCTGTATTTGCTGGAGATTTTTAATCACATGGATAAATCTTTACTGTTGAATGACGTCATATAAACTATAATTACAAGATTGTAGCCTGGAACCATCACATAATAGCCATGATCGCCACCGTCCTGACTGGTCCCTGATTTGAATCCCTGTGATTTCTGGTTATGGGGTACGGTGAAAAGGAGCGTTTATAGCAATAAAGATCGTATTATTAAAGATCTCAAGGATAGAATACAAATTATGGTATTATTTATTCCCCGTGATATGAGTGACCCAGTGAGTTTCTGTCGTAGCATACGTACGGACGATAATGTTTATGTCCCCATTCACATAAATACAGTAGTAAATACTGTATGTTGGTCTAAAGTTGGAGATTCATCTCCAGTTGTGCTGGCTAAACTCTCTGTCTGCGGGAAGAGAGGATCCCAAGACGAGGCTATGTCGAAGGACAGAGCCTCGTCTCGGGAAACTGCTACCCGACCCCGTTTTATACGGGGTCTACGGGAATTTTTAACCGAGCCTACGGATTCGGATAACCACATTAAATTCGGACTTGTGACACGTCTGATTGCGTGAGCGGTTGGAAGATATCCTCTAGTTGGAGATTCATTGTGGAATTGACTTCACTCACTTCTAGTTGTTGACTACTTCTTTTACGCGCCGATGGCGAATCTTATGTGTTGTTCTTGTCCTAAGTATTATCGTTCATTACCAACCTTTGGGTGATTATTCTATTCAGTAAACTTCCCTAGGTTAAAACAGATTTTTTTTTTTTTTTTTTATACGGCTTGTTGCACTTACAACAGGTTACTTAAAGCGATAAAATAATTTTATGTCGGAAGATTTTTTTTTTGTTTTCGGTAATAAGGATATAGTGATACAAGAATTACTAATTAATTCATAGCTAAAGGGGAAAAGAGGATGGTTTACATCTTTCCCAAGGTTATTTGCGCGTAAGTGGATATGATGAAGACAACGGGAATTGAAACTCGGCTTTCCGACTAACAATTCTGCGCCATTACCCATGATTCAACCTGCACAATCACGATTACAACACCTGTTATTCGTAAGTGATCAGCCAGACCCGACGTTGCTTAACCTCGAAGAGTAAATAAGTCGTAAAATCTCAATCAGCTAATTAAGAAATATATCCAGCATCCATACTGTAGAGAAGAATAGAAGTGGCGTAGCAATTAAGGACGCTCACTGACGTTGTGTATAATTCCGCACAACAATATAGTTCCAGGTTAATTTTGTGTTTTCTTTCAATATAAATTAAGCAAAAAAAAAAAAAAAAAAAACTGTTCTAAAAATAAGTTTACTTGTAATCATTGTCGAAATATTCGCTCCTATTTAGACTGCGATCGAAGAATACTTGGAAAATAGAGAGTTTTTTTTTTATTGTTTGTTTTTTTTTTTTTTACTAATTCCAGGAAAAAATTGATGGAAAAGAAGAATTCCTTAAAACAACAAAAGCCTGAAAGTAGTGGTGAGGCATGATCGCATAAATGTTGGAGACACATGCCAAAAACCAGTACTTAAAACAAGACAAAAATAGAGTAACATTTAATACGAAATAAAGAAAATAAATTTGGGTTTACTGATTATCGCACCTACGATCTCCATCGAAGGATAAAATAGTAAATAAATGTCCCCATTAAAAAGAAAAACAGAAAAACTAATCTACCTTCATTAACACTATAGTAAGCAGGGAATATCTACAAGCAGTTTATATTAAGTCCTAGCAGACATTTCTTCCTGCTTACACAAGGAAAGATTAGACTTAATGAAAACTCGCACAATGAATTTAATGATGATTTCGGTCTTCATTTCTGTACAGGTGAGACCCGTACAGCTGGGAGATGTGCAACAAATCTAAAAATGGACAAATGAGAAGCCTGAATAGTCATAAAGTATCTATAAAAGAAAGGTACATCACCCAAAGAAATCCATGAGGACATGGTAAAGACACTTGTGGACGACTCCTATTTCTATGCAACAGTGGAGAAGTGGTTTTTCGAAATTCAAGCGTGGCAGGGGCAGCACAGAACCTGACCCTCGGTTAGGTCGTCTAAAACCCCCACCCATTGAGGAACAAGTTCATACCATTCATCGTATGTTTTTGGATGACAGACGTCTTACTGTCCAGCAGATAAATACGTCCATAGGTATTAGTTCTGCTTCGATCCATATTATTTAAAATTGAGATCTTGGGGAAGAACAAGCTGTTTGCAAGATGGGCCACAAGAATATTGTCATCAGAGAAAAAGCTGAAAACAGTTGACATTTCCAGGATATTTCAGACACTCTTCCAGGCTGACCTTGAGAATTTCTACCCCAAATTAGTAACTAAACATGAAACTTGGGCTCACCGTTTCAAACCTAAATCAAAAATTCAAGGAACACGGTGGAATAAGTTCAAGCAGCGTCTGTTAACAAGGTGATGACTTTTGTATTTTTGAATTCTGCGGTGTAATCATCATAGGATACATGTACAAGGGGAAAATTATTCATGGACAGTACTATGCACCAGAATTAGGACAACTGAAGAAAGTAATGAGCTCGAAAAACAGAGGTAACCTGAAGGTAGCGTGCACTTGCTCCGAGATAACGCGCCTGTTTACCCTGCTCAGGTTGCAGTAGCTGAAGCAGTCAACAGTGGGTTTCAATTGCTAACACATCCCCCTTAGTCACCGGACCTAGCTCCATCTGACTTTCTCCTTTTTGCTTATCTCAAATCCCATAGTTACCGTTTTGGAAATAATAAGATCATATGTGCTGTAGAGGGGGTTTTGGAGGCGCAGGACCCCATTTTATTCCGTGATGGAATTGCTATGCTTAAGCTTTGTATGATCGAAGGCATTGGTCTCAAGAGGGAGTATGATTAAAAAGAATGAAAAAATGTCTTATCTCGCCAACCTCTTCTACAGAGATTTAGAACTTTTAAACGACCCTCGAATCTCTCGAATAAATTTTAGTTCTCATGAAAATGATATGAGAGTATCTTATTTGACTTATTGGGAACGCAAATAATTAGAGCCCGAGACCCGAAAGGAGACCCATCTAGCATATAAAACTGAAAACGTGGGCTTCCGGTAACTCCGATGTAGCAAACTTAGAATTGAGACTTATCATGAAATCGTGAAACGACATAGAACAGTGTCTCTCCCAAAATATCTAGAGAATTATTTGCTAATATTTTTCCACTCCGTATTTCAGACTTTATCAACATTAACATGTAGGTATTTTTTTCAACACTTGTTTTCAAATTCTACTCATATCCAACTGGTTAATTGCAAAAAAAATAATAATAATATTATACTTAATTTCCACTTCATAATTTTCCAAATGACTACTTTTAAATTATTCAATAAATTGTCTTAGAATTGATTCAATATGGCGAGTTAACAATGAATATTTCATCTGTTTGTTTTCTTGTAATATCAAATTAATTTATTGATGTAGATGTAAATCCAAGGTTCAGTGAAATAGAGGCAATGCTAATTTATTTAATCTATTCACCGAGGCAATTGATTAATATTTAATCTGCTCGAAAATCGATTACGCTATGTATTTTTTTTCGTGGAACACATTTTCATACATTATAAAGGCTGTATATATATATATATATATATATATATATATATATATATATATATATATATATATATGTTTGCGTGACGTATGCAATATTTTGCAGCGGAATTTCATGCAGTGTTCGAGATCTAAGAAGTGTTTTCGAAATATATTGTGTTGTCAAATGCTAATGCAAACATTCAAGTGACGGCTGTTTATATATATATATATATATATATATATATATATATATATATATATATATATTTGTGCGTGTGTGTGTGTTATTTTATTATGGATTATGATAAAACATATTGACATCGCTACACAAAAGCTACCATGTTTCAATACAGTGATTGTATTGTATTTCTTCGGGCTTTGTAACTATATATATATAGTAAGTGCGGATTAAATGATTTTTAAGAAAATTTAAAAATAAAGTATGACTACTTTTCCGGAAGTTAAAGAGGGGGAACATAAGGTCAGAATTAAAAATAGAATTGTGGGTATGTCTTGATTAACATATTAAATATCTGGTCTGAGTTAAATAGAAAAATAAACTCAGATGGTGAGTTATTTTTTCATACCATGATAAATCGGAATATAGACATGTCATCATTGACTATTGTGGTAAATATGTAAGAGACAAATGTATCTTGGTTGTAGAAAATACATATTCCATTTTTGAAAAGCCGTTGTAGCTAGGGGTAGGAGGATAATTAAACGTAAAGTTAATTTCGACAGAATGTCTTTTTTAAAAAATATTATATTCAGGAAGATTTTTAAAGGATACTGTAGATAAAATTAAAAAATGGGGAGCATCTATTTATCTGGACACTACTGTAGTTCTAGAGGAGTGCACATGAATTATACTAAAGAGCTTTGTAACTATATATATATATTAATAAACAATGTAAGCACCCACTGGGAATTCTTAATAACTCGCTCAAATCTGTACACCAAAGTCTCTCTACTAACTCTAGCAACAATATAAATATAATATACTACTAAATATGTTGATAAATAAGACTAAACACAATATTAAACTATAGTATATTCCAATCACTAGTAAGAATACCAACAGTAAATTTAAGAATAGAAAACGCAACATAATCTGGTTCAACCCACCTTTTAGCAATGATGTCCGAACCAACGTTAGTAGATTTTTTTAAATTTATTACAGAAACATTTAAGTAATAATCCTTTACTCAAGAAAATTTTCAATAAGAACAACATTAAGTTTAGTTACAGCTGCACTAGAAACATTGAGCAATATATAGCACAACATAATAGCATAGCTCTAAACAAATACTTAAGCAACAAGAATTGCAATGTTAACACTTAAGATAAAAAGTGTAATTGTCGTAAGGGCATTAGCTGTCTGATGAATAGCAAATGCATAGGGAAATGCGTCATTTGTAAGGTTAGCGTTACGCATAATGTCTCAACAGCAAATAACTGGAAAACGAGATTTTATCAACACAAAATGACCCTTTACAATGAGAAATATGCAAATGCCACAGTACTCTCAAAATTTTACTGGAATATAAAAAAAGATGTCTACACACCGGTAGTAAGTTGGGATTTCGTCGACAAAATTGACACCATTTTCCGGCCGAAGCGAATGATGCAACATGTGTTTCCTGAAAAAAAAAAGATAAATGAAATGAATCATGCTAGTCATAGAAAAAGGTTTCTCTAAATATATTTTAATTCTGGATAAATATATTATTCATGTTTCGCTTTAACATAGCATATTTTAGGGTATATATTGATTATCCTACTTTAATCATTTTAACGTATATTTTCTCTCAAAATGTCAACAAACGTTCCTCTTTAAACTTTAAGCTTGCTTTAATTTTTGAAATTTTATTTTGTAATGGCAGCCTACCTACACCCTATGTTCTGTATTTATACCTCAATATTATATTTGACTTATTTTAAATTTGAACTGTGAATCTGTGTGTAATCTTACCAATGAGACACAGTATATATATATATATATATATATATATATATATATATATATATATTAAATCATACGTTATATGTCGAAAATGAAACTGCAAACGTAGGTATATGTATATTTATTAATATATTTAGACCCATACTACCGCGATGACGATCACGATAGTCTGAAACTTAACTAACGTTCTTCAATCTTTGAGTAGAGCCGCGGGGTAGCGTGGTTCTTCGGTCTTCATCATTTAGACATAGATGACTGTCTTTAATTGCCAATGTTTATGTATCCTTTTATTTTTTTTATTCTTTTACACTTTGATTTATTGTTATTCTATTTGCTGTTTTTTGTGATCTAGCAGGCGTTCTTTTAAATTTAACCACACATATATATATATATATATATATATATATATATATATATATATATTTGAACTGTATCTTAGAAATGATTAAAGTTATGTTACTGGAATTCTCCGATATTACTATTGAGCTCTAAATTGAACAATAAAAATGGGTGAT
Organism: Acanthosepion lycidas; assembly: GCA_963932145.1. NCBI lineage: Eukaryota > Metazoa > Mollusca > Cephalopoda > Sepiida > Sepiidae > Acanthosepion > Acanthosepion lycidas. The sequence goes on along the minus strand of OZ010578.1, from coordinate 56,364,134 downwards.
TACTCTCCAAGCTTAACAGAAGAATCGGGAGGAAATCGACCATAAACGAAATGACATGTTTATCATTAGTTATAGCTAAGAATAGGAACATCAAGAAGGAATGAAATTAAGTTCAAATACATATATATTATTCCAGAATCATTTTGTTTAACTTATAAAATGTTATCTTCACCCTCTCTAATCTTATAACTTTATGTCCTGCAGTAACATATCCCAACACGCGTTCCACGTGCCTATACACAAGAAATAGACTGTCGCCTCTAAGTGTTGACTTTAAATATACTCGTTTGGAAAAACCTTAATTATCTTGGCTTGTACTTAAAGAAATCAATGCCCAAGGGAAAATAATGGATAACAAAGAAAGAACTAAGACCATGAAATGAAGGAGAAAACAAAGAGTCCAAAGAAATAAACCCCCAAAACGAGTAAAGCAAAAGTAACTACGTAATGTGCACAATACACTAAGTAGAGCAAACTTAAATATGAACCTCAAGAGCCAGGTAAACCTCCGTAGGTTTCACCTATACGGATATATATATATATATATATATATATATATATATATATATATATATATATATATATATATTTCAATTAAAAGGTGCAATTATAACTTATAAATTCATGAATCATTTATACAAAAAAACAAATATAGAGGTTAATGATTTAAATGGCGAGAATACATCGTCGCAAACACATAAATAAGATACACCAACCCCGAACCTGTATTTGAATGATATAATCCCTGTTTATAAATTAAAAAGACCTTATGCAACTGGAACAAAATCTACTTCCATACCTGATGATGTCTGTAGGAACAGACGAAAGCTTGTGTAAAAAATTAAAAATACCTTATGCAACTGGAATTTATTAACAGGGATCATATCATTCATATACAGATTCGGGGTTGATGTACCTTATCTATATGTTTGCGACGATGTATTCTCGCCATTTAAATCATTAACCTCTATATTTGTTTTTTGTATGAATGATTCATGAATATATATATATATATATGTATATATATATATATATATATATATACGCACACACACAAAGAAGTAAATTATTTGTATATATAATATAAGTATAACAAATATTATATGTAAATAAATAATTTGGCGTACACAGGGTCGACCACGATTACATTCGTTGATTTTGTTTGATGACTGCCTTACATGTTTTTAAAGCAGCTACACTTTTAAAATTTCAATAATCCGAGACTGACAGGGCTGTGCCTATCAATCGGTTCTCATGGCATAGAGCTTTGGAAACTAGCATTCTTAGCGAAATAAGTGATTTTCCAAGCATCGCTTAGATGTGGCACAAGGCCGAAAATATGGGGGCACCCAGTGAGGATCGAACTCACTGTTCAGTTGTAATTGTTCTAGGAAGACAAGCTTGTTAACTATTACACCGCCTCGAAGTGCCTTCTTAGCGGAATTAAATACCACCACGTGATGTGTCGCATGTATATATATATATATATATATATATATATATATATATATATATATTAGGTTGGTGCAAAAATAATGACGTAATAATGTCGTTTTTTGACGTATTTTTAACGTCAAAAAATGATATTATTACGTCATTATTTTTGCACCAACCTAATGCAAGTGTGTGTGTGTGTGTGTGTGCGCGTGTGTGTGTGAAACATAATTATTTATATTTATTTCGAAATTCTCAGAACAGAACTTCTCTATTCTCTATTGGATGCCGCTTGGAGACACATTTTTCTTCCTTGTGCCATTTTAAGACGAGCGTAACTAAATATAATATTCTTGATCGATGTGGTTTTCCATTTTTTAAATTATATACTTAAATCCGTACGGTTATATACAGCTTACTGAATATTTTCCATTTCAAAAAATTCAGACAGGTATCTTTTTATAATTTTTTTTCCAAAACGCACGCTTGTGTTCGATTGGTTTCTTTGCAAACGAATATGTCGAGTATTAAACCGAAAACTCTTGTAATAAATTCTATAAATAAATGTTATCGATTTCTAATTCACCTACAGACGCCTTCAGATAAATGTTTGGGAAGATTTGCAACATTTGTTACGCTGTAATTTTTATTCAAATATCCAAGATGTTTCTTCCACGGTTTCGTTCTCATATGACTACAGTAGGTGTTGTTTGTTTTTCTTATACGTCAGTTTTATAAACAATTTCGTAACGAAGCACACATTTGTCGACGTCTGTATTATATTTCTTTGCAACAAGTTTCTTCAATCATTAGCACAATTTCAAGTGTTTTTCAACAAACTGCGACGAAATACGAAAAGAAATATACAACCACCCAGAAACGTTTTAAATATAGTGACCTTTAATTGAATCCTTTTTTTAGTCGAACCAGAAAGGTCACACAATTTATTCGAGAAAGGGGCCTTAATTAAAGAGCAGAGTAATAGGTAAACAAGTAATCTATTGGAAAAAAAAATTAACTGCTGCAAATCTCACGAATTCACCATTGCTGTTTATATGTTGGTTGATAACAGAAGGAATCAGAGGTCGATAGGGATGTGACGGGTTTTAGCAAATGTTAGAAACAAAGGAAACTGTACTGTCTGGACAATCTGCTCAAAGATGAAGAACAGACTTCAAGACTGCAACAGGAATTTGGTTCTACAGAAGGATGCTGAGAATACCATGGACTAAACATATGAGAAAGGACGAGATTTTAGAGAAAAATGGAATGAGAGTTATTAAAGAAAAGCGAGAAGAGAGGTCTAAACTATTAAATGCAAGAAGACAAATGTCGTAGTTGCTAGCAAAATGATCAGCTCAATTCAGCTTCAGAATTTAGTTCTGCCAGTTACCGTTTCTATAAATATTTGCAAACAGTATTTCCAGGACTGTTCTTGGGAAAGATAATAGAGCCGTTTCTGGCTGCTTTCTCTTTGATTTCTGAATTCTGAGTTTTTTCCTTCAGCTCGGCTGTTTTCTGATAAAATGACGTCCACTCAAGTATTTTATCTATATCTTGAAGCATATTAACAAACGACAGTAAGCGTGACACAGAAATCGGAAAGTACATTACAAAAGCAAAAGTTGCCTTCTTAAAATATTAAAAAAACATAAAAAAAGAATATTGTTTGAAACAAAGAAACCAGTACTAAACGATTGTGTAATATCAGTTCACATATGACAGTGAATGTTGCTCACACATGAAGAAGAGACTTGAGGCAACAGAAACAAAGAAAAGACTACTGGAGTGTTACATTATATCAGTCTTCCTATATGGCAAAGAATGCTGGACAATCTGCTCACAGATGAAGAAGTAACTTGAGGCAACAGAAACAAAGAAAAGCCTATTGAAGTGTTACCTGATATCAGTTTTCCCATATGCCCGTGGAGAGGAAGCACAGTGGAGTAATAGATAGCAGATCGAATTGGGTTCGAATTCCAGTCGAATCCATTACATACACTTACGTCCTATACCATTGGGAAAGGTATGAATCCTCTTCTTCTCCCCGTCTCAAGTATGGGTATGTAGCAGAACAGACCAGGTTCTATAGTCTTGGATGTCAACTGGTCTACCGCAGAAAGAAATGGCAATGCGGGAAAAAAATATTCTTCGTCAGTCATGTATCAAAAGTTACATGATCGCCTATGCATGTATCACGTATGTCACATAACTGACTGATATGCTAGTGAATGTTGGACAATATGCTCACAGATGAAGAGACTTGAAGCAACAGAAATTTGATTCTATAGAAGGATGGACCTAGCATATAGTTCACGGTAAGATTAGAGAACATGCAAACAAAAAAGGACTCTTACACTTAACGAAAGGAAAGAGGGATTGAAAAATATTATAGCCATAGGAAAAACTGAAGGCTAGACGGACAGGTGAAAGTAGCAGATGCGGTGAGGGAGCGAGTCAAGTGGTTTGTCCTGGAGCAGAATATTCGAACAGTTGTTCCTAGAGACCGCTAATCACGAGAGCAGGCGTTCTCCTGGAAGGCTGGTGCGAATACGCTTCCTACTCCGAAGGAATGCCGGCTAAGGCGAAAACGGCTTAGACGGCATGACGACGGTGAGGATCGCAGTGGCAAGAAAAGCAGTAAGAAATCAGCGAAAGTTAAAGCAAAAGCGAGAGAAAGCACATACAACACGCGCGGGAACGAAAGGCTGAGGCCTAAGCCGCCGCGAGGCGCAAATTGCCGTCTCCGCGACGCTAACCGAAGAAGCTCAGTAACGTGAACATGTGCCTTAGATGGATGAACTGGGTTTTCTTTTTAATCATTTCACTCCTAGTATGGCAGGAATGCCACTTGTACACAGGAGCTTATAGAGTGTGAATGCGAGAGAAAAGACTGGGTATATGGCGGACTGTGGAAAGGATAATAAATGAATGAGATTCAAAAAGATAAAAGATGGTGATTAACTATTTCAACAGTAAAAGTGGGGCCTCGATGCTAAACAAGTAGCATGCTTAGATTCGTGTCGTCCAGGTAAGAAACTTGTCAGTTGCCATGAAATTATTCGTAGAAAAGTCAGAGGGATGTTACGTCACGTCGTTGTGAAAGTGACTAAAACCGAGATGACAAGTCAGTATCGATTACATTGCAGTTGCTTCAAGATGAATAGCAGGAGCACAAGACAAGATATGGTAACAGTATTCAATGTACTGAAGAATGGTAGATTTATAAATATGAAAGATAGACTCTGACTAGAAAAACTTTTTGGCAAGGCACAGTGACCCAACTTTCCTTGCAGTAGATTGATTCAATGTAGTCGTTCCACTTCGAGTCGGCTAAAAATTGAGGCTAATTAAACACATTGGGTTGGACTGCAAGAGTCTAGCATCAGCCCTACCGGTGCTAGGTGTGAAAGTTTCTCTATGGCGCTTAAATGAGATTAGTTTTGTTTTAGAAACATTAAAATTTACAAGCCATTTCATGCCCCAGTTAACCACAAAATGGAGTTTTTTTTTTCAAGAGCATCAGCCAGGTTTAATTTGACATCTCTGACGGATTTGATATTGAGACGGGAGTAAATGGTAGTGTCATTTGTATAAATGCCTACTTGGGAACTGATGACATTAGGAAGATCATTGATGAAGAACAAAAACAGCATAGGATGAAATATCTAGAGCCCGAGCCTTGCCATTCTTATCAAGAGCTTGATATAAATATTCAGTGATGGCCATTAACACATCAACGGAAGACCTGGTGAAAAGGAAGCCATATTATTTATCAGGGAGTAGGTCATGAGAGGTAAGATGCTGTTGAGGGGTCCTTCCCTTTTTTACACAAATGTACTCACCCAGTATATACATATACTACTGCTACGTGAAGACCCGAGAGCCAAGACGAGAGCAACAGAGGGTGAAGGTAACAGACAGACAGACAGACAGAACGATCGTAGCCAGCAAGAGTCACAGTGAGTGAGCACCTAGACTCAGTAAGAAGTCATACAGCTATACTTCAATACCAAAGACTGTATATATATTTTGCTACTAACCCGTATTCCTGGAACTACTAAACCGTATTCCTGGAACTACTAACCTGCTTTACCAGTTTGTATTATTACGTCAATATATTATTTTCATATAGTCATTCCTGGCGTTTGTTATTTATTGGTACCGGATTTCATCCCGGAATCCACAACAGATGCTTAACCATTCCAGCATTGACCAAAGCCTCGAATACTTTACGAAATTTAGTAGGATACTAATGGGCCGATAGTTAGATGTGTCAGAGTGTTCCGCAGAATTCGTAAAAGTTATTTCAGAGGACTTCCAACGAGTTGAAAATCAGGAAGCAGCATGGCAATAGTTATAGAGTTTAAAGAGAACTGGAGCCAGCACGGGAGAACATTTCCTTAGGACTACGGCTGGCATTATTCATGCGTTGGTATCTGTGTACGTGGATATGGAGGTAAAACGTTTTCCTAAATAACTGATATACAAAATCTGATAGTTTTCTGATATTTTTATATAACTAGGTATATATATATGGAGACTTAAGAGATATATACGCGTTAATCACTCCATGGGTTTTAAAATTCTTAACGTTTTCCTCCTTAGTATTAGGTTGGTGCAAAAATAATGACGTAATAATGTCGTTTTTTCAGGTATTTTGTAACGTCAAAAAACGACATCATCACGTCATTATTTTTGCACCAACCTAATAGTTTTTAAAGTAAGTTTAATTCTACCCATCTTTTTTATATGTTAAATGTATATATCTATAGATGTGTGTTTTTTTACCTTTTAATTTATGTGTATATATATATATATGTGTGTGTGTGTGTGTGTGTGTTTATGTATATGTATGTATGTGTATATGTATAGATAGATACGTTGTATGTTTGTTTAGATGAGTCTGTATGTATATGTATGGATGTGTGTAAGGTTTTATGTGTATATGTTTATGTGGACATATGAGTATGTCTATGTGTATATGTGTAGATCTATGCATGAGTGTATATATATATATATATATATATATATATATATATATATATATATATATATATATTTCTTTTTTTTCCTCTCTCCCTCTCATCATCTGGATTTTAAGTTTAGATCATATCGTTTTTTATTGTGCGTAGTGTCAGCACAAATGTATACACACATTTCCGGTGTCTGTTTTCTTTTTATTATTTTAATTTAGGCCAGCGAATCGGTAGAGAATTATGCATCGAAAAATAACTCCTATTTATCTGTATCTCATTCATTTAAACCGTTATTTAACTCCTCTCTTTAAAACTTCTCTCTGTCAAATTTTAATCCCCACCTTCAACTTTAGACTTCCCTGTTCTTCTTTCTTCTGTTACACCTCTCTCTAGAGCTTTCAGACATTTCCCTCTCACACTTTTTTCCCACACCCACACATGCACTCTCACTAAAATTTTATTTTTTTATACCCAGAGTTATATTTTCCGCTTTCTTTTTAAATTTGTGGGGCTGACAAATTGGATCGTGATTACGATTCCAAATACAATAAATTATAACCATGGAATATTAGTGTTTGAGCCTTTTTTTATTATATTCTTACTATGTCCTGGACATTGAGTTCTACCTGGATTCTATCCTCTTGGAAATTTATATATATATATATATATATATATATATATATATATATATATATATATATATATATATATATGTGTGTGTGCGTGTGTGTGTGTTTATGTATATTGACCACTAATATTATCAATATATATATATATATATATATATATATATATATATATGTGTGTGTGTGTGTGTATATATATATATTGCATTAAGTTATGCTATATTTATTGATCAAATATTAATATCAGCGATAGAATGTAAGTATTAGGTTGGTGCAAAAATAATGACGTAATAATGTCGTTTTTTGACGTCTAACGTCAAAAAACCTCATTATTACGTCATTATTTTTGCACCAACCTAATATAAAATTGAACACTGAAGTCAACACCCACCGGTGACTGTCAGTTTTATACTTATACTCAATCGTTAAGCATATGTGTTGCTTCTACTCGACTACTGAGATATATATATATATATATATATATATATATATATATATATATATATATATATATATATATATATATGTGTGTGTGTGTCTGTGTGTGCGTCAATGAGGTATTCTGGGTAGTCTATTGTACTGTTCTAACGGTCATCTATCTAGGTATTGACCATGCTCGACGTTGTTTAACTTCAGTAATCGGGAACATGTGTTTCAAGATAATATGGCCATAAGCCTTTAATTTTTGAAGAATACAGTTGATAAGCATTATTCCGACACAACCTAATTCCATGTAGTCGGGCCAAGTCGCGGTTACCATCTAAGTTAAAATTAATAGTTTACAGCAGTGACCGTAAGGATTAAATTAACCTTTGGCGCCATCGACATATTACCCAAGAGATACATCGATTTTTTAGCCATTTTTAAAATGCGTCATATATCCTGTCAAATGACTCATGTAAAAAGAAATATTATATCTGGTTTAAAAGCAGAATCCTTTTATCGTATTTTGCGCTTTTGTTCTCAAGTCGCCTTCTGATTTTTTTTTTTTTTTTTTTTTTTAGGAAGTAAACTGCATAGACGTTTTTGAAAATATATAAATCAATTTACTTTTGCTAGTTGTGACGTCAATAGAAACACCGTTTCACGTTATCTAGATTTTCTGTTGCACGCCGTCAACCACTGAAATAAACAGTCCATAAATCTTATCCACTGATAGTCCCCGAAGTGCAAACGTATTGTTTCTAGAAAGTCGGGTACGCCAAGCAGAAACCGCCAAGTTGTTCCTTTAACTAAAAGCTCTCATCTCAATATCGAAAAGAAAAAAAAAAGTATATTGACGTTTCTATGATTTATTGTAAGAACGAATCTTTTGTCTGTCACATAACGTTTATGGTAGACCTTTGTTAATATCATTCTATTTAATAGAGGTAGCTCCATAGAAAACGAATTTTTAATAATGTAAAATCTTTCTTAAAGATTATATTTTATCTTTAATTTCAAGCTAATACATTAAGTTTAATATTTCCAATAAGCATATTACTCTATTTCAAAAACTACGTAAATTGACTGGAAGGAGTTTTTTTTTTTCACTAAAAAAGCTAATTAGCGCCCCTTTTTTTTCGTAGTCTTTCATGACAATGTAATTCTGTTTATTAAAAATCCTTCTAAAAATAAAATATAATTTCCTGAAACTTAATTGAGGAATATAACTTGATTTAAAGTATAGGTAAGCTGTTTTAAAACAAATATTATTTACTTTAAGTTTAGAATATCGCAGAAATGCAATTATTAACAAAACATTTAAAGTATTTAGGCTGATCACCTGTTTGACAGCTTGATGACGGATTGATGTTTATCTAATTTGGTCCTGTGAGTTATTTAGCCGCAAGAAAGTAATTGAATATAATGTGAGCGCCTTTTATATATAAATTTTATGTACTCAGTAATTTAAAAAATTTAAAAAAATATTCTCCGTGATATAATGTTTTATTGAATTTTAGATAATTTTCTAGCTTCAATTTATATTACAGTTTTCGCTCTTATTTCCCGAGAATATCGTGTATGATCATCTGTACAAAAATCGACACGTTTATGCACATATACAAATTCAAAATTCTTTAAAAAATAGCGGCGTTTGATGATTTGTACTAAGCTTGTCCGTTTATGATTATAAATATAATTTTTACTTAATATGATCTGAAATGGTTAAAATATGCTAATTACAATGTTAAAAACTTGAAAACATTCCTTGTATGTTTTTTTTTTTTTTTTTAGACAGTAGTGTCCTTAATATATATTATTTACAAAAGCAATTAAAAGCTTTTCTAATTAAATAATGTCAATTTTTCTTGCATTTATGATTTTAAGATTCAGAGTCTATTTTCGGTAAAATTTTATTGCCGTTTGACAAAAACAAATTGACAACTTAATCTCTCCTAGGAGTTTTGCTTTTATCTAATAAAATAGAAAACACCGAAAGAAAATGTTGTTAACATCTTATTATGACTTTTATAGTCCACGCTAAGAAAGTTGGTTCTATCCGCCATTTTTATTACAATAAAAATTATTCCGTTTTATTGTTATTGTTATTATTCTATTCTTAGGCCGTATGTATATAGTAAAAATTGTAACATTTGTTATATTTCAGATAAATTATTTACATTCTGGTCATTTCAGATCATATGCATGCAGCTAAAAGGGAAACGACTGTGCCTTTTAGGGAATGAGTACAATTGAACCTTGAATCACATATCTACTCATGACCGTGTAAATATGACGACAAAAACGGCCATCTTGATATCCCACCATTAAACATTGAACGCTTTTTTATTTTCATTATATAATTTTCAGTCGCTGTAATTAATATTCAGTAATAAATTAATTGACAGTTCACTGAAAAGTAAGAAGAGTTTTTGCTCTGTTAAATAAGTGTAAAAAGAATCACACGCCAGGGATTTTAGCAGGTCCCAGTAAAACTATCATTTAATGATAAAAAGTATTAGGTTGGTGCAAAAATAATGACGTAATAATGTCGTTTTTTGACGTTACAAAGTACGTCAAAAAACGACATTATTACGTCATTATTTTTGCACCAATCTAATAATTGTAATATTAACCATTAGGAAATATTCGGAAATTCATTGACAAAGGAGCCACACCTAATGTCGTTTGAAATTTATAAAAAAAACTTCTATAAAATTTATTTTCTGGAAAATATATTTCGTTAGTTCACTAAGTTTACTCTTTTTCTAATACGTGGTTTTCTTCCTTAACTATTATTTGAAAAAGTGTTAATTGACATATTGATTATGTTATTATTTTCCCTTGGGTAAAATTTTTACGTTCAGCTTCTGACAACGTTTGACCATTATTGGAAAAAACTTCTATTATTACAATGTAGGATGTTTAATGAGAAAAGTGATAGAAACTAAAACAAAAAGAATTTAAAGTAATTCGGCTAGATTATATACCCAAGACATATAACAAAAAAGTCATCTTTAAATTAATAATCCCAGCGTCTAGGGGAAGGGAGAGAGAGGGGGAGGGAGAAAGAGGGAGAGGGGGAGGGAGAGAGAGGGGGAGGGAGAAAGAGGGAGAGGGGGAAAGAGAGAGAGGGGAGAAGAAATATTTCTGCTTGCTGCTGGCAGTAAACTACAGAATATATTAGGTTGGTGCAAAAATAATGACGTATTAATGTAGTATTTTTAACGTCAACAAAACGACATCATTATTGTACCAACCTGATATATATCTATATATATAGTTATTTTCCAAGCGTAGCTTAGATGTGGCACAAGGCCGAAAGTATGGGCATTAGTGAGGATCGAACTCACTTTTCAGTTGTAACTGATCTAGCGAGACAAGATATATATATATATATATATATATATATATATATATATATATATATATATATATATATATATATATATATATATATATATATATATATATATATATATATATATATATATATATACACTGGTGGAAAGTTATATGACAAAGTAGAAAAGGTTTTCCCCAGCATCCCTTGTTTGTACGCAATGTGTAGCCGCACCAACAATAGATTTTTGCATATTATTGTTCTTGATATATATATATATATATATATATATATATATATATATATATATATATATATATATATATATATATGAGAAAATGTGTAATTAAATTTGACCACCCGTTTCCCTTACTTCGTGCTCGAAAATTTTAAAAGAAAGTAATAGATGGAATCGATAACTGAGTTAACTCCCCTTACGGAAATGGAAATCGTAATCGATTTGCTTGTTCGAAGAGAAGCGTTATTACATTGAAAACAACTTACTGTTCCATTCTTTGCTTCTCTCTATTCGCAGGGCAATATCCCACTTGATGGACTGGAAATCATGTCGGCTTTACCTTAAATATCACGTGATGGCACACACTTCTGGAGGTTTATAAACGGCTTCTTGCTTTGAAATACCAAAGGTTACATACTTACTTGTTTGTTTAGACAAGTGTCAAACATAAACCTTTTGTGCATTTCGATGAAGGGATCATGGATACCTAAGTTTGAAATTATATTTACTCATAGAAATGTTGAAATTTTGAAAATTATACTTCAACATTTACCAATAACAAAATTCATTTTCACTTTAATTCATATAGAAATTCAATTTTTTATTGGGTTTATCCCAAATAAGATAGTAAATTCACTGATATACAAATGGTAACTGCGTGGGGAAGAGTTATTGGAAGTAAAAAATATTAAAATTGGTTGGAAAACATGTAGCCAGAATGGATTTCCAGAAGGGGGAATTCCGAGAAATGAAAAAGTTATTATAGAATTTATGGTCAATCATAGCCAACTCAGCTGTAAATTGATGAGAACTCGTTGCCAGTCTAGTACTACGCTTAAAGTCCAAGAGTGCAGGCAACATAATAAAGAGCGATATTTAATCTGTAAAATATACAGAAATGTGGCACAAGGCCAAAATGGGGAAAGGGAAAAAAAGGATGGTCTTCTGTCTTAAAATTTAAACTTACCTGGCTACAATCACTGACCCAAAACGTGCCACAATACTCCTTACAACAAAACAGCGCATTCTTACTTAAAATATATTTCAGGAGTACACGTGCTGTTACTCGAATGAACTGGACCTAACATGCCAACCTACTTGCTTTTTACGCTTCAAGTTACGCTTCAAGTCAGATCATCAGGAAATGCTTATACTGAGATAGACACATAGATAGACAGATAGATAGATAGATAGATAGATACATACATATATACATACATACATACATACATACATACATAGAATTTTACTGTACAGATTTACGTAAGAGTAAATAAGTTTCACTAAAAATCTGAAGAACCTTTGTTTTTTTCATTAGGGAGTAACATGATTTCATATATTCACCCACATATGAACGCTCATAAACCCATACAAAATTATTATTCCTTAACTTATGGAAAAAAAAAATATATATATATATATATATAAGAAAAACAGACCACATTAATGTACCATTATAATAATTAATTTCACCAGAGCCGTTTTAAAGGACGTGGGATCATCAGATAGGACTTCCAAAAATGTAATGAAACGATAAATGAAATTAATATTGATGGGTAGTATAAGTTTTTTGTAATTTAACAGAGAGTGTAAATGGCGTAGTTAATGAGACATGGTAGAGTATAGGGAGGGATTAATTTCATATCTCTCTCAAGTATACTTTGTATTGGGGGAGGAGGAGTGACCAGACCTTGACCTATTTAGACGGTTAACTTAACGGAAGTAATGGGGAGAAGGGAGAAAAGAAAAAGGAAAAAGAAAGAAGAGGGAGAGGGAAGTAAAGAGAAAGAGGCTGTAATTGGATTTTAGCAATTTATGTAAAGAATAGATTTTAATGCTTGATAGAAATTTAGATGTCTAAAAAAAAAAACAAAGAAATTAATTTGATTTTTGCTATCAATTTAAATATTTCATTTTTTTTTTTAACAAATAGTTTAGGGATTTAATATAAGTTAAATACTATATTTAAATATTGTATTTAACTTATATTAATTAGATTGAGCTCTCAGGATTTCATCCTCCTTGGGATTACCAATACGGATTACCAAGTTCTTCACAACTTAAATATATATATATATATATATATATATATATATATATATATATAGAGAGAGAGAGAGAGAGAGAGATAGATAGATAGAGGGAGAGAGAGAGAGAGATAGAATCACAGAGCGTAAATTATTGTAAAATGCTTAGATGACAGCAATATTGATAAAATACTTATGGAAAATGTACTGAGTAAACAATATATATATATATATAGAGAGAGAGAGAGAGAGAAGAACATGTGAACCCTGATTAATCAATGAAAATGAAGCAAAACAAAAATACCAGAATTTATTTATCCTATTCTGCATTCTCTGATGAAGCTTTTGAACATTTGAGATTGATAAACCTTTCTTATTTGTACTTTATCCTATCATTCTATCGGTTTCCGATTCATATCAGAGCTGTATTTGATCCCTATTCACACCCACAACACACACACACACACACACACACATATATATATATATATATATATATATATATATATATAATTCCAGAGTCTATGGAATGCAATTTATAGAAATTACAAAGCACACACACACACACACACACATATATATATATATATATATATATATAATTTCTTTTTTTAATCGATACACCCCAAGCAAGGCAGGAAGGCACAAGGTCGCAAGAGGTTACAGAAAAATTAGGAGCAAGATCAGATGGAAGTGACAGAAGAAAGGATGAGGAGAAGGGTAGTGGATAGATGAATGCAACAGGAGATACAGACGTCAGAGAGAGAGAGTGAGAGAGAGAGAGTGTGTGTGTGTACCGGGAACCCCTTCCTAAACAAGAAACAAGGTGTAAGCCTCTACTCATGTCCAAGAGAAGGGGGAGGAGTGTTGACCGGGCGGTAGGAAAGCCTTCCTACTCCTTTTACATATAACACATAGAACAACGACAAAAACAGAGGGAACGATGAGAGGGGGGGTAGTTTGCGAAGAGTCTTGGCTCACAGTTGGATTTACCCTTTCGTAATATTAAGTTTTAACTTAGTATAAGTCCTATTGACTAATCTAAAAAGAAATTGAAGTGACGAGACACTTTCGCATCTAGCCAAAGACAATTCAATTTTCCCTTTTTTTCTGATTATTCTTTCGAAACGAAAAATAAAATAAAATTTGAGGATTAAAAAAAAACAAAATAAAATAAAAAATAAAGAATTTAAGAAAATAGAAAAAATGATTAAAATGAGTTTTCGTTAGAGCGAAATTATACTCACACAGGGCAGCGAGTGTTTGTCAGCTTTCTTCCTCATGATAACAAGTGAATGTACGGCTTACCTTAAGTCCAAGCATCGACCCGGTGGTGGGGGGAATCAACGGCCAATCCACCGCCCTCACCAAAATAGTGGGCCTGGGAGGCATACTTTCAATAAAAATTAAGAACAACAGGAGAAAGAACGGCGAAAACAATTCCAAGTTCAGAAAATTTATCAAGCAAGAATAGTCGGCCACTAAATCATGAAAAAACTGACGAGACACTTTCGCATCTAGCCAAAGACATTCAATTTTCCCTTTTTTTCTGATTATTCTTTCGAAACGAAAAATAAAATAATATATATATATATATATATATATATATATATATATATATATATATATATAAAAGTTTAATGGTCAGAGTTGAATCAGAGCACGGAGTGGCAACTGGAAGACCCTATGTGCTTCAACAGGACCCCTGCATCGTGCCACACAAGTAGGAGAATCTATTCATGTCTGTCAGACAATTTCCGCGACCACATCCTCCCTTGCATCTGGGCACCTAACTCCACAGACTACAACCGCCTTGATTATTATGTGTGGGGCTCAGTTGGGCGAGAGACCAACAAAACTCCTTGTAACAGCAAAGATGAACTGAAGGCAGTGATTATGGCAGCATTCACTAACTTAAAAGGGAGACAGCCCAGCAGAGACGCAGGACATTCCGAAGTCACCTGCATGGCTTTCCACAACATCCTTTGTAGATATTAGTAAGCTTTGTCTTTTCAGTATCTCTTCTACTGCAACTTTGTCGATATTTGTTTAAATGGACGCTTCTGGGGACAATTTATATCAATTTATTAGATAAGCTACTCATGGTAGTAATGTAGACGACAACTTATCCATCGCACCCTGTAGAAGATATAAACTTTATTTTCATAATCTTTTACTTGTTAATCACTAATTTTGATGGTGAATGCATTTAACACATTCATATAATTTATTATTCACTTTCTGTTAATGAACTTCATTATTTAATATATATTCTTTTAATATCATTTATTATGTAATATATATATATATATATATATATATATATATATATATATATATATATGTGTGTGTGTGTGTGAAAATATTGTAGAAAATAGGAAAGAAACTGGTTTGGTAAATAATCCAAAGTTCCTTAGGGGTCCCAAAAAATTTCGCTTGAAGATGGAACAGAGCCTACTTTAACTCAAGTTAATTCAAATATTATTTTGAAGTTTTCGGCTCTTGTTTTGAAACATGAGACCTCTTATGTAGCGAGTTAGAATCATATTTTTAAATAAATAATTTGATATATATATATATATATATATATATATATATGACAGTGGTACTGAACATAACCTATTTAATTTTTTCTTTTTCTTTGATTTATATATATGTTTTTTTTTCCTTTTATTGTATCTTTGGACAGGGTTACAACGAATATTTGTTGTCAAATCCGTCGCAATATATACCTTATTTTGTTGCTTATAAGACGCAGTTACTTGCTATCAAATATCTCCACAATTTATTTTCGTATTCTTTTAATTTAAATGGTGAATGCATATAATAGCTTCCTATAACATTGTTGTAGCCTAGAAAGGGTTACTGAATGAGGAATATCCAAGACGGAGGTTGGAAATGAAATGGTAATCTTTATAACTTCAATACTCGCCAGCGGCGTGAAGTAGGTAAACCACTGCTAGAGGTGGACTACTTAGACAGCATATTACGATATTTACCTGTCACCCCACGAGGTAGGATGCGGTAC
The DNA here is from genome assembly GCA_963932145.1 of Acanthosepion lycidas. Lineage (NCBI taxonomy): Eukaryota > Metazoa > Mollusca > Cephalopoda > Sepiida > Sepiidae > Acanthosepion > Acanthosepion lycidas. The sequence continues at coordinate 56,348,036 of OZ010578.1, read as the reverse complement.
AAGGCCAAATTTAATGTGGGGGATTTTCGAGCCGATGGGCTCAGGCAAATTTCGTCCATACACCCTGCATACGCGGTAGCGGGTATCTGTTTACCTCCCCAGGCGAGACTCTGCCTTTCGGCATAACTCCGACCGGATTACTCTCTGCTCAAAGGCAGAGAATTCGAGAATTCCCAGGCTGACAGCTTATTGCTCCCACTTACAATAGTGTCCAACGTATTTATGAAGATTAGGACATAGTCATTAGTGTTCATAGGCACGGTATAACAAATGTATCATTCATTTTCTGTAATGTAACATTTAATGAAAGCACCAGCCTGTTTGGCCTTATATTCATTGACAGCAACAGATGACCTGCCAATGTAGAACCTGTCATTAAGATCACTTTATCATTTCTTTCTAATATTAGCATTAAATCTACTGCCTCATAAATGAATAAATAAATGATTAATGTAAATACTTATATAAGCACGTGGATAAGAGAAAAACGTGGGTGACAAAACTGGTGTGTTATAACTCTTGTAGTATAGAGTATAAAAACTCCGCCGAATTCTAAAACTGCTCGGTGAAATGTGTCACTGATGACATATTTAGTAAAGGAGAAATGGAAATTCAACATAGAATAGTCTGTGCTAGAAAGATTTTCGCCCAACGAAGCAAACTGCTACAAAACCAATACATGTCACCAAGCCCGTTCAGAAGTCTATGGATCTTCAGAACTGGCGCTACAGTATCAAGGAACAGAAACCACTTCACTTGGGGCCTACCAACAGCAGTAATAGCTAAAATGGTTACTACATGTAACTTCTAGAGAAAATAATATCATAGTTAATATGTTTACATTCTAGGTTACTTCAAATAAAAGGTTAGGTAGAAAACATGTATTAGTACTGGAAAGAGTGATAACACCTACAGAACTTGAAAAAACTATCTTACTGAAAATTTTGTTAAAAGAATTTTTTTTTAAATTTCAGGGGAAAAGACTAAATATGGGTTTTGAGAAGTAAGATGCTTAACCACTTCAGCATTGATTAGAGCCGCGAATAGTTTTACTGAAAAACGGTAAGAAAAAAATAGGGCAATAATTTGAGGGGACAGATGTTGACCATGTTCACCATAGTCTATGAATAGAGAATACAGAGCAGTACGTAATCTGTTCAATGAAACAACGTTAAAGATTAATACTCACGAACAAATGTTGGCAGTGAGTATTCGGGAAAAAACATGGCTGCCTTTATACACGTCGCATTGAATATTTTGAGCCTTCTGATTGGTTAACCCTTCTATTGGTGAAATATAAAATGAGTCAGCTGATTTGGCTGGCGCACTAGTACACCAAGGTACCCCAAAAATCCAACAGCAGAAGGTTCTCCATTATTCTTAAAAAGGGAAACTACTGAGGAATAATTAGACAAGATGAAAAGCAAGAAGCAATGAGGCAAAAGCTGTAGAGTTTTGAGAGAACTGGAGCCAGTTCTGGAGCACGTTTCTTTTGTACGACCGATGGGACACCGTCACCTCCGCTTGTCTTGTAGGAGACTAGTTTGGAAATGATGCCTGGAACTTTTTACTGGGTTATGTGCATGACACTCGATCGAGTCTCTGTTCTAGGGGTAAATCAGATGTGGTTACTCTATATGAGTTGAGTGTGGAGTTAGAAGAAAACTTCCGAGCAAAGCATTCAACCTTATCTACTGTATATTCCAGGACTTCAAATTGATTGAATAGAGGAGGGATTGAGGATTTTCTATTATTAAGCCCACTCTTGCAGAGCCGCCAATAATCTTTAGAACCATTAATCAATATATCTAAACAGTGACGTCACATCTTTGCGAACACGCTTTCACTCATTACGAGCATAGATAAAGAGACGTTTGTTGCAGTCAGACATGTCGCTCTGGTACAGCCAAAAGAAGTGATTCCTATGCGCTATAGCGGCCGAGCATACAGGTGACAACAAAAGAGATGAACGCAGATTTCACTTGGTATTTCCGTGTTGGAATGAAAAATTGTCGGCTTTCATCCATGAGGAGTCCTCAGAGGCGAATTTTTGAAGAGGATGGTTAAAAACTACATTTCAAGGGATGTCACGAAGGAAGTCAATGAACAAGTCCTAATCAGCTCATTGATAACAGAAATGTATCCTGTTGGTAGGAGATTATTTGATGGTGCGTCCTGAAAGAGATGTTTGCAGATACTACCGCATGTCCAGAGTTGCCAAGAGGGCACAGCTGATGAAATACGGTAAATAATGTATCAATAGGAAAAGCGTGCCTATCAGGATTACCAGGGAAGCCCGCGAGGAAGTTCACCAATTGCGTGAGGCATTGACTAATTGAGAAGTTCAGAATCTGGATGCCAGAGATTGATTATGTCACCAGGCATGCAAGGTCATTGAACATAAATATATTTGCAAACAGGTGTAGAGAGATACCCTTTTCTATATTATAAAAAAAACGGTTTCTAGCACGCAACATTCTTTAGAGGAAGGGGAACCATGGAGAAAGAAGAGATAGCTGACCGAGATTAATAGAGAGTAGCGGAGAGTTGCACGTGTAAGACTGGTCTGGAGATTCAAGAGAAAGTTCCCTAGCTAGCGGAAGATGACCGTGAATATAAAATCCCAGGCCATGTATTTGGATATTCGAGTCATCACTAAAGCGAGGAAGAATGGAAAATTCTGTGGATGCGTTTGCAGAGTTAAGATTAGTTTCGCAGAGAGCTAGGATATCCGGAGATTGTTGGAAGAGGAACGTTTCCACACTACAGAAGTTTTTACGAATGCCACAAATCCTGTAGGAGGAAAGGTGGTTTAAGGTTTTTTTTTGTTGAACTGGTTTAGTTTTATTTCTTTGGTTGCATAACGTCATGGCGCGTTATTCCGGTAAGGAAAAGGTGGAGAATCGTAGTATCTGGCGGTCATCTAATGCAACATGTGCGGGCTTGAAACTGGTGCAGACTGGCCACAAAGTGTGACCTTGGAGTGGTCAGCTAGAGGTGCTTTTCAGGGACACCGTTCAATGCGCGACATGGCACTGTAATAAGCCTGATATTATGTGACAGTTGATCAGAGCAGCCTCTCAAGACGCTACAGAAGTGTTTGGGTTTCTAACTACCAGTTGGGAAGCAGAAACCAGAAAAACTTCTAACACGTACCCCCAGTATGAAGAGACGTATCCACCATCCATACATATAAAAAAATACTCATGATAGGCGTCAGAAGAGGAAATGAACTGTAAACAACCAGAAAACTTCCAACACGGTACCCCCAGTATGATGAAACGTATCCAGAATCCATACATATCAAAAAATACTCACGATAGGCACCAGAAGAGGAAATGAACTGTAAACATATTCCTAAACAAGAAACAAGGTATGGGCCTCTAATCTTGTTTAAAAGAAGGAGCATGGACCAGACGATAGGAGGGCGTATCTACTTCTCTTTAAAAAGAAATGGTTATTAAGTTTTAAAGTGAACATATTCATTGAATATTCAACAAATAATTAAAGATGGCAGATACGCCTGAAAGATCTATAAATACAATCCTGGGTTTGACTTTCCAGTTAATTCTCAGAATGTGCAATTAACGGTTCACAGGAATACTTTAACCGAGGGACCTTTAATTGATATTTTACTTTATTTTGGGACTTTCGGGTACGGGAGGGAGTCGTAATCTATCCCTAGAATCACTGAAGAAATAGCCAATGGGAAAGTAAAAGAGTAATGAAAAAAAAAACACGATGGTTGAAAAATATTCAGATTAATTGTAATAAAAATGATGGCTGATTCAAATGTGAAATGAAAACTAAAAATTAAACTCACAGATATTATTGAGAAAGATAACAGCGGCTTCAATCAAAGAGAAGAGGAAAAAAATTCAAAACGGAAGATTAACAAAGGTACACGCTTCTGTGACAAAGAAAGAAAAAGGGGAAAAAAGATTCAGATGATCATTGAAACAAGAATTTAACAAAATGTTAGAAGCCCCTGTAAGATCTTTCAAGACGGTATTGGGTTTGACTTTCTAGGTAAAGTTCTTCTCAGAATGTATATTCAGCAAACTTATTTGGACAGTCGATCATCGGTGAATACAACAGTCAGGTTGTAAATCACGTTCGGAGATTTGCATTTTCCATACTCTTAGCAGACACACACACACACACACATGCACACACATATACGCACGTGCGCACACGTATACGCACACGTATACGCACACACGCACGCACGTATTCATGTATACACTATATAACGTTATAAAGTTCATGTCAGTGGCGCAAAACAAAATACTTTTCGTTGTTTTTCATTTACTCGAATTTTTAAAGAAACTATTAGGTTGGTGCAAAAATAATGACGTAATAATGTCGTTTTCTTGACGTTACGTCAAAAAACGACATTATTACGTCATTATTTTTGCACCAACCTAATAGAATTTTTGCAAAACTTATCAGTGTGCTGAAATCTTTACAGTATTTAGTATTGTTGAAGTTATTGCTAACATTTTTTTTACAATCACTACGTTTCGTTCAACATTCTTTTTGTATTCCATTAGTAAGGAGCAAGTTCCACTCAGACAGCTTCTTCCCCACAACTGTTACTTTGTGGAACAGACTCCTGGCAGGATGTTTTCCCAATCACTACAATCTTCTCTTCAAGTCTAAAGCTAACCGTTATCTTTCCTCTATAACTTCAGAAACTTAACTTCTTGCCTTTTCTTACCTTCATAGAACAACACACAGTAACCCTCTACCTTGAATGGTTCTTGGGTCTTGCATATTACTATGAAAGAAATTTTCAGTTGGACAAAAGAGAAGACATGCTGCTAGATATAATGTCGAGGAAAGATAGGGATTTCTTTTGTTTCAAATTCATGCCTGAATTCGATGGTAGGAACAATTTTATTAAGTTTCATTATTATGTCTAATAGATTTATATTATGCGGATATTATAAAAGAATGTTATCTATGTATCTGAGGTAAGTGGAGTTTTTAGCTACTAGAATTTTTTGCAACACGCTGATGAATGTTGACATCCTCACAATAGTAAAACCAACTGTACTTTGTACCCACTTACCTGTTTGCACTTCTCCCAAAATTTGGTTTCTATCGGTCAATGCATGGATATTTTAGAGGGTGTGACGGACTAACTGAAGTCACTGAATTTTATATATAGATATCTATGATTTTCCTTTTATTTTTTTTCCCATGCTGAAATAATAAAAGGAAAAATTTTCACTCCAAATTGCAGTGAGCCTCAGCTCCCCAATTACATCTGATTCTGAGACTCTGAAAGAAAAATAAGTCCTGTGTTTCAAAATGAAAATAACAAAGTTTTGAGAGAAGCAGTTAGGATCAACTTGTCAAGATTACTGGGTAACGAGGATTGAATTCCGTGTAAATCGCATCTCCTGCGGGAGCAATCTTCGAATTATTATATTCTATTAGGTTGGTGCAAAAATAATGTCGGTTTTGACGTTAAAAAAATACGTCAAAACCGACATTATTTTTGCACCAGCCTAATAAATAGTTTCCACAAATGTGGAACTTCTTTTCGGTCTAAGATTAATTTTTCATGATGAGAAAGGTTTTTGTTTATATTTCTGAGATGAGGTGTATTATGTACACTATTTACATTATTCGGACTATTATTAATCTTTGTCGCCATATTTATCACAAGGTTTCGGCCGTTGAACGCTCTGGCCTTCTTCAGGTGGTTGGAATGTCGAACTTAACCCTTAATTTCGCTCACTGGGGAAGACTGTTCTAGTTCCACGTGCCATATCTAATGGATGTCAGTTATCAGTTACCTCCTGATTAATTCCCTCTCCAAGTTCTCCACCGCCTTAACCAGGTATTGAACTCACACTTTTTAGGTCTTGTCATTGGATCTAACTAACGCCTTTGTCCACTGTGCCATGAGTCCAGTGAGCGAAATAAAGGGTTCAGTTCGACTTCAAACCACCTGAAGAAATCCGGAGCGTACATCGGTCGAAACTTTGTAATAAATATGGCGACAAAGATGAGGACAATAGTCCGAATAATGTAAATAGGGTAAAGTTTTCATGTTAAAATATGGTATCCATTTGATAAAATCGGGGTTAATGGGAAGGGCTCTGAATTAAAAGGAAAAAAAAAACTTTATTTCGACTTTTACTTCAAAATTTGTTGTGGGTATTGAAATACATTAAGAATTTCAGCGTTACTTAAAACTTCTCCTTGGATATTTACACTGGGTTTACATCCAGCGCTAAGAATACCGCGGACGAGTCATGTTTTAACAGAGGTAGGAAAATATGACACTGAAATCTGAAAGCGTATTGGGATAGCATTCGATGCCTTCCTAAAGCTAAGCAAAGTATTAAGAAACAGGAAAATATCGTTAGAAATGGGGCAAAAAAAGCGAGTTCAGAAGTGTTATGGAATACCAGTACTCTTATATAACAATGAATTAAAAACAATCTCCTCTGAGGCGAAGAAGAGTCTTGAGGCAACGGTTTCTACAGAAGAATACTGAGAATACCTTGTAATAAACATATGAATACGGATAATGTGTTAAGGATAATGGAAACAAAATTAAAATATTCAGTGCAAATTTATAGGAGACGGAAGATATTTGTAGAATATTTTACACTTACAGGACATACTGAAATTAAGAGTGTAAAAATGAGTAGCTTACCTATAAATTTGTTTAAATGGTCCCCAGAAGCGTCTATTTAAACAAACTTAGACAAATTCAGAGTAGAAGAAATACTGAAAAGGCAAACCTTACTTCTACTACGAAAGGGATGTTGTGGAAAGCCATGATCTCCCAAATCCTGAAAAGACACCTCACATGGAAGAATAAGCCGTTTATATTATGTTGGTGCAAAAATAATGTCGGTTTTTGACGTATTTTTTTATCGTCAAAGACCGACATTTTTTTTTGCACCAACCTAATATCTAATGCCGATTTCGCTATACATGGAATAACTCGTTGCGAATATTTGCAGCCTATGCTCTTTCCAGCAACAGACATTCTATAATAGCTCTTTTAAAGAGAAATTTTGATGGGCAAAGGGTTACTACTTCTACATATGTTTCCAAATGGACTTCTACATTGCCACTGTCTTATATCTAAAAAAAAAAACAAAAAAAAAAACAATGGTGATTCTAACTAAAAGCTTCAGAATAAATTCGGACGGGGATTATCTTTTGACTGACCCAGGTAAATTCTGCCACTCTCAAGTAACATGAAACATGAAACAGAGTGCGAGCTAGGGGTCAGATGTGAAACGCTCCGAGTATTGTCTAGATAACAAAGTGACGAATAGAAATGGAGATAATGTAAGTAGTTTAAATCTCTTTGTCTGCACTTGAAGTTCTTTTGGTTTACAAAATGTTGGAAATCTTGGAAGCAACAATGCACGGCTGATTGGTGGCGGGAAACGGACGTATAGTGTAGGGAACATTGAATAACTGAGACCAAACGTCTGCAGAAAAGAGAAAAAGAAATAGTCAAAAGAAGGATTTCCGTTGTCAGTTTCCTCTGTATATTATCACTCCTTTCTCCACCCCCAAAGAACGCAGACAGTGAAAGTTTTGGCTGCCCTTTTATGTAAATCTTTAAAAAAAAAAATAACATCTGCTCAGAAAATGGAAGTTTGTATCTTGCCAAACACGATAAAGTTTGTATCATTCCAAATACGACAAAGCTAGTTTTAAATTGAAAGAAGTAAATGTTTCTCCATTTTAAACAAAATTAAGGTCTATTATTCCGTTCTAACCAATCTTTAAACCTACAAAGGTAAAACAAACAAAACGGATCCTATAGGATAAAACTTTAAAAAAAGAAAATTAAATCACTGGTATTGGTTGCAAAGAACCCAAAAAATTAAAAACAATTGTATATAATATCCAAAACATGTCTCCTCCCCATACAAATGGCTGTATGTATTGCATACTAATTTAAAAGCCGGAATCCTTACGGACTTTTAAGGTATCTCCTGCGGTGGGCTAATTGAGTCCAACTTAGAAAGCAGCAATGATAATTTTGAAGAAATAACTTCGAATTCCCCAATTCACTCCATGGAACTTCAAAATATCACTTGAACAATGATTGGGACTATAAGTCCAATTCCAGCTAAAACATCGATTTGGGACGAACGTCTGATTTCGGCCGAAATTCCAGGTCGGGCCAAAAACTGAATTTTACAATTCCCGAACTCTACAAGAACGTCTAAACCTCACGTTCTGAAACATCGAACTTTAATTCTGATTCCTTGGCATGTTGAAGAAATAAAATTGATTTCCTCAATTCAAACTGAATTTAAAACATTTTTTTTTGTATTACTTTAAATTTTATATGAATTAAAATCTTATAAAATCACGATTTTTTTTTTTTTTCATTTCTTTTCAAATTTGAATTTTTAACTTTTCTCTCCTCATCAGGGCATACATCCCAATGCTGGATGTTCAAGCACCAGATGAAGAGAAGATTTTTTATCCTAATTCTAAAAAGTTATAATGTGACTATGCAGACTAAGTGCAGCTGGAGTTTGTGGGTTTTCGGTCACACTGATAGGATTTGTAGTTTATTTATAAGATGTTTGTGTCAACTTTTTTTAAACGTTTTAATAGAAGAAAATCAGTAGGCATCGAGAAAATACAAATATGTCGGTTGTCAAACGGGTGTTTTGAATTTACAGTCTTCCTTCATAAAGTTCAAATATTGCGTAATGCAGTTTTGGTGTTAAATCAAATGCAAATACAATAAGTCACATGTTAGTGGGATAAACACTAAGAAAGTACGCTAGTTGATCTGTACTACTTAGTAGTGAATTCTGACTGGTGATCAAACTAAGTTGGGTTCATTAAATAAGGAAATAGTTTGATTCCTACAGCACAATATTTCGTTTTTTTTTTAATATAATGGGCGACAGTCTTTCATATATGATATATTTTTTGGAATATTTTCATTACTCGGATTATTAACCCCATTTTCATTTCCATATTTACAACGTTTCGGCCGTTTTATACTCCGACCTCCTTCAGGTGATTGGAATTTCGAACCGAAATATTTATTTCCCTTACTGGAGGTACATTCTTCTAGTTCCACGTGCCATGCCTCTTCCGGAAGTCTCACTTAATACCCTTTAACTCAACTCTCTAAGTTTTTGGTTCACCACTGCTGTGACCTGGTATTGAACTCAAAACTCTCTGGGTCTAGTGACTCTATCTAAAGAACGTCTTTATCCACAGGGTCATGAACTTAATTCTTCGCAATGATTCTTCTCCCCCGGTTAGCAATTTGCAAAAAACCAACATAGTTTATAAATTCAAGTGGCCTTTGGAAGATTGTATCTCCAACGAATTAAATAATATTTATGTTGGTCACACCACAAACTCGCTTTCACGAAGCTTGACACTACATTTGAATGAAAACGCTAACATTTTTAGGCATTTAAAACAATATACCTGGCCGCACACACAATTCCGTAAAATCCTCGCCGAAAACACAATTATACTTCAACATGAAAACAATATACAAAAACTAAAAGTCCTTGAAGCAATATACCTCAAACAGTTGAAACCCAACCTAAACAAAATCAACTATGGAATCTCTACGAATATCCTTAAATGTCTGTAATAGGTAACAGAAGCCATTGTTTTATACCAACGGCTTCCCATACTTAATACATCTCGAATTCCCTCTCGCGCGATCATGTTTGACGTCATGAACTGCGGTGTTATTTTCGCTTCCAGCGTCTTATATGCACGTGTTTATCGTTGCTTGGAAAGCATCCAAGTAAACAATCACAGACTATCATCACTGTCTTGTCCGTATATTGCTTAATATGTTGTACTGTAATTGACATCTTTGATAATGGCTTATGTAAGCCGAAAGCTTAGATTGGATTAAAAAAATATGGATCAATATTGTGATTTTCTCTCTTCGTTTAATCATAATGTTATTAAACTTATCAGACGTTATGAAAAGAATTTACATAAAATAAAAAGACAACACTTGTCTATATTATTTAATGAAACATCTATATATATATATATATATATATATATATATATATATGAATGGTGACGCACGTAGATATGTAATACTCTCGAATACTACCCAATGAAACAAAACCGATGTTTGCTTTAATCCTTCTTCTGCATCCGCAATGCATATTATAAAATACAAGTGTGTTTTGAAAAGTTCTCGGCCTGACGAAGAAAAGACGTAATAATAAATCCTGATATTTGATCATTTGGTGTGTCGAAATCCTCTCTAAATCTCATCGAGGAAAGACAAAAAAATATCGTGATGATTCTACGTCAGAGTGAGATGTTTTAGAAAATTCAAACAACGGCAGTTTATTGATAAATATGTCCTCAAACCGTATGAATTTTTTTCCGCTCTTATTGGACAATGAAATATGTATCAAAGCGAATTAAAGTAATTATGTTGTCTTCATTATCTTCAATCTGACTAAAAATGTTCAAGACCGGATAAAGCAATGAAACTAGTATCCTAATAAAGTGACATTTATTTCTCTGGAAATCTGCACGGGTTGATTTGTAATTAAGGTTTCCAATAACATTAACCGATGTTAATTCCGATAGAATAATGAAACCGTAACCAAAATAAAGTAATTGTATTCAAAATTAATTCATTTTTCAGTAAGTTTACCAATTTTTAACCAAATAGATTAATGTAACTGGCATTAAAATTAAGTTAAACTTATTTCTCTTCCAAATTACAAGTTCATTTTCAACATCAAGATTTAATGAAACATATTTAGGTTAAGATTCATTGATTCTTTCAGAATATAACGCCAAAATTCTCTACGTTTCGATATCCTATATGTAAATTTTGTTAGGGAGAATATTTCCCTCCAAGTCTGGACTCGGCCGTCCGACGAAATCCATAAGAATGCACCTACATCAAAAGAATTAGCGGGAGGAGCATGAGTTTTTGCTGAAATGAGTTAGTCATTCACGGCTAAACATCGTCTTCTCTCGGTTCGATTTTATATTATGTTTCCCTGTACCAAAAGGTAATAAACCTGTTGGTAAACTAATTCCTGTTTTCTACTATTGTTTATGTGATAACTCAGTTACAACAGTAAACTTCTCAACCTGTGGAATTCCATTCCGATTTCTTGCTTCCCTGATAACGACAATCTTCAAAAATCTAAATGCAACGCCAATCTTGATCTTTTGTCTTACTGAAACCTGTTCTTTTATTGTTCTTTCTTCTCATTAAAGTCTTCTCATTCTCTCCTATTACCAGTAACCTTTTGCGTCTTTGTGGGATTAGCGCCTTCCTTGGGGTGCTATGATTAAAAACAATCACACAAAGAACTAACAGACACTATTATCCAATGCCATCTCTCGGGAGACTATCATTAAGCCCGTTTCAACAAGACTTTATCTACTAACAAATTCTAGGCAAACGTCTCTTTATTTCCACTTTTATCGACGCCACATGGTCAATAAGGCTGATCGATTTTACGACGGGCCAACACTTACCGGGATATTAATGTCGATTTCTTCATGGGGCACCTAGTGAGCATCGAAGTAGACTAGTCTAACTAGACATTACGTTGTAGCGCTCCCACGTTGTCGAAGATTTTATTAATCCAAATTCGTATAATTTTCAATAAAATACCTTCACCTCTTCACACACAATCTTATTTTTAACACCCCCACAAACAAAAAGAAAAAATATATAAAAGTCACTAAGGAGAATTAGCATAGAGAGCTGACGCCGTCTTTGTGTAAAATTAATCTAAAACGCAAACTGATACGAACGGCTTGATCTAGTGAATTCAATTAATTCTTTGCAAAGAAGTTACACCTGAATTGATCCATCTTTTCGGTCGTTCAAGCAGAAGTGGTCGTTCTATTTCAAGACAGTTATTGGCAGCGGTTCTTATCAAAGTTGCTGTGCCTACTCTAGGGAATAATTCGGTCTTCACTTATGGTCAGGTACGGTTGCCGGAACTAAATTTTTATGAGGTGAACACTGTTGGTTGGAGTCAAAGTTATTACATGATCTAATCTTTTTCGTCCGAAATGGTTTCATTATAGGCATCTGTGTGAAAAAGAAACACTATGCTGGTGTTTATATGTTTGTGAACAAATTTATTTATTAGTCTAAAGAAATTATTACATTCTATATCACTGATCGATTTGAGAAAATAACATGAGGCATAGGTCAGTTATTACAATAATGGATTTTCCCAGTATGCGTAAAATTATATAACTGTTTTTCAAACTATTTTTATATATAAAATCAAGACGCGTATTTTTTTCCGGATCGCAGGGTCAATAAATTTGCCCCAGCCACCAAAGCAATGTATCTAGCTTAAGATACCCTGACGGAGACCATCCATCGTCACAGTTGACTGGTTTTGAAATAATAATTGTCCTTTACCTAAACCGGTTCCCCACTAAAAAGCTGAATCTGCCATATTATTTACGTGTGTTTGAATTAAATCTTCTTGTTCTCCTAGACTGACCGTAATCCAAGAGATCCCGGTTTTCCCTATTATTTAGGAGGGTTCGAATTCAGAGTTTTCCTTCTCTTAGACTGACTCCCAGCCAAGTCAAGGGAGCCGAAACTGTACTATTCTTTGATGGGCGATTGAATTAACAGAGTGGCTGCTAACCAAACCATGAAGGCCCTATTTGATATTTTATTTGGGCAGTAGCTCTGCAATATAAAAAATAAATGTGTTTAAATAAATACTCTAAAAATCCGTGATATTGTGGATAAGATTTTTTAGACTAATTTCAGAAAGACATCTACTGATTGTATAGCGGCAGAGAATATTTACGAAGTAAGAGAAAAATGAAACTATTACGTTTTAGCTCATATTGCATCGGAAGAATGTATACCAGTCAGTTAAGTGTCGTATGTGATACACGCGTGGACGATCTTATCTCTTTCGATTCATGACTGGCTAGGTTTTCCCGCAACAGGTTGTCGATTCTTTCCGCGGTAAACAGGTTGCCAACCAAGGCTATAGAGCCCAGTCTGTCTTAATATTCAGGACATAGCCGAGGAAACAGTTGATGGATTCATACCAAAGTATAAGTGAATTTAATGAAACCGAATGGAATTCGAACTTGGCTCTGCGATGTCAAATGACGAGCCGGTATCCATTACGCCCCAACGCAAGTCGCTTAACAAATTTTCATCAAATTACTTATTTAGAAAAACATGAAATACTAAATAATAGATTTTTTTCGATTTTTCTTCACTATGTTTTTCTTATTTAACATTTTTATTACATTGAATAAAAGTATGAGAGGAATAAAAAATTGTATTCACTTTGATATGGAAAGCGATCTTCAGCGCGCTCTTGCGTTAAACTAGGGGCGTTTCACGTAGCTTAATGATAAAGCTCTTCTGGCTCAAATCACTTATGCACAAATAGTCTTGGGAAAGTTATGAATCCATCTCCTCTCTCTCTAGCTGTGGGTTGAATAGCATGACAGACTGGGCTCTTTTGCCTTGGTTGGCAACCAGTTTATTGCAGAAAGCAATTGTAAACTACATCGGGAAAATCTTCTGTCTCGTTAGTCATATATCGAAAGATACATGATCGTCCAAGCGTGTACCACGGGTGGCACTTAACTGACTGACACCTGGTTTAAAGACGTTTGCGCAAGACAAAGGCAATACAGACCCAATTCCTACCGAAAGCCACATTTTCTATAATATTTTTTCCATATCTAGGCCGATAGATTTTTTTTTAAAGCGATGTTCTTTCTAACCCGCGTACAAACGAAATTTAAAGTTTTGGAAAGAAGTAGTAGTTTGGGTGTCCGTATATATTCTTGTGTCTGCGGTTTTGCGTGAATGTGTTCGTGTGTGTGTATGTCTGTGTGTGTATGCTTGTGTGTGTGTGTGTCTGTGAGTGTGTTTGTATGTCTGTGTGTGTGTATGTCTGTGTGTGTATGTGTGTGGGTCTGTGTGTTTGTAAGCAATATAGAATTTGTGAAAACTACTGAAAAATTAATCTAAAAAAAATTAACAAAGAACTTTCTTTGAGTTTTATTCTTTTTTTTCAATCATTTCACTCGAAGCAAGGGATAATGCTACAAGAGCAGAAAGAATATTTGGGGGGTGGTGAAAGAACATGAGAGGAATTCAGTGATGAGAAAGGACAATAAAAGAACAGTTCAAAGGTACTAAACGAAAAATTGCCTCGCAAAAGCACACCTAAATTATCTTATATTTTTAACACATTCATAATATATCTATACAATGATTCTATAAAACAGGACAGTCTGCTCATCACTAAATGCATCTTTCTATCAATCAAATATCGGATAACAATTTTCGCATGAAGATGTGTTGCAGACTTAGATAATTGCCGATGCCTATCAAACCGTACAGGTTTGGCGACATGAATTAGCAAAATCTCTGCTTTGATTCCAAGAAGATTTATTTCAAGACTCTTTGTAGAGGAACCGAAAATGGAAAGCTGCCGATCGGGTTGGCACTTGTAGAAATCTCATTATTTTGCTAGACTGTCACGCACGATAATGGCCGCAAGAAAGAATTTATCGCGATCGCGTGTCTTTGCCAGATTCAAGATACTCGAAATATTCCTTGAAACAAATAATGATAAGTGTGTGTATGGCTTATGTTATCAACGTCCATTTCTCTCTCTTGGGTAAAATGTCACCAGCTGATAGCGTTTTTGCGGAACGCACGTGCTCATCAATCAACATTTAACGCTTGGTGATTGCGATACTGTCAATGAAACATCCATCGTTCGACATTGTCACTGCCATGGTAACGCTTATGGCTGCCTGGAGACATGGTCTGTCTGCTTGGTTGAAGACTCGTGCGTGTAAAGGGATTTTCGACAGCAAAGAAGGGGTGTATAAAAATGAAATGTATTTATATACTGAGAGTGTCCAGCTTTCTAAAGAATTATATTTCAGAGATTGGTTTATTAATTTAGAATAATTTCAAGTATTTTAAAGATTTTTTGGGGTGAATTACCAAAAAATGATGAATGTTTTACATAGCTATGAAATGAAATAAATTTTACTAAGTATGTGAAAATTTGCATTGCTAAAGCTTGGGCAACCTTGAATAAAATGGATGTAATCTGGAAATCTTATCTACCAGACTACCTCAAACGGAGATTCTTTCGCGCCGCTGTAGAGTCGGTTTTAATGTATGGCACCACTGTTTGTACATTATCTAAAACCTTTGAGTCTAAGATTGATTAAACCTACACTCGGATGCTGAAGGCTATACTTAACATCTTTGGGAGATAATCATCCAGGTAAATCACAGCTTGATGGAACATAAACTCCGATACTGACAGCTATACTTAATATCGCTTGGAGAAAACGTCCACCTAGATAACAGCTTGACGGAATCAACATTCGGCTGCTGAAGGCTATACTATATGAAGGAAATATTTTTATTCGTACGACGTGCTGAAATGAAGCTGATTAAGCGATGGCGATAAATTCTCACGAGTAGATAGAATTAAATCTTACTGGATTTGGTTTAAAAACAGAACGAAAGAATAACAATATGACTAAATCGTATGTGAATTGAGTTCAGACATGGTATTGATTTACATTATAGTTCAGAAAGCTAGATTTTACGCTTGGTTGTGAACTTGAGTACCTTGAAGTAAACATAATTCCTGCTTGTAACTGAGTCCAGAAAAATGGTCCGGTTTATATTATATTCCAAGAAGACAGGTAGAAATCTGTTTTGCCCTTGGATCCGAAAATATAAACATAAATTCTGGTTGAAATTGGGTCCAGAAATAAAGACATAGGTCCAATTTATATTATAGTTCAGAAAGCTAAACTTTCCGTCCGGTTTGCAGTTGAGACTAATATACTAAGCACCATTTGTTGCTTGGTAGTGTTTAACCTTCTCCAATGAATGCAGTCGGAAAATTCACGTCGACCGGCAAACCAAGGGAGTGTTGAAATCACTAACCCCATAGACAGAAAAATGGAAAATATCTCTCTACTTGCTGTGAAGAACAGGTTCTCTTAAAATTGCCTCGAGCATCCCTAATTACTGCACCTGGTTAAACTCGAAAGAAAACATTGGCTGGAATATTTGATTCCAATAACACAAGTGAAAAAAACGTTTCAAAAAACCAAGGAGTGTCTAAGAATGTTATTAGATTGGTGCAAAAATAATGTCGGTTTTTGACGTTAAAAATACGTCAAAAACCGACATATTTATTGCTTCTGGCGCGAGATCTTGTTTCAAAGAGTCAATTTGCAGATACATCTTGTAGCACTGTGCTTTCCATAGAATATTTACAAACAGACATTTGTGTGCTCGATGCAAAATAATGAATTGAGTAAAACTTTGAAGGTTCCAGTTGGTCTCCTGATACATTCCCGGCAGATAATGTTGGGAAATGATCTAAATATTTTTTCGTCAGCAGCACTGAACCGAACGAGAAAACAACGACATTAGAATACGAACCAGCTTGTTAAAGGAAATATTTTTATTCATACGACGTGCTGAAAATAAGCTGAGTAAGGTAAGTAATCTCACGAGTAGATACAATTAAACCTTACTGAATTTGGTTTAAAAACAGAACGAAAGAATAACAATGTGTAAATAAAAAAAAAGGTTGGTATAGAAATAATAATTTAATTTTACTTCTTTCATAATGTTATGGTAATTCCAAAATATTTAAAATTCCTTGTTGTACCACATGCTGACAATTACATATAATTTGGCAGTATTTGACTTATAAACCTATTGATTTTTGCTAATTAGTGAGCTATGATCTACTATTTGGGTAATTGTCTTGCTACTTTCTTTTGCCTCAGTAGTGATGTGCTGGCTTAGTGTACATACTGACCATGTAGTCTGCGTGGAAATGCATCAAACCTCGGGATCAGCTTTGAAGAATTATCCATCCGGGCTGACACTATTCGGTTGGAAAGTTTGTGTGAGCTTTGATGGGTTTCCGCTGAGGAAAGCGGTTTATCTCCCAGGCTATTACGGCCACCGCATTGGTTTCGTGTAACTTTATAGGCGAAACGAAAAATGAGTTAGGGTCGATTTCAGCTAAATTATTTAGAGCGATGCTTTTTGACTGGACGCACCTGTATTTATGATTGCCTTTCTTTAAAATTTATTGCTTACTGGATCATGCTACTTTCCACATATACATTGAATATCAGTTTAAATGTCCTTTTGAAAGATTGTATCTCTGACAAAAAAAGGTAAGTACATATGTTGGTTTGACAGCCTCAGCATGATCAAGATCTTTTACACTTCATTTTTCGCATACAGGTTCGATTGCACAACATCTAAAAACGCATTCCTGTCCCGATTCACAATACAGGAAAATACTTGTAGACAACACCAATATACTACACCACGGAAATATTAAACAAAAACTTCATATTCTCTAGACACACTATATCAAAAGCTATCAACAAACTCTGAACAAAATTTACTACGACTGTAAAAGCCACGAGTTTATGTGTATTTCATGACATTTTATTTGTAACCATCAATTGTGTATATATATATATATATATATATATATATATATATATATATATATATATATGAGCCGAAAGATAAGATCGAGGAACAGCATAATGAAAAAATATCCAATTATTGTACCGTTTTTATCTTTATTTTCTCCAGAAATTAATCGAACTATACAAAGCATCCCCAATACAATATATATATATATATATATATATATATATATATATATATATATATATATGTATATATATGTATGTATGTGTGTGTGTTTGTCCGTGTGTATGAGTGTGTGTGTGTGTGTGGGTGTTTATGAGTGTGTGTTTGTGAGTATTAAATTTGTGTATTTAGGCATGACTGATTGAATAAATTACAGACATTATGTCTGCTAATTTTTAATAAAATCCGTTAATACTTACGGATATCCTTCCGTGTATTGATGTTAATTTTTGTAATTTATTCAATCATATATATATATATATATATATATATATATATATATATATATATATATGGTTAGCTCCATTACATTGAGACGCGTGTAAAGCATTCCATATCTACAACGAATCAATTTTAAATTTCAAAATTATTATAACAGAGCGCGTTTACGCATATTTTTTTAAAAACCACCATCCCAATTTATCACAGAGTTACATGAAGTTTATCTCTGTAATAATGGAGATAATCTTGGTGGAGATCGAAATAATCGTTGGTAAGAAAACGTTACGCCACTTTCTTTGATAATTTTCTTTTTAACATGAAGTTGTCTGCATATACATCGTAAACCATTTCCTTATGGTCAGATACAAGTTGTTAAATTATTTCGTAAGTTGTATCGAAGTCTGACGTTCATCTCCCATGAGAAGTAAAAGCGAAAAAGGTGCGGAAGTAATTTAACATAATGCTAACTAGTTATATGCTCGTTCAGCTTCTTACATAAGATTTTGTAGTTGATAAGTAAAAGTCTCCTTTAAGAAACTGATAAATAACTTAACCTTTTGAAAAAAAAAACAGATTAAAAATACAAAACTACTTTAGCAAATTAATATGCAACAGTTAAATAAAGAGTACCCTTATAAGATGTTAATAATACCAATCAGTCAAGTTAAGGTGTTAATAATACTAACTAAACATCAGTACTGTTGAGGGGTCCACCCCTTTTTATACAAATGGATTCACCCAGTG
This sequence comes from Acanthosepion lycidas, assembly GCA_963932145.1. Lineage (NCBI taxonomy): Eukaryota > Metazoa > Mollusca > Cephalopoda > Sepiida > Sepiidae > Acanthosepion > Acanthosepion lycidas. Next base: position 56,329,354 of record OZ010578.1, on the reverse strand, counting down.
TATAGCTATACTACTGCCAGTGAATACCCTTCGAGTCGAGTCGAGTCGAGTCGAGAGTGACAGAGTAAAAGGTTGTAGGTAACCGGAAGAGTAACAGCGTTGTAGGAGTCACAGTGAGCGAGCACGTAGACTCAGTAAGAAGTCATACAGCGATAATTCAATACCAAAGACTGTATAGATATTTTGCTACTAACCCGTATTCCTGGAACTACTAACCTGCTTTACCAGTTTGTATTATTACGTTAATACATTATTTTCATATAGTCATTCGTGGAGTTTGTTATTTATTGGTACCGGATTTCAACCCGGAATCCATAACAAATACAAAGCAATATTAAATCAAAATAAATCTTGCAAATAGAATAGTATGCCATATAACGTGCACTACATTTCATCTAATTATTATTACTATAAAAAATATGAAGCGATATACGTTTTTATAAGTACTATTGGTTAAGGATTAGAAATGTTGATATCACCTAGTCATAAAAGAATCCTTAGCACTACCAATATCAATTTTTTCAACGGTTGCATTCTCTATTGTAAAAATAGTATTTAGATAAACAAGAGAGGTGGTTAATATTGGTTTTCTAATGAGAATTATTGCTAATACTATTAACAATACTTATCTCGGGATGTGCATTATTACCCAAATTTTTAAATTGGTTTAAAATTTTATTATTGTTACTTTATAATCTTCTCAAGATGGTAGGTGCAGCTATAACTTAGTTTTAGTGTGTTTCTGTTAAATATTTTACTAAGAGGGTTATTGTTAGGGAAATATTTATCAATTAAATGGAGAAACTTATCACCTAGATAATTAGTACTGACTAATTGCTTAAATGGGCGTGTGTACCTAATGGTTTTCATATTACTATTCCTTTTCATTAAATCAATAATGTCATATTTTCTATACTTGGTATCAGCGTACTTGTAACTACTATTTTTTGTGCAGCATAATAAACATCGCTGTATTTATCATACACATCTTTGTCAGATGAGTTTCTGGTAATCCTACATTCTATAGATGAGATTATATGTTTGATTTATATGGAGGTGGTTAGAATTCGGCTGAATATATATTGGGTTAGCATTATTTTTCAGATAAGATTGGAATGCATCATTAACAAGATTTAACGTAACATCACGAAAAATCCATCCGTTTAACATTTGTAGTTACCTTAACCTTAAGATTTAAGCTTTTTAATTCCCTATGAAACATTTCCTTTAATCTGTTAGCCTTAATTTTAGTAGAATTTCTTACTGCCGTAAGACCATCATCTCTGTATAACTCTATACTATCAACATTAACATCATCAGTAGACTCTGCATAATCTAATGATCCCATAGAGACATCAAAGTGACCATCAGATTCTTTAACCCACTGTTCATTGTTATTAATGAGAACTGATCTTCTACAGTTCATTATTATATTTAGATCTTCACTGGAAATTTTAGATTATTCCTTGGCAAATTCCAGAGCGAAGGTAAAAACATCCTTGAAAATGGAGGGGTAAAAATCGACGATATCAAATTGAATAAAATGAACCTTTTTTTTTTTTGTTAATTCCTTTGAAGAAATTAATGACATCTGCGGTACCATTCCATTGTAAAATTGCAAGGCGTCTTTTAATTTGTTTGGTGATTCTATGCATGGTTACTCTGCTGATTCTTTTGATTTCTGGCCTGGTAGAGTTGATAATCCTCGCAGGTACTTTGATCTTAAAGTCTGGTTTATGATCTTTAATAAGGACGTACGATTCTTTGGTACAGAGCTTTCTAAACTTATTGCTAATTTTATCAGTTATGTTTTACAGGCAGTGTTAATTCTATCAACTGAATTAATAGTATTAATATTCAACTTATAATTTTTACTTATTTTTTTAATTAAAGCATTATAATCTTTACGATTAAATTTATAAAAAAATAGCAGGTTTGTCAGATTTAATAAAGATTTTGCTAGATCTATTAACATCATCAAGAAAAGAATCTGAAAATGAATCCTATTTTTATGAAAAGAGATAACGTTAATAATGCTTAGTAGATACTTTTCACAGCCGTGTAAGTGCTTAATGATAGGTGCAGTTTTCAAACTTTTGAAACCATAAAGATGTGATATATTTGAAACACCCCGAACAAGAATTAAGAAGCCAGCCTTCCATCTCATTCTTCTAATCAGATCTTCAGTCTTCAAAATCATTTTTTTCAAAACATGCCAGTTTGTATATAGTGGGAATGTTTTTTAGCGAAATTCCGAAATTATTTTTTTCCATGTTTCTGTATTTAACCCTATTTTAAATAAAATTTTGCGTACAGTGGAATTATACTCCATTTGTTTTCATTTTAAATCCTCTCATATTCACGGAGAAGCTTCTCAGTATCCTTATAAAAGGAAGAGAGAAAATTATCATGTTGATTCATTTCGAGTACTTTCGATATTAGCACAATGTCATCATGTGAATGATTGCCTCCGGTGATGTTTGCCTTTAAATCGCACATTACATAACCTTAGCGTTTTCCACTTCACAGGTAAAAAATGAATTTTCAGATGAACACAACAATGTTGTCTTAGAAAAAACAGATTTTGAATTAGGACACTTTGTGTCCTCCACATGGTTTGATTGCTGTTCCATCCAAATGTCGAACTTTCATGAACATTCTCAAATTTAAATGCCTTGTTAAATCAATGACATCATCGCCTTTGTATGTGTTTGTACATGCAGGAATATAAATCCTACATTGCCTTGATAAAATACCTCATTTTGATAAAACCCGTCGGTTAAGAATAGTTTCTCCTCTTATCTCTTTTTATTCATTTTGACTGCTATCAAGTCGAGATTCGTCAAATTCCGTTCACTTTTTACTGAATGTGCAAAAAAAAGGATCGATTCTTCGATGTCATTTGAGAGCACCGCATGAAAATATTCCAAAGTACTTTCGACCGACCTTTTAAAATAAAGAACAAAAGGGAAAGAATCGATTTTTAATCAGTTCTCGATATATATATATATATATATATATATATATATATATATATATATATATATATATATATATATATGAAAATATATAGAAAATAGGAAAGAAAGAACTGGTTAGATAAATAATCCAAATGAATAAAACACCAAAAGTAAAATGGAAAATTATAAACAAAACTAGAACTTGTAAAACTTGGGATGACCCATGCCCTTTATGCCTACATGAAAAACTACACATTATTAAATTTCTAAATAATAAAAATCTATTAAACAATAGATATAAGTTAACGGGTTTTGAATAATTAGCATATAATTTTTTAAAAATCCATAGACCTAATAAATAGCTTAAATACCCTACAAAATGATAACCCTTTATGAAATCGTCAAAAAACAAATGTTACGGCAGTTTTTTTTTTTTTTGTTTTTTTTTATATATACAGAAAACCCTTTCAGAAAAAATAAAATAAAAAAATAAATAAATCTCCATAGACACGTAAACCAGACTAGACGAAATCATCTTCCGTTTTAAATTTAGACACCCCAACCTTACCCTGACTTGACACCTATGAATGTAACCCTATACTGATACAAATTATTAACACCCTGCGCCCCTCTGTATATGAACAATCGCGCTGGCCGTTACCATGGAAATTTTTATTTCAATAATGAATATGCTATTAAAACACGTAAATTTCAGAAATAAGTTATTCCCAAAAAAATTTCGCTTGTAGATGGAACAGAGCTTACTTTAATTCAATTTAATTCAAATAATTATATTGACGTTTTCGGCTCTTGTTTTGAAACATGAGAACTCTTATGTAGCGTGTTGGAATCATATTTTTAAATAAATAATTATATATATATATATATTACAGATTTTTTGAATATTTGAAATTCAGATAAATTTCTTCATTTCGGCAAATTATAATATCATTATCGTAAAAGCGACTTTCCAATATGTATTGATTCACATGCTTAAAAAGCGTAGAAACAAAACTATCGGAAGTAATGAAGCAGGCTAGAAAACCGGCTCCCATCACAGCCCCTCCGGTTAGCTTTTATTAAAATATATCCAAAGGGATTTATTGTTTTCACACAAAACTGAATTTCCAATAAATTCAGCGGATGGCATATGTCAAATATTTTTTTATCATTATTATTATTGCTAATATTTTTGCAGAAGATCCCCGCAAAAATATGCATTACCGATGTATTAAAAATTAGGTCGTAAATTAAATTAGCATTTTTCTCCTCGAAACGTGTTGAAGAATAATCATATAAAAATAAAACTATTACAAGCATTGCTATATCTGCTGATGTGAATGTTGCTTATCTGAATCGTGCTCAACATTTTTTTTCTTGCCAGAAACTGTCTTACATATTTACTGGGTTCGATGTATAAGTTGTAGTCTATATTAGACAAAAATGAAAATAACACTGACATCTCATTGTAACGGATATATCTACCAAATTTGCACAAAAATATATTGAAATACTAAAGAGTAAATTTATTCAATAAAACCGTCATTGGCTTTAACCACGACATCTAGATGACTTTGGTGTCTCCTGCAACTCTACTGGACGGTCTCCTTGTTTAGGTTAGTGAACACTGTCATAATCTTTGCTGTAAGTCCATCTTTGGTGTTACAAGGAGTTTTGTTGGACTCTCGCCCAAGTGCGCCACACACATCTTAATCAAGGAGATTGTAGTCTAGGGAGTTAGGTGGCCAGACGAAAGGGCTGATGTGATCGCAGAAAATTTTCTGACATGTTGCGGATTCCTTTTGCCAGACATATGGTCTTCCAGCACCTACGCCATTGACACAGGGCAGCACTACCTCTTTAGAGTACTTGATGTAGACCTCTGTATTGCGTCTGAGGGCCAGTGGGAAGATAATTGAAAACGGGGTTAGCAACACGCGAATGATGAGGTCACGCAGTTTTCTGCTATAGTTTGTTTCTGCCTCCAAATATTTTATTCTACCTCCTCTCTCTGTCTCTGTCTCTGTCTCTCTCTCTCATTCTCTCTCTTTTCTCTCAGTTTTCTATTTCTTTCACGGCTGACTATAGAGGGTGCGATGGATAAATTGTCGTGTAAATTACGCAAAAATGAAAATAATATTGACATCTCATTTTAACAGATATATCTACCAAAATTGCACAAAAATATATTGAAATACTAAAGAGTAAATTTATTCAATAAAACCGTCATTGGCTTCAACCACGGCATCTAGATGACTTTGGTGTCTCCTGCAACTCTACTGGACGGTCTCCTTGTTTAGGTTAGTGAATACTGTCATAATCCTTGCTGTAATTTCATCTTTGGTGTTACAAGGAGTGTTGTTGGTCTCTCGCTCAACTGCGCTGCACACATGATAACCAAGGTGTTGGCGGTCCGGTGAGTTAGGCGGCTATATGTAAGGGGAGATGTGATGGCAGAAATTGTCTGACGGCCATGACTGCGTTCGCTTGCATGTGTGGCATAGTGCAGAGTACTGATGCCAGACATGGGTTCTTCTAGCAGCCACCCGCTTGACCCAGGGTGCACTACCTTCTCAAGATACGCTTCCCTGTCCTGTCTGACCATCTCATGAACAAATCCGGGAGTTCATTTCTTATCAGAACGGCCAAAGTGAGTTTTGCGAGCTGACGTACCTTCGTAATCACTATTAGACTCATCCAACTCTTTCAGAATCGTCTATTCTCTCCTCAGATTGGCACCCAAACATTGTTAAATTTTCGTATTGGAGCTTTCGGCGCGAATGCCAAACAGCATTTCCAAATTTCTGGCGGAATGAATTGCTTCACGTTGCTCTTTTTATCACAGACGACGCTACTATACTGTGCAGTCGACAAAATCAAAAACAAACAACGGGATGGTGTAAAATCAAAGGTATAAAATAGTGATAATTTATCCATCGTACCCTGTATATATTTTCCCATTGGTTCTTGCTTTGATCATTACTGCCACATCTTCCCTTGGGCTACTATCATATATTTAGAGACTCTTGATAAAACCCAAAGAAGCATCTGCAATGTTATTGGTCCTAAACAGTCAGCGAGCCTTGAGCCCCTCTCCTCACGCCGTAATGTAGTTTACTCCGCATTTTATATATATGTTCTGATGAACATTTCTCTAATGAAGCTAAACATTAAGAATTCGAGCACAGTACTAGATTGGCTGATATGTCTCCTAATTTTATATTTGAAATGGCTAGATGTAGCAACAATTTCTCTGCTAACAGTTACTTCTATACCACTTCTCGCTTTTGAAAATCGTACTTCCCAGGAAATTTGATTTCAATGCTATGTCAATCCTTATTTTTTGCCTTCATAATTCTTGTTCTTTCATTGTCCTCTCTACTTAATATTCGTTTTTTCATATTCTCTTACACCCAGTAACCCCCTTGTGGCGTAGTGGCTTTATTGCCTTGCTTGGGGTGAAATATTACATTTACGAGCTAGAAATCATGTAAGATAGGTCTAATATAATAAAAAGGAAAATATGACCCAGTAACCCGACAAAATATAGCATCTCAACGCTACAGAGAGGATCTCACCAGAAATTTTGTGTCATGCCGTCTCGTTTTATGGTTCAAATTTCCCGTTAAATGGAAGTGTTAGATTATTACTTACCAAATATCTCGACAGCTAAATATTTGACTGGGTCTCTGTCGGGCAAACGCGGTTGCCGCATGAGTCGTCGAATGAGTCCAGATTGCTTCATAATTCTGGAAAACCTGGCCTCAGAGCAATGTTTCCTTAAGCGATAGAGACAAGCCATAGTTGCTATGGCAAATCAAACCCGTGAATCAATCCAAATGTTCAGAATGAAGTAAAATTCAAACAGGCTCAACGACAGTTTCAGGTGGACCAGCGCAACCAAGCCATGCCTTATAAACACCTAACATTATGGATCCAGTATAATTGTGCATGTGATTTTGGTTGTTGGCATCATGGGGTCTACGTCTCTCTTTTAAAAAACAAGCCGTAACATATCCGCGAACGCAAGACGCTGCCAATTCCCTATAGTCCAATCATAGGGTCACGAGCCATTGTTTGGAATTCTACAGGTATTATTCTATTAACAGATATAGCCCCGGGCTTCCATGTGTTATGTAAGTTAAACAACGCAGAACTACTTGTTATGGGTTTGATTTTAGCCTCGAACCAAGGAGAATTCCGACTAGACCCAATGTATGTATTATACATATAAACGCGCTGTTCTATAACTGATGCTTGCATTAATTTCTGACCAATGACAATCATTCTGAGCAATAAAGTGGTGTACTTTCAGCCATGTATTTCACATGGAAATCTACAGAGTTAAAGTAACAAAGACGACGTCTGACGATCAAGAAACAACAGTATTAATTGGTTTTTAATTAGCTCTGTTGTCAATCACTTATTCAATAATACTAAATTCATTTAAGACTAGTAAATAAAGCAATAAGAATTAATATGACAGAAACTTTTAGCAAGTAAACGATAACTTACTAATAAATGATATCGATGTAACTTGATAAATCATATCAATTATATTTTCTTAAGAAGGATCAATAAAGACGCCTTTCATGCAGTCTGTCATCTGTCTAGACAAGCGGTTGAATTTCATATTTTATTATTGTTATGGCCCGGTTCCTTGTACCACGGTGATAGTCCAAGTTAGAAGCAATAAAGAAGAACTCGAACACAGGTATGGAATAACACAGATATATTACAAGCAGGAATATATACAGAGAAGTAGAAGTGTTAGTATAAATAATCAGGTTTAGTAGGGAGAACAATGTAGTCTCGACCAGTATCATTTTTCCAATGTCTTGCAGTAATTGTCTGAACGCGACTCTGTTTAGGACTGCCACTGACTCGATTGATTGACTCGCTCGCTCTGACTGACTGACTTCTGACGGACCTCACTTCAGACTGAAAGACTGAACAGTATTTAGTCACCACCCGACGAGGGCATCATGTGGCACAAGGCCGGTTTAACGTAGGATCTCCGAGCCCGTGGGCTCGGCCAAAAGTATGCCCTTTGAACCCGTATAAACGGGTTCAGAGTCGGTTTACCTCCCCGAAAGAGACTCCGGCCTTTGGCGTAGCCTCGTTCGGATTCCTCCCTGCCCGAAGGCAGAGAGTTCAACCGATCAGCCGGTCAGCGGGTCAGCCGATCAGCCGGTCGCCCGACTTCAGGCTGAACGGTATTTAGTCACCCCGCCCAACGAGGGCATCATATGGCACAAGGCCGGTTTAACGTGGGATCTCCGAGCCCGTGGGCCCGGCCAAAAATATGCTCTTTGAACCCGTATAAACGGGTTCAGGCTCGGTTTAATTCCATGAAAGAGACTCCGCCCTTCGGCGTAGCTTCATTTGGGTTCCTCTCCGCCTGAAGGCAGAGAGTTCAACTGATCAGCCGGTCAGCCGGTCGCCCGACTTCGGACTGAACTCGCTGCTTCCTCTTGAGGCGCAGTATTTATTACGTATGGAATAGTCCATTATGTTATTACGGGTAAGGTCACATAACAATTATTGTCTTGCTTTTTGCTTTTACTCTTCTTCTCTGTGTGTTTGCACATCGATGTAATATGGATTCGTGAATGCAAACAACGGGGTGAATGCAAACAAAGGGGCTTCGACGCGCCGTAATCAGACAGATTAATATTGTTAAAAAAAACGTTTTATTTTCCGTATGACTTTCAAAAAATCAGTAATCTCATCCTGCAAACATTGAGTTCAGTCTTTGGTTTAACCTACCCCAATTCTGACAATGTACCATGCTTTGGTGAATTTATTAAGAATGATTTCTGAAAAGAAATGTACTCAGATTTCTATTGAAATATGACTAAATATCCTTTTGTTTTTAATGGAAGAGTTTTAGAGTTTGACTGAAGAATATTCAGTAACAGCTAACAAATCTCTTTTTGCCTCCAGTCACTTAACCATTCCAATCACAAGTTATTCAATATTTAATTCCATAACTTCATTCCTCACAGTCCGTTCTACTAAAATAGCTGTGTTATACCGAGTTAGCCTTTGTTGGAATTACATTTTAAGTAAAATTCTATTGTAAGTCACTGACATATTATACACTTGGGACAATGTAATATAAATATACTACTAACAAACTATTGTCAGGCAACGAGCAAGTACAGAATTGTAACGATGCCCTATAAATATTCCTTAATAAACATAGACAAATGACGTGTCTTGTTATGATAAGGAGATTGTGTTGCGCCGATGTTAGAAAAAGTTTGCCTTGTAGAACATTTGAAATAATGGCTTACATATGGGCACGTTAGAATGTTTAGCTTTCATCATCAAAATGTTGCCCGCCGATCAGACATCGTACTACCGCTGGTTACAATGAACGGGTGCCCCATCGTAGAGGCAGCGTGAACGGATACTGGGTCTAAAAATCGCACCCTACCTCAAGTGGAACTCTCCTATATGACAAATCGCTAAAGATGCAGGTAAAATGATTGGCTCCTTGAACCTCTCCAGTAAGTACCTGACTCATCATGCTATCCTTATAGAATCAAGACTAGACCGAAAATGGAATACTTTTCTCATATTTGGGAACGAGCTGACCAAAGATCACTTTCTAATCTTAATAGAGTTCAAAAGCGTCACAGAGTTCTTGCTGGAGAAGAATTATTCTCCACACGACAACCTCTCTGTCACAGGCAGGATATGGCGCGTCTATCACCGCTCTATCGCTGATTCCACGGGATAAGCTCAAACGAACTGCATTCCTTGATTGCGCTACGTCCAACTCTCAGGGATAGGACCCGCCATGCCTCTTACTTTGTAGCAAACATCGCACGTTCTCTCCGTATTCAATCAGCGAGACGTAGGTTCTACTCAAACAGATTTTTCCCGGCAGCCAATTCTCAGTGGGCAGACTCCCAAGAGGATGATTCCTCTTTCACTACAATCTTAACCTGTTCAAGATTGGAGTTAATCGTTATCTTCGTCTCTTAATCATATAAGCTACACCTTAACGTAACCCTCTACATCGTGTGGCCTCCCGGCCATGTACTGGGTGACTCTAACTGTAGAAAAACAACATCAGTAACAATTACCTCAAAACGAAGGTTAGGAAGGAAACCCATTTCAATACCAGTAAGAGTGATAAAAGCTAGATGAATTAAGAAACCTATTTTCCTGAAATATTGTTTTAAAAAGAATACGTTACAAATTTCAACCAAGAGAATCAGTTGCTGCTCGGTCAGTGAATATCTACAGGTTCCTTATAAGGAAAGGGTTGAGATTGCCACTGCCATTTCACTGGGGTACAGTCATGAATTGAATTTAACTTAAGACACGGAACAGAAATTACAATATCTCTTACATAAGGCAGCGAAAGAGAATGGGAAGAAAGGACTAAGTAGTAGGTTGCTGCAAAAATAATGACGTAATTATGTCGTTTTTTACGTATTTTTTAACGTCAAAAAACGATATTATTATGACATTATTTTTGCACCAGCCTAACATACACTACAAGATGGCAGAATGGATGGTCATCAGTAAGAGGAAGAGCCGGAAATGCGTTTTGCAGGTCGGGCACAAGAGAAACGAGCAGACGCGAAAATTTAAATATTTGAGAAGCGTCTTGACAGAGACAGATAAGTGCGACACTGAGATTCGTAGACGTACTGGGACACATTCCAAAAGCTGAGCAGAGTATTGCGAGGCAGGAGCGTTTCTTTGGTAACGAAGAAAAGAATACCGAGCCGTTACGTGACAACTGACCTTCTTTACGGTAGCGAATACTGGGCAATTTAGAGATGCGGTTCTACAGAAGGATGCCATCGATACCAGGAGGTCTTAGAGAGGATGCAGACAAGGAGGAGGCTTATACTTAACATGAGGAAGAGGGAGATGAAGTTTCTGGGTTACGTAATGAGGAAGGAGAGCCTGGACAATCAGGTACTCACAGGACAAATAGAGGGAAAGAGAGGCAAGGCAAAACCATCCGCTGACATACCTGTAGAGCTTGACCAGGTCGATGACAAAATGTGGTCTTGGAGAGGAAGCAAAAGAAGGGAACTTGCTGAGATCTACTAGGTATAGAAGGGATAGCCATGACCGCCTATCTCCTGAAAGGCTATGGCACATAAAAGGGAAGAAAGAAATTAAGTTTTTGTTTAAGGTGTATATATGAGGTATTTTGTGTCGTTTAACCTGTAATATGTTCATCATCAACCACTTCAGACCTACCGGAACGTTCTCGGTTTTCTCAGATTAGAATTTCTACTTCTGAAACCAGCGTAACTTTAAACAAGCGTACTTTTAGATATGGCACCTTCAGCATAAATGGCACATATATTTTTACTGTTTATGCAACGTCTTTTATTTCTTTTCTTTTCGGAAATAAACGAGTATCAAATGATCAATGATAATCCAGCTCATTTTCATGAATTTTTACTTTTAAATTAAAAACAGTTAAGCTTGAAAATCGAAAAACCAAGCACACATTAGGTGTGATTTGAAATGTTAGATTTCAAGGTATATGAGTGACGTTTGAAATAAAATGACGTGTTCAACAGCCACGTATTGATAAATGCGTTTAATTTTAACTTTGCCTAGAACTGATTTAATCATTTCAACCCAAGAAAAGCAATAAAGACTGTAAAACGCAGTGGCTTAATGTGTGTTAGAGAATATGAGAAAAAACACTGCTAAGGAGAGAGAATATTTAAATTATTAGGACTATTGTCCTCATTTTTGTTGCCATATTTATCACAACGTTTCGGCCGTTGTACGCTCCAGCCTTCTTCAGGTGATTGGAATGCCTGAATATGGCAACAAAGATAAGGACAATAGTCCGAAAAATGTAAATAGTGTACATAATACCTCATCTCAGAAATATAGACAGATACTAAGGAGAGACAACAATAAGAGGACATGAGTTAAGACAGAATTGACATCGCATTTAAATTTTTGAAGATCAAATTTGAGTGGGAAGCAAAACGTCGAAAGAAAATTCCACAAGCGAGAAGTGAGATGGAAGAAATTGTTAGCATAGAAGATATGGTTACATCTAGCCAGTTCAAATATGAGCAAGGAGACTTTACAGCAAATTTAGCACTATGCTTAAATTCATAAAGTCTCCCTACCACAGAGACAATTTCTTCAAAACAATTACCATGAAAGAGTATATAGAAAACGCACAGTGAAACTAGATTACGACGGTAGGAATATCACTGAAGCCTATGCTTTAGATAAGGGCCAATAACATTGCAGATTCTTTTTTAAATGTTCTCAAGAGTCTCTAAATATATAGCAGGAGCACGAAAGCAAATGTGACAGCAATATTCAAAGCAAGATGAATGGTAGACTTACAAATATGTCAGATAGATTTTGACGAGATAAATTGTCATGCCCGACACAGAAAACCAATTTTCCTAGCGGCAGACCTAGAAATTGATTCTATATATTATTTCCACTTAGTCTCGGCGAAAAACGTTTGTTTTAGAAGGCACACTGACTCAATTTACTGGAGGTCAATTAAAATGTTTAAATTAAATCAGAGCAGATTTGTTTTGAAAGCGTTAAAATTAACATGCCATTCCTTGCCCCCAGTTAACAACAGAATGCAGATCATTTTTTCAAAACAGCTGCCAATACGGGTCAATTTATTTCTTTTGTAAAACTCTGTGACACAAGTTAACTGAACCCCGACAAATGGTCTATGCAAATATTTACTCCGATTAACCTTGTTTAACCGCAATAAGAAAAAGAATTGGGTGTCGTTTATCGAGTATACAGGTCTGCTAGGGCGACTAGACAATCCCAGTTGCAGATTCCTGCTCAGGTTTATTTTTGTTTCTTCAAAACGTTCTTGGGCCACCTTGTGATTTAGACTGCTGATAGAAATTTACTCACCGTTTATGGGAGTGATCTCATAAACTTACTTAAGCTCCATTACATGAATATTTATAGTTTTGTTTTGTTTTTCAGTCCATTAAATAAAAAGAGAACGAGATGCTGACTTACATCAGCTAAACGCTCGGAAAAGGATCTTTATCTCCGAAATAAACTCAACCTGGCCAGTACATCTATATATACGGCCACAAAGATTTCTAAATCCGTGTTAATCAGAACATTATATCAGCACTTTTAATCATTTCAACCCAAACAAGGAAATAAAACAACAAAAGGCAATAAGCTACTGAGTGTTAGAGAATAGTAGAGAAAAACATTATTAAGGAGAGATAGCAAATAATAAGACCTAAGAAGACAGAGGGCAACAATTGCATTTAAATCTTTGAAAATCAACGTTGAAATCGGAATTAATAATCTGTACGAGAGTTGCACAAGCGAGAAGTGCGATAGAAGAAACTGTTAACATAGAACTTACGGTTCCATCAAGCCAATTCATATGTAATACCATGAGACGTTACTGCCAATCTAGTACTAAGCTTAATTCATAAAATCTAGCTACCACAGAGGAAAATGCTTCAGAGCAATTAACATGAAAGAAATTATAGAAAAGCCACAAGGGAAACTAGATTATGACGGTAGGAAAATGACTGAAGCCGAGATGCCAGGTCAGGATCAATAACACTGCAGATTCTTCTTTTGATTTTATCAAGAATCTCTAAATATATAGCAGGAGCACAAGACCAGATTTGGCAGCAATATTCAAAGCAAGAACGAATAGTAATATTTTAGATAGATTCTGGCGATAAAAATTGTTTTGCACGAAACTGTGATCCAAATTTCCTAGCAGCAGACCAAGCAACTGAGTTAATATAATATTCCCACTTCATGTCAACAGAAAAAGTCTGTCCGAGAAGGCAAAATGAGTCATTCTCCTGGAGGTTAGCATCAGCCATAACGATAGAAGTTATAATGAAGAGCAAATTTGTGCTAATCAGTCAGTTATATCGACATTTTTACACCCATTGACAGTTTCACTTAAAACATTGTCTACATTATTGCACTTATCATGGATCAACCAAGGCATTGTTCTAACGAAGCAGGACGCTGGTATTCTCTCCTGATTTGAGAAATCATTTAGGGTGAGATCCGAACGCTGGTCGCATGGATAACGTTTTAACCTTTCAGCCACGTACCTATTTACAGTAAGCGTTAGTACCCGATCTTATACTGTAGTCGTTGCCTCAGAAGCGTTACATTACTCTAAATTGCTCTTCTGCACGGTAGGTTGTCCGAATTGTTTCGTTTTATTAAGAGATTTAACATTTGAAAAGAGTAAATTAACTTTATCACTTGGGAACATCTGATGTTATATATCGAATCAAGCGAGGTTAATTTCTATTGACACTTCTGGCATCATTCAAGACATTTTAGATGTTGATAAAGGCAGCGAAACTAATAAACGTTATTGAGCGTCTACCGAGACATCTTGCGAGAAATGTCTTTTGTCAAGGACCTTCTTTATTGAATCGGATAGTGACTCAAGGCAATTTGTAGATTATGCAATAAAAGTAAAGATTGGCCTGAATAGACGAGTTCCCAGGATACAAAGATGGCCATCAAACGAAGATGCGAGAAGAAAATATTATAAAATAGTACTAAATTAACTAATAAATATATTCCCTCTGAGAACTGTAGGGATCTTCAGTTTACAAATGTTACTAATATTTGACGAAATATTCGCATTTCTTAATATTGAACTCGGATTACTCTGGCTAATAGACTATACGAGGTCGGATCAAAAAGTATCGGTTCTGTTTCTATGGTAACGGAGATAAAGTACGTCTAGTGAATCCGCATGGCAATGATTGACCTGGGACGCTGTGGAGTACACGCACCAAGTTATAACGTTTTCGCTCACTTTTGTTGTTTATAGCAATATTTTGAAGGACAGTGTGCAGATTGTAGGCATCTGATCACTCCACAGAGGTTCCACCAATATATATATATATATATATATATATATATATCATCCACAGACAGACTGTTTCACAGCTCATCAGTGTGGCTAGACATCCGGTTGCCTCTAGCTAGGATCGAAACCCGACTGAACTGGTGTAAGTCGGAGATTCTACCACTAAGCCATCGGCGCACGGCAGGGATGTAGGTGGATTTTTTAGCGTATTTATTTTTAGAAACACGCCCAGTGACCGACACAATTCGCTATGCGAAGCGTCTCGCTATATTAGCTATAATAGTCACTGTTTACAAACCTATACCTACTCCCTAGAGAGCTCAACTGGTATTAATTTTTATTTCAGGAGCCAATATAACGTCATCCACAGACAGACTGTTTCGCTGTTTCACAGCTCATCAGTGTGGCTAGACATCCGTTTGCCTCTAGCTAGGATCGAAACCCGACTGAATTGGTGTCAGTCGGAGATTCTAGCACTAAAAATTATCCAATTCATGTAAAAGAAAAATTGCTCCAATTGTTAGCTTTGAACCGATATATCTTAGTAATGATTAAACGTATCTTACTTGAATTCTCCGAGGATGTTATAACTAAAGAACTCTACGTTGAGCAATAAGAATGTATAGTTACTCTCCAAGCTTAACAGAAGAATCATGATGAAATCGATCAGAAACGAAAATGACATGTTCATATCTAAAGATCAGAAGATCATGAAGGATTGAAATAAAGTTTATATATGTATATAAACTTTATTTCAATCTACATACATATATAATTAAGTAATTCATCTAGTCTGAAAGAAAACTCAATGCGCACTGGACGGCCATTTCGCCCTATATTTGGGACACATTAGCAGTGAGCATTCACTACCGAGAATTGAGATCCTGACAGTTAGGTTACGATGCAAACGTCATACCAACTGTTCTAACTGGTCTCAGTGACGAAGAGATTGTAAATCAGATTCAATATAGCGCCGCTCGCCCACATATTCCGTGGTAGAACTCAAATGAGATTCTCTCTATCCATAGTACACCGTGTTTCTACGACTACTATCACCAAGCCGCTCAAGCTTGAGCATTAGAAGCCGGTTCAAGCAGTGATATATACAAGTGCTAGAAATATAGGAGGATTTGATAATTATATTTAATTCACTGAGTCTGAAAGAAACGTCAACAGAATGCAGAAAGCACTGGACGGCCGTTTCGTCCTATAATTGGGACTCATCAGCAGTGCGCATCCACTACCGAGAATTGAAACCCTGACAGGTTATCACGCAAACATCACACTGTTCCAACGGGCCTCGGTGATGAAGAAATATATATATATATATATATATATATATATATATATATATATATATATATACACAACTTATTTAAGATGAGCTTCGCCCTCTCTAATCCGCTAATTTTTTCTCCTAAAATATCAAGTTGCCTCAGATGTTTCAACTACTATTTCCTTTTAATCACTGCTCTTAGGACTCTCATAGCTGAAACTCTTCTCACGTGTTAAACGTCTTATGGATTGAGTTGGATCGTCTCTGATTGACCTTTTTAGCTCTTAGTTGAAATGATGATCCTGCTCGCTGTTGTGACCTCCTGATTCAGTTTTCCTCTCAACTGTTCCCTCTTTTCATTTATTCAGGGTTGTTTTAATGGTTCTTGAATGCATTTGAAGATGGAATCCAAGGTATGAATGTTGGTCCCATTACTGAAGGCTTGAATATATTTTTTACTCTCACCATTGCTCAGCGGCGTAGATATATTGGGGTTGTTCTCGTTCTAGGTGAAGAACGCAAAGGTTTTTTTTATTGATTCTTGTGAGAAATGATGTTAAGATGTCTAATCATCATAGAAGAAAACCTCGAAAAAAACTCAATGCCTACTGGTTTTATAGATATTAAACAATTTATGGGATGGACAATTATGCTGTTACACGATTTGTACAATTTTGCTTTTGTACTCGGGGTATATATATATATATATATATATATATATATATATATATATATATATATATATATGCACATACATATATACATATGCACATGCACATGCATATATATATATATATATATATATATATATATATATATATATATATATATATATGTAAATGTTAAATATTAATACTTATTTTCTCCTCTAGAGCTATGAGTTGAATAGCGAGGTGGCGGCTAGTTGTGAAGAACACAACTATTATTTTAAAACATCGTAGAAGGATTAACCAAAAATCCTTCCACTCTGTTTTCCACGATGTCATGGTAAATCACTGATAACAAAGATATGAGATGATTGGCTATGTACCGAAGAGAAATGGAATAAAAATGTTTTTTCTCATTTAATTACTACCTCATGGTGAGTCACCCGTGATACAAGTTTCTTTGCTTGCTTTATTTTTTCTTTGGGAGAATTGTAATATTTGCTGTTTATGTATAAAAAAAAAACATTCGGGATTCATTGATTGAGGAGCTTGTGCTAGTGTTGTTTGAAAATTATAAAAACAAAACAGTATATGTTTCTCAAGTCAAGTAGGTGTTATCGTACTTTACCGTATAGATAGGGACTTCATTCTTAACCTTTTCTTTGAAGTATTGTTGAACGTCAATATCGTCGTTAGCTCATGAATTTCTCTTCAATTATGTGATATATCAAGGGCACATGGCCGAGTGGTTAGAACGTTTGCATTCTTACCATGAGACCGGGTTCGAATCTCACCATGGTTGGTTTGTCAGGAAGGAAACTTCCTGTATGTTATCGGACTAGCGGGGTCGATCCCACCGTGCGGCACCTTTGGAAAGTGTCCGAAAACCAAGCGTTGTGAGTGAAATTGGATAGCACGAAGTCAGAGGTCATCGTGGCCGAGGGCACGAGAGTGTTGGTCTTGTTTAAATTGTTGATCACGCTAGATAACACGATCTTTCCTCGAAACTGTAACTAAGGTCTGCTAAGCATTCTTGCAGTATAAAACACAGGGGCGGTGTTGAATAAACATAAATGCGTCTGCAGTAGGGATTGGCTAGCCACCCTAATAAACGGGTATCCTCGAATAGGAATGTCGCCATATATATATATATATATATATATATATATATATATATATTATCCATTGTAGCTGTTACTGCTATTAAAGTGCCTCAAGTTTACATGGCCCAGTTCTTTGTGTTGGTGTATTGCCAGTTCACATGATTTTCGCCTAGACACTTAGTCTTCATTCGATTAATGCCATTTTCATGTGATATAATGGAATATGCATACACCTATGTTCCCCCTCACTGAAATATGATTGTCTGGTGTCCGTCATAAATACCGACGGACGTGTAGGAGAGTCAAGAGAGCCTTAGTCTGAGAGCTAAGTCTATAACGACGCCCATTGGACTACGCCATTGATCTACACTTCTTACCTGCGACTACGACACGTACCAGTCGATTACTGCTACCATATTCTACTTGGTTATAGTAGCCAAAACCACTTAACTACTTCATTCAAATATATCCCTTTCCGGGACATATCATCGTGCAATTGTGTTAGAAAACCGCTTGATAGTTCATATCTTTCTGAACGATTTTGGCGCCATTCCCGACATTCATAAGAAAGATATCAGGAGGACTTTTAAGAACATGGCTAGTGTTTTTTGAGATTAATGTTCAAGTTTTTTTTACCAGTTGGCGGAGTTGGGCGAAACTGCCTCTAGTGCGGCCTATTAATTTAAGCACAGGACTAGATTGGCAGCAAGGTCTCATCATTTTACTCTAATGGCCAGACGCATGCGTAACTTCTCCCCTAGCATTTTTAATCTCGCACCTTGCACCTGTGAAAATCTTTTCCTGCTTCTTGGTGTCCTGTCAAATTTGATCTTCAACAATTGTAAAGCAGTGTCCCTCGATATCTGTCTTCTTGCTTTCGCTTCTTTTAATCTTCTCGTTACATAATAATGTTCTTTTGCTTTCTTTTTTTCTTTCACCTTCAGTACCACCTTGTATCTTTGTGTCTTTATTGCCTTACTTGAGATTTGATATAGAAAATACTTACATTCTCATCTATCAAGAGTGTCATCGCATTGGGATAATAGATTTTTCTCGTTTGTTTGCTGGTTGATTTTTTTTTCTCTATCTTTTTAAATTCACGTAGGCCTCTTATAAATTCGGAAAAAGTATGAATAAAACGGAATAACGTTTAAAGCTATGAAAATCTCTGGCATCCTAGAATTTGTATTTCGTGCGTAAGTTTACATGATTGCAGTCTTCTCTGTGACAGGAATCATGACAGTTGTCGAAAAGAATAGAGTGCTTCACTCTCCTTTCTCGCATTAACCCTCTAGACACATATGTGGAGTACTTGGAGACGGCCTCCCTGCAACCGTGGATACGGTTGCAATTTCCGTAGCAAGTATGTGTTTTTTTATTTTTTTTTTTTTTAAGGTAAAATGATGTTAGCCGCATATCCAAACTTGTTTTTAATCCAGATATCGCCCTTCTTCCAGACCGGGGATTCTCAACCAGGGGTAAACTACATGGAGGCCAAACAGGGGCCACAGATTGGCAGACTCAAAATATTAACTTTCAATGTCCCCAAGGCGGCACAACCTGCAATGTGCATCGGTCCCCGCAACTGAGAGGTCAGGATGTTTTTCCCCTGGCTCTTGTGTTTTTCTCACTACAAATATAATTCAAGTAAATCTATACGTACTAATAGGGACATGAAGATGTTCAATAATATATGGATATTATTTTGAATGCACCTTTTGAGTGTGATATATATATATATATATATATATGTGTGTGTGTGTGTGTGTGTGCGTGTGTTCCTTTTTTAATTATGTACAATTTCAAATAGCTTTGTAATATACATAAAAAATCATGTTCACTTTTAATTTACCCATCTTTTGCCCGTTTGTTGTATACAAGAATACAAAGTATATGCTTTGATATTGAATGAATGGCATCGAAGGTTACTGCAGAGCTTCTTAATCAGTGTGGAATTACCTCCTAAAGGGCAATTTCAGAATTTGCTTGGGGATTGGGGTCCACAGATTGGTAGACTCAAAATGTTAACTTTTGAACTCCCCAAGGCGGCACAACCCACAATGTGCATCGGTCTTTGCAAATGAGCGATCACACTGGGTTTTTTTTTTTCGCTAACTCTTGTGTTTTTTGCCTCTACAAAAATAATTCATGTAAATTTATACGAACTAATAGGGAAAAGAATGAAGATTTTCAGTACTGTATGAATATTATTTCAAATACATATTTTGAGTTGGATAATCTTGGAAGTGTTGAGGATGACATGATGAAAAGGGTGCATCGGGTTAATAGGTCGAGTAACACTGTGATGGAGTCATGGATTGTGGCTCGGATTGAGAAATCAGAGAGCTGAGTTCAAATTCCAGTTGATGCATTAGATTCACTGACGTTTTAAAATCATGACATTATTCGAAAATATCTGAATTTCTCGAATGAGGAATTATCATTATGCTATTTAAATTGGGACTATTGCCGATTTTTTTTTTGTTATCATAACGTTTTCGCCTTTTTACCCACCAAAAGTCAGGTGCAATGTCTATTGTTATCTACTCTCTTCATGTTTCCGCTTCTTTTAGTCTTCTAGCTACATAATAATCTGCATATCTTTCTGAATAACCTGGGTTGATAAACGGTAAAAAACGAATCAGTTAATCAACCAGCGGGTTTTGAATCTAGATGTATTCTTCACTTAGACTGTATATATTTAATCTTTTAGAATCTTCTTAAAATATATGGCCATAACATAGACATAATAAACATTACTGATGTTGTTTTTGTAATCCACAGATTGATTCATGTATTTGTTGTTTTTTTTATGGCAAATCAAATATTTTCAGTTATTTTAAGCCGAATTTCGATTGTAATTTTTTTTTTTTACAAGTGAATATGGTATTATCAAATTTTTGAGAATAATAATAATTTCTTTAGATACAAACTCTACTTTTTAACCCATAGCTGGGGGACACAGGTTTATAATTTTCCCAAGGGTATTTCCTGAAAATAAATGTGAGGAAACCGACTCGGATTTAATCGCGGTTCACCGTGTTTTCCTCCTCTGCAGCTATCATTTCCATCATCCGCACAGTTTATTCAAACAGTTTTGAATTCAGAACCGTCCTTGTCCGAGCCTGCATATATGTTAAATTTGAAAAAAAAAAACCTACCTGGAAAATAGATCCACATTTATTTTTTTATTCCTTCTATGGTTTTCTTGTATGTAGGTTTTGTTATCAGGTAATGATGCTAACTCCTTACCTAAACGGTTAGGAATCCAATGTTTCCGTCTAGACAAGCGTTTTTCAAACGTTTTACTTTTGTTTTGAATTCTTGAAATAGTATTTATGTCTCAAAAAAATCATTATATGGCATTATTAATTTTTATCGTTTTTACTTTTTATCATACGTCACATGATAAACATAATATATTTTTACGAATTGTTGACTTAAGGAAACAAACTGACATCTTTTTTTATATTAAAAAATCATACTGCTCCTTTATAAGACGTTACACCAGGGTTTTCATTTACAAAAGAATTTCCGTCAACATAGACAGAAAATAATCTTATGCAACATCGTTATAATTTATTATAATAAAGAATTTTCCAAAAATATGCCGTATGTTTATAGTAAAATTTCAAATATACCACTTGTGGTACTCTAGGGATCAGAGGAGCTTCGGCTGAGAAACATTGTTCGATAATGTATAGATTTTAACCTTGTAGACTCCACTGTGGATTACAGATCCACAGATTTGCTACGCTTGTTGCTATTGGTGTGCTTTAATTAGTATATGTTTCTACATGGTTGAAGTTGCTAGCCCCGTCCCAATCAGCAAAAAAAAGAAGCTTGTAAATTCCAAATTATCTTTCTCTTAGACCGATTTTCACTATTGCTCTGGAGCCGAGTCTTCTCTGTTATTTAACTTCTAGCGGACGGAAAGAGATGTGGATTCACATCATTTGTAGGGTATTTATGTGAAGGCAAGAGCCTTTTCGCATGGGATTTGAAATCGACACGCCAATACAGCTTTCTGCACTGATACAACCGATAATCCCAAATCCGTGATTTTATTTGATGACACGATTTAGCATAAAACTTAATGAGGAAGAGATATTTTCTCTCTGTCTATAAATCTTGCCAAAAATATTTTTGCCTGTAAAATGTCAGTAAAGCATATGTTGACATGAATTCATCTTTCCACTTATTGCGTTTAATATTAAGTTGGTGCAAAAATAATGTCGTTTTCTCACATAGTAACATATGTGAGAAAACGACACTATTTTGCACCAACCTAATATTATCGTTTTGTGGGGAGGGGGCAGCACACAGCCAACAGAATGATACACGCACCATGACACACTGCCGTGTCTATTGACAAACGCCTTATATTTAATCAGATTTTGTTGGGCGTGGCAACGTTAGGCTGATGACAGTTACATTTTGAATAATGTAAGCAAGGCAATCACAATAACGAATGTCCCAAGGAGACGCAAACGTGCACAACACATGAATTGATCAAACAGAACATCGAAATAAAGGAGGACGTATTTTTTGAGAAATTGTTTAGTCCTATATACGTCCGCGTGTGTGGAACACATAAGGTCTTATTGCAACGCGCATGAATGAAAAAGACTTATTTATGAGAACAAGCTTGACAGCATCAGACATGCAAATGACACAGTATATGATCGTACTTATAGAAAGGAATCTGCAAGAACTCTAACATAAAAGTCATAAAGGAAAGCAAGAAGAAAGGACTAAACACCAATTGCAAGAAGACAAAATTGCATGACGGTTATGAAAAGTCGAAGAATCTCTTACCAAATAATTCGAGAGTTTGATTGTCAAGAATGTCTACAGAAAATATAAGAAAAGTTAATAATTGAAAAAAAAAATTAATTCTTGAAATTTTTCATTAGATCATTTTCTTGCATTTTTGTGGTGATGTCCTTGTTTTTTAAGTTGGCAAATGTAAAATGGTCTTCATAGCAAAATCTGTTTCATTTCTGTTTTCATCATGTCGCTTTTAATGGATATTTTGATAGAAATAGAAAAACACTTAACACTTTCTCTACCTATCTATCTATCTCTCTGTCATGTTCCTTCATGATTTGGGTAAACATGGCTGTCCACACCTTGACTTTGTGAGGTCACTTGCTCCTATTCAAACGCTATTGTGAGTTGATACAGAGAGAATTACAGGTCCTAACAGAATTCATTATTGGCAGCCACAATCTTAAGAGCATAAGACCTTCAGATGGCACGGTGTTGCTAGCAGACATCGAAAGACATCTACAAGAATTTTTAGCGAAGTTTGTAAAGGAAAATGAGAACAAACGACTAAAGATCAATTGAATGAAGACGATGCATGGTCGTTAGCAAAAGAAAAGGCACAGCATGCAAATTACAAATTGAAGATGTCAAAATCAAAGATGTAAAACCATTTAGATATCGGTGAAGTATTTTATCAGGGACGGAAAGTGTGACACTGATATCCGAAGACACATTAGGATACTGAAAATGCCTTCAAAAAGCAAAGATAAGTATTAAGAAATAGAAAAATTATTGTAATGCCAACGAACACTCGTTCTCACTTTCGCAATGCTCGTTGTAGTAGAGACTTTGTAATCGCAGATGTTAGGTTGTTGCAAAAATAATGACCTTATAATGTCGTTTTTTTAAGTATGTTTTAACGTCAAAAACGACATTATTACGTCATTATTTTGGCACCAACCTAATACAAATATAGTACGTCGTTAAAAAATACTAGTGTCATACGTCTTCGAATAACAATCTCACTAATAGTACCTGCTCGATAATACTCGCTCGACAAGTAAGCCGTATAGTGATCCTATTAGAAAAATATTAGAGAGAAATAGAGAATAGCGGTACGTGTAGTAATAAAGGATAGAATAGAAATAGTGTTCCGTATAGTAATAAAGCATAGACTAGAAATAGCGATCAATCTAGACGTCACACGAGTTTCTATATACGCGTTTCCTCTATGGTCATGTGATCCACTTAATTCAATAATGGGATGGCATGTGTTTGCTCACTGGCGATCTACGTTCAAATTCAAGTGTTGGCAGCGACACTTTATTCCTATATAACAAAAATCTAGTTCAAAGAAAAGGGCACGGAAATACTGGGTAATATTCATCTTCCTATATAACAATGAATGCAGAACAATATCCTGATAGATGAAGAAGAGGAATGAAGTAGCTGAAATTTGGTACAATAGAAGGATGCTGAGAATACCATGGACCAAACATGTTGCCAACGACGAAGTTTAAGAGAAAATACAAAAATACGGACACTTATAAGCAAAATAAGGAAGAGACATTCAAAATTTCCGGGGCACATAATGACGAGAGAGGGTTTGGAAAATTTGATGCAGACAGGAGAAATTGAAGGTAACCGAGACAGAGGAAAACAATGCATAATCTATCTAGCGAGCTTAAATAAATGGAAAGTGGAGAAAGTTTTAGGAGGTTAACAAAAGGACAATTCTTATTAAGAGCGACAAAGGATAGGAAATTAGAGAGAGCTATGACACAAACTTCCTGTAATGACACAGCGCATGGAAGAAACTAAATTGTTCTTTTTTCGCTGACCATATTCAGAGATATTTCTCTATTCTATTATGGCTTTATGCCTCTTTAATTGGCATTCGTGTGATCTTGATTTTCTGTTAGGTTGTCGCACATGAAATAACGCATTTTTGGTTGGTTCTTGATCCGAAGTCATCTCACTAGTATATAAAAAAAAATCTTGACTTTTTCCTAAATCATTCCAGATATGTTTCTTTCAATATATTGTTACACATAAGCCAAATGAAAATGATTACAATGAAACAATATCGAGTAATCTTACTGATAGACCCCCATATATATTCTGAAACTACATTACCAAGAGTACTTGGATAAGTGTAGTTCATTTTGATAAAAAGAGGTCCCCGAGAACCCCCCTCCCGAACCACTGATTTATTTTCCTTTTGATTTAAATTAAATTTAAATTTGAACAAAGGAATGACTGCTACCCAAAATATACGAGAAAGCCAGAAGATGGGGGTCACATTGGCAAGATCAAAATCAGATAATATGGACATCAGTTTGAGCAAGCGGTACTCAATGCTTAAAAACATAATTGTTGCGACAAATCAACTGTCATACCAATGCTGAAATCTGCTCATCACTTCATTCAAACGAGTATTGCATCGAATACATATTAAAGGGTTCAGATCAAGCTGTTACAGCACCCCCACTGATTTTCCCTTTGATTTAAATTAAATCTAAATTTGAACTATCCAAAATGTAGACGGAGAAAGCCAGAAGATGAAGGACAAATCGGCAAGAATATTTATTAATATCGAAATGAATCTTTTTTTTCCACAAATTATAACAATTATTTAAAATCAATCATCATTTAATTACAAAAAAAAAAGTGTGACGCGCAGCAAGGCCCGGGTAATTCGGCTAGTATTACGGTGGCGTAATGGATAGCGGCTCGGATTGAGGAATCGGAGATTCGAGATCGAATTCCAGTTGAATCCATTACATTCACTTACGTGCTAATATCCTTAGGAAAGGTATGAATCCTCTTTTTCTCACCCCACCTATGGGTAAGTAGCAGGACAGACCGGGTTTTATAGCATTTGATGGCAACTGGTGTACCGCGGAAAGAAATACCAACCTACTGCTCGAAAAAAAACCTGACTCGTCAGTCATGTATCTAAAGATACATGATCGTCTAAGCGTGTATCACGCATAGCACATAACTGACTGATTCCTTGTGTATATGCCGAGATCAAATTCCACTCAAATCGATTGCATTTACTTACGTCCTAATACACTTGGGAAAGGTATGAATGCAGCTATGGGTAAATAGCAGGACAGACCGGGTTGTATAGCCTTGGTTGGCAACTGGTGTAACGCAGAAATGAATGGCAGCCTCCTGTTGGGAAAAATCTGTCTTGTCAGTCATTTATCGAAAGATACATGATCGCTTAAGTGTGTATCACGGATGGCACTTAACTGACATGTTATAAAGTATAGCAATTCTAGCCTGATTTTCAATGAACAATGTAAATGTAACATATTTTGTTTTATAATTTGTGCTCCGCAGTATTATATAGACTATTATATAATTCTTGTTGCCATTAATTATGATCTATCAGATCTTATTTATTGAGTAGTGTTTTTTGTAATCCTTTACAATTTTTTACACACTCATCAAATACAGTTTAAAATGAGTATTTTTCTTTGTAGTGATTCATAATTAGAATTCTGGTTTAAATATATTTTCCATTCAATGTATCTATTACAAATAATATCGAGTTTCTTTATATTTAAAATTTTGAAGAAAAAATCTGCTGGAATTAGTTATTTCCGTAAGTTTTTTCATTCGGTATTTACAAATAAAGATTCAAAAACTGATAAAAGTTATAAATCTAATTTATGCTGTTAATAGTTATCAAATCAAACCCCCGGTTTTCTTATGGAGTTCAATAATGAGTTTCTTTTTTAACAAAGTGAAAAATCAACTTACGTTACTTAGCATGCGAAAGGCAAACTGAAAATACAAAAAAGTAGAAAAAATTTATATATCTATGAAGTGTTTTAACAGAGGATGGAAAATGCATTACGAAAATCTGAAGGCCTATTGGAATAACGAAAGATGCCTTCCTAAAGTTATGCAAAGAAACAGAAAAAAAAACGTTAGAAAATAAAAAAGTAGTATTGAGCTGTTATGTAATATCGTGTTAGAATTTTTGGGTACTAGCGAGCTAGCCAAAATGAGCTGACATCTTTTATATTCGACCAATAGAAGGGTTAACCAATCAAAAAGCTCAAAATATTCAATCCGACGTCTATAAAAGCAGTCATTTTGTTTTTTCTGCCAAAATATCTTCACTGCCAACCTCTGATATCGAAGCCTTAAAGAATTAACAGCCGCTACGTTCTCCATACGTATAACCGTATACTAGGGCGGCTAGCCAATCCCTATTGCAGACATTTGCTCAGGTGCATGTTTATTCAACACCAACAGAGCCCACCTGTGGTTTATACAGAAAGTATGCTGACCAGACCTTAGTTACAGTTTCTGGGAAAGAGCGTGATCAACAATTTGATTAAGGCCAAAACGTTCAAGCCCTCGGTCACGATGACTTGTAACTTTGTGCTTGCACAGCTATTACATTACAGATGAAAAGCAGAAATCTCGTTCTACACCAGAAATCTCGTTCTACAGAATGATGCTCAGAATACCATGGATCGAACATGTGACAAGGTTTTGGAGAAACTGCAAACAAAAAAAAAACAATTATGATAAATATCAGAAAGAGAGGGTTGATTTTTCTAGGCCTCATAATGAGGAAAGTTGGCTTGGAAAATTTGATATTCAAAGGACAGATTGAAAGGACCGTTAATGACGACCTTCAAAATTGTAAGGAAGGACATGTAAGTTGATAAAGCTTTGGCAATATTTCCATAATTTGAGATTATGTAGAAGCTGATGCTACACCTTGTCAAATGTCTTTCATATATATATATATATATATATATATATATATATATATATATATATATATATATATAAGTTGATGGTCCTCGTTGTGAATTTATTGCCTAGATTCTCGTTGGTTGCGTAATGATAGTTAAGACAACAGCAGTGGATATACTAGAGAGAAACCCATATTAATTCTAGCTCAGGGGGCTTCTTCTGTTGTGGTATTCAGAAACCTTCTTGTTGATAATTCATAATTTTTACTAAAATCACTTGGGCGAAAGTGAATGCAGAAGACCAGAGTATTCCTATCTATACTAGCCTTGCGTCATAGACCTTACTGGCCACACAAATCTCACGCACTTCCATATCCATCGTTCATCCTGTCAGTCCAGGATCACCTTCCATTTATCGTGATCTTCCCTATGTATAAGTAGCGACATTGTATCTATCATTGGATTCCCGCCCCTTTCGTCATGTTTACAGGGAATGGTATTCGCCCAGCGGTCAACCATCTGAGTACTGAACAGGTTCATCTTGGCTTAACACCGATGGTCGGACGTGAACAGGTGTTTCAACGTGATATGGCCGTAAGTGTGACGAACCTAAGATTAGAAAATTACTAGTTGATAGAAACAGAGGGAAGGGTCCAAGCGTTTGAGAACAAGTGCATGAGAAAACTCCGAGACATCTATTGGGAACATAAAGCCAATGTGATTTTGCGGAAAAGGGTTGAAAGTTTTGTGGGTCGCCAGAAACCTCTTCTCGCCACTGTCAAACGGAGAAAATTGGGGGAGGTGGACACGTAACAAGTTACGACATCCTCTACAAGACTATCGTGAAAGGCCCAATTGACGGTGGACGTAGGAGTGGACGCCAACGCAAAACACTGGTTAGACAATGTCAAACAATAGACAAGTATGATTATATGAGAATTGCTGATGGCTGGTGTTGATAGACCGTTATGGAGGAGTTTCAGTATGGCTTCTATACATTCGGATGGCCCTACGATTACAAAAGTCAAGGAGATGATGATGATGATGATGATGATGATGATGATGATGAGTTTTACACTATTCACATTGAGTATTAATGGTCTGACCTCTCGTGTGGTTATCATAACGCATTTATCTGTAAATCTTTTTATCTTAACAACTTAAGATAAAAAGATTTACAGATAAAAGTCCTACTAATTAAATCATAGCTGGACTGGTGAAGAAGAGATGGATTCATACCTTTCCCAATCATATTTGCGCGTGAGTGACTATAAAGAAAGCGACTGGAATTGGAATTGATTCTCTGATTGACAATTCCGAGCCATTATCCATTTTAAACCCGGCACATCCAAGCTTACAACAGCTGATTTTGCCAAGCGGTCACCGATTCAGACACTGAATTGACTCGAAGTTGATCGTACGAGAATCGGTGATTCGACGCGATATGGCCGGAAAGCCTTATAGTTTTACAAGGAGCACTCAAGACAAACTTTTCCCCAAAAATCTGGAATTCGGATGTCCAGGATAAATTATTTGAATACCTCGAAATTCTAAGAAATAACGAAAATTAACACAAGATCGGTTACGCTACGGATACATTTCCTAATATGATAAAATAATATGACCCTAAATACAGATGATCAGTTCTGCACTATGCGTGATACACGCTTAAGCGATCCTATATCTTTCGATACATGACTGACGAGGCAGTTTTTTCCCTCAGTAGGTTACTTTCTGCGGTAGACCAGTTGCCATCCAAGGCTATAGAAATCGGTTTGTTCTGCTATGTACCCATAGCTGGTGGGAGAAGAAGAGTATTCATACCTTTCCCAAGGTTATAGTACGTAAGTGAATGTAATGGACTCGACTGATATTCGAACTCGGTTCTCCCATTCCTCAATCCTAGCCGACATCCATTACTCCACCGTACAAAGCCAAAATAGTAACCTCAGAAGTCGAACCATATTCTTAAATAGCCTAATCAAATATAGACAGTCATGTGGTTGTCATCTATGACATCAAAATTGTTCGGAAATGTCGAAACTATAATTTATATAAAAAATGTTATCTCAAATGAATGATTAGAAATTACTTCAAGCGAATAAATTCTCTATGTCTTAAAGGAGGCAACCCCTTCTGTAGAATCACATTTCCGTTTAAGTCTCTTCTTCATCTGTGTAGAGATTTTCCATTATTCACTGTCATATAAGACGAAGTGTTATGGGACCTTACCCATAATAACATAATGGACTATTCCATACGTAATAAATACTGCGCCTCAAGAGGAAGCAGAGAGTTCAGTCCGAAGTCGGGCGACCGGCTGACCGGCTGATCGGTTGAACTCTCTGCCTACGGGCGGAGAGGAACCCGAAGGAGGCCACGCCGAAGGGCGGAGTCTCTTTCGGCGTGGTATACCGACCCTGAAACCGTTTATACGGGTTCAAAGGGCATATTTTTGCCGGAGCCCACGGGCTCGGAAACTCCACGTTAAACCGGCCTTGCGCCACATGAAGGCCTCGTGGCAGGAGGTGACTAAATACCGTTCAGCCTGAAGTCAGGCGACCGGCTGATCGGCTGATCGGTTGAACTCCATACCTTCGGGCGGGGAGGAACCCGAACGAGGCTACGCCGAAGGGCGGAGTATCTTTCGGGGAGTTAAACCGACCCTGAACCCGTTTATATGGGTTCAAAGGGCATATTTTTTTTACCGAGCCCACGGGCTCGGAGATCCCACGTTAAACCGGCCTTGTGCCGCATGATGCCCTCGTGGGAGGGTGACTAAATACCCTTCAACCCGAAGTCGGGCGACCGGCTGACTGGCTGATCGGTTGAACTCTCTGCCTTCGGGCGGGGAGAAACCCGAACGAGGCTACGCCGAAAGGCGGAGTCTCTTTCGGGGAGGTAGACTGACCCTGAACCAGTTTATAAGGGTCCAAAGGGTATATTTTTGCCGAACCCACGGGCTCCGAGATCCCACGTTAAACCGGCCTTGTGCCGCATGATGCCCTCGTGCGGGGGTGACTAAATACTGTTCAGCCTGAAGTCTGGACTGAAGTCCGTCAGCGTTCTGTCAGTCAATCAGAGCGAGCGAGTCAGTCAGTCGAGTCAGAAGCAGACCGAAACAGAGTCGCGTTCAGACAATTACTTTTAAACCTGATTGTTCGTACTAACCCTTTCTACTTCTCTGTATATATTCCTTTTAGTAATATGTCTGTGTTATTGAATATACGTGTTCGAGTTGTTCTTTATTGGATCTACTTTGGACTATCAAATTGTTACAAGGAAACGGACCATAACACAAAGACAAAACATTAACCTCAGAAATCGAACTATTTCTTTTAAAGTTGTATCTTCAGGATATAAACTCTGATATAGATTCCCTAGATGCCATCCACCTAATTCGGAAACTTGTAAGCTATCACTAACATACAACCGTTTTCGCAGATCAGCGATTAAAAATGCGTTCAAGTGAATGTATTTCTGGGGTTTTGAATAAGTCCGTCATTTATCAGAACTTAAACACCGGTGTCACAGAATCACAGTCCTTTATTAAATAAACCGCCAAAATCACTTGAAGTCTTAACAAAAATGGATAGTGTATGCAACAAGAAGAGAATATATATATATATAATCAAGATCATTACTTTCTCCACTACCTTAAATCAAAGGTTATAAAAGACATTCCAATTAATACTAGAAAGAACGATAACAGCAGATTTGATGATTCTAATACTTTGAAAAATTGTTTAGGGAAAACGTATTATGAATTTCATCTGACTGTAATGTAAACTGTTTGGTTAATGAATGTCGAAAGCTTCTTGTATGGGAACGGCTAATTTTACCTTCGATAATAATAATAATAATAATAATAAGGTATGAGGAACACCTAGACCCGGATACGGAGATAGGACCTGTTACAATTTTATGGGACTACACAATACACACTGACAGAAGAATCAAAGCCAACCGCCCAGATATTGTTATTAAAGACTACAAACAAAAATAAGTGCCTCCTTATTGACATGGCAGTCCCTGCTGACTGCAATGTATCTTTGGAGATATTCAAAAAGCTGTCAAAATACAAGGACCTTGAAATAGAAATCTCGAAAACGTGGCATATGGGAACATCAACAATCCTTGTTGTAGTTGGAACCCTAGGACTGGTTGGAAAAGATTGCAGTATACTAATTGAAGGGATTCCTGGAAGTCCATGCCTCAAGGAGATACAAAAAATTGTTCTGACAAGTACAGGCCACACTTTACGAAGGCCTTATCTATGTAATTTTTTTTTTTTTTCAGTGGAAAGTGTCATGATGTGATTTCTAATCTTAGGTCCCTGGGTGGGACCCGGAAAGAAATGTGTAATCGCCAGAAATCAAAGAAAATAATAATAATAATAATAATAATAATAATAATAATAATAATAATATGAAGAAGAAGAAGGAGGAGAAAAAGTATACAGTTTGTTTTTTGTTTTTTTATCGGTATCATCCCAAGCAAGGCCGTACAGCCACCAATAAGCAAGGAATTACAATTTGTAGAGGAATTAGGACCAGAAACATTAGTAATGAGTAGAAATAGAAAAGGAGTAATCGGGAGGACAATAGATAGCGATTGATACTGCATTTAAATTTTTGAAGCTTAAACTTGGTTGGAAAGCATGGGGCCGGAAGGGAGTTTGACAGACCGGGAAGCGAGAAGAGAAACTGTCAGCATAGAAGTTTCAGTTACATCTCGCCAGCTCAACAGTAAATTGATGAGATCTCGCAATCAGTCTATTATTGCCCTTAAAAGAGCTAATTAAGCAAAGAAAAAGAAAAGAAAAACAGTGTTTGACAATGTTAAACAATATTTCAACAGAATGTCTGCCTTCTTCCAGTTATATATTTTAAGTATGTTCAGTTATAAATCTACAATAATTTATCAGTGTTTGTATAACATGTCTCATATAACATGTCTTCATAATGAAAAAAACGTCTGCACTGGGAATGAACGCGTCAAAACATGAAGGCATGAAACTAAAACCATCTTAATATGATAGGGATCTTGTTCACCTTGGAATTTTCCGTTAGTTGACTGAGAGGAATTAATCAAACCATTATAATGTATAAATCTTATGGAACTTTCCTGTCCTGTTCATCCAAGTGACGGTAGAGAGGGGGATAGTAATTTGTATATATAACTATCCTCGTACTTTTAAGGGTCGAAACGTCGGTAGATTCTGAACTATTTTTCAGAATGTGTACCTGAAGATGATTGTCAAAATTACAATTTTACGGTGCACATTACGAAGAGATTTATCTATGTAAAATGTATGCGATCTCAGGTTGTTTTTATTTATTTTTGTTTATACATATATATATATATATATATATATATATATATATATATATATATATATATATATATATATATAAATGATCAGTGAAAATTGTCATGAAGCCATTTCCCATCTTAGGTCTCTGGCTGGCACCCGAGAGGAAATGCGTATAAAACATAATAATATAACAATAATAATAATAGTAATAATAATAATAATAACAACAATAATAATAATAATAATAGTCAACCACTCGTTTCAGAGTCACGCTCCCAGAGCGGTTAAACGGTGCCTGGTGCAAACATTTGAACAGATATATATATATATATATATATATATATATATATATATATATATATATATATATATATATGTATGTATGTTCCGCACCCAAAGCCTCACATGTTGTTTATACTGCGACTATGCTGAGCGGGGCTTAATTATATTAACGCATCATCTGACGTGATGAACAGCTTTAACATCGTGTCAGTACGCTAATAAAAAACCGGTCTCATTGTCATCTGGCCTTGTGTTGACATAACCACCGATAAATGGGTTCTGTCTATTCAGTTTGAGTCACAAAGTTTTGATTAAACCATAGAATGGTTTACATGAAGTTTCCAAATATTAGCGATACTATCAAGAAGTCACCGTCCTGACAAATTTATCAACATTCGACCACGAGGCCATAAATATTCGACGATGCAGCTCACATATAACAGCGATGAGAAAAGCGTAACTGTATCATTCAGACGGTATGTTTGGGGTCGGTTATGTGGTCAAGTGGTTAAAACTTTCGCATTCTGGCTTGAGAGCCGAATCTCACTATGGTCGATTTGTCACGAAGGAGGCTTCCTGATGTTATCGAACTGGAGGGGTCGATCCCAGCGTGCGGTAACCTTTCGAAAGTGCCTGAAAACCATACCACAGGTTGGCCCAAGCCCTGTGAGTGAAATTGTGTAGACAGAACACTTAGTGGCCGTCGATAGCTGTGCACAACAGAAGAAACCCCCTGAGCTAGAATTAATATGGGTTTCTCTCTAGTATATCCACTGCTGTTGTCGTAACTATCATTACGCACCCAACGAGATACTAGGCAATAAATTCACAACGAGGACCATCAACTTATATATATATATATATATATATATATATATATATATATGAAAGACATTTGACAAGGTGTAGCATCAGCTTCTACATAATCTCAAATTATGGAATCTTTTGCAAAGCTTTATCAACTTACATGTCCTTCCTTACAATTCTGAAGGTCGTCATTAACGGTGCTTTCAATCTGTCCTTTGAGTATCAAATTTTCCAAGCCAACTTTCCTCATTATGAGGCCCAGAAAAATCAACCCCCTCTTTCTGATATTTATCATAATTGTTTTTTTTTTTTTGTTTGCAGTTTCTCCAAAACCTTCTCACATGTTCCATCCATGGTCTTCTCAACATCATTCTGTAGAACGAGATTTCTGTTGTAGAACGAGATTTCTGCTTTTCATCTGTAACGTAATAGCTCTGCAAGCACGAAGTCACAAGTCATCGTGACCAAGGGCTTGAACGTGTTGGCCTTGTTCAAATTGTTGATCACGCTCTTTCCCAGAAACTGTAACTAAGGTCTGCTCAGTATAGTTTCAGTATAAACCACAGGTGGGCTCTATGGGTGTTGAATAAACACTGATGCGCCTGAGCAAGCGTCTGCAATAGGGATTGGCTAGTTGCCCTAGTAGACGGGTATACGTGTGGCCAGCTATGTATACATAAACGTGTTTATGGCAGCTATATATACATATACGTGATCATGGCGGCCAATCACAATATATGAAGTCAATTGAAATACTCATATATAATACAAAGATCTAAACGGATAGATAAGCGGAAATGATTATAGACTAGGTTCATGCCTCTTGCTCATTTTCAGCTAAGCCTTCACAAAATGGTTCTAATCTGAGTCAACAGAAGCAAAAAAAAACAAAAAACAAAAAACAAAAAAAATATGGCACAGAAATCTTGATCAATTGTTCAGCGCATGAACCGTATCGATTCTGTCTGTTTTATTTTCGAGGAAAAAGCTCAACCCACTAAATAGAATCACAATATTTCTAATACATCTAAATAAATGTTGAGGCAGAAATACCTCCCACATTTCAAAGGTTGACTAAAAGGCCAAGATATCTGCTACTAACAAAGCTATTTCACTGTTGATTAAACTACAGTTTTTATTAATTTCGTTTTAACAATTACATCCTCGAAAATCGTGAACTCTATTCACGATTTTCGAGGGTGTAATTGTAGTATGTAGGATGTAGTGTAATATTATACACTATTGTAGAAGATTTCGAAAGTGTTCCACCATCCAGAAGAACGAGCGTTTCGAGGTCATTCAAGAAGCCTTCTTTTACGGACTGAACTTGTCGCTCTAAATTTTACAACCCACAGCATTATCAATTTTCTCTCCGGAACAGCTTCAATCTAATATAACAAACTGAGCAGGAAAATCTCTCTCTGTTGTAATTTTAGAATCACCAATCTTTATAAAAGTTTCAACAGGAAACGTCCGGTTTGCAAAGGTCCAAGCCATGATGGCAACTGATGATATCTGAAAAATAAATGGTAAGTCAGTAGCAAGATGAAGACGCCTTTGTCACTTGCCTAAGTTCACTGGCCTCATATAAGTAACAATTAAGAATGTGGGATGTATTTCTGCCGCATGTTGTATAACAAAATGAAATTCCCATTGTAAATCATATTAGTATAGATATATTTGAAAATATTACAATATCTGCTAGATAATGAACTTTCAATACCGTAAATAATATCTTGCATAATAAATCGAGCAACCAGCTGTGATCTAATAGTTTCCCATTGAGGTATATCCTGAATGATTCTTATCAGACAAAACAGAATGAATGTAGACACCTCAATGAATTATTCAGCAAAATAATTGTATCGATTATTAGTTTTGAAGAAAAGAAATAAAAGTGTATCTGTGGTCAGGTGAGAAGCGAGCCAGGTGTTTTTCGACAATAAAGTTTTCGAGTTAAATTTTAAAAGGGATATTTTTGGCTGATCAAGAAATGAAGGCAAAGTGCAGCAAGAGTAGAAAGAAAAGAGAAAGAATTTTGTTCAAATCAAGAAAGATAAGGACAAAGGTTTTCGGTATGTATTCTCAAAGATTAAAGAAGAGACTTGAAGGAAGATTAATACGGTTCAGAAGGATGATGAGGATACTATGGGCAGAACACATAAGCAAAAACAAAGTTTTAGAGAAAATGGAAGCACAAAACTAACTTATAGTTATTATCAGGAAGAAACAGTTTAAGTTTCTTGTGCACATAATGAGGAAAGAGGGTTTAGGGAATCTAATACTCATAGGACAGACTGAAGGCACGAGAGGCAGAGTAGAGCAATGCATAACATAAGGGAGTAGAGCAAATGAATGGCGAAACAGGTTTTAGGAGGAATAACAAAAAGACAATATTTATTAAGGGATAAAAGGTTGTGGAGGGCGATGAACGTCTAAATCATAAGGAGTCACGACACACAGAAGACAAATATCAGCTAGGATACATCCACTGAATCGAATAACACACATTCACCCACCCACGTGTTGCACTATGAAGAAAGTACAAAGTAAAAAGTAAGCTTCACTCAGCGTTTTCACAGGAACTGATACTTTGTGGAGCAAACTCCCGAGAGGGTGCTTCCACATAGGTTATATTCAATGCGAGAGCGATTGAGATAATCAGCAAGCGACCTGCCAAATGAGTGTGCATGGAAGGACGTTAGAGACACCTATAGAGAGGGATGGTGATAAGACAAACATTACTAACAGCTACAAAGAGGAGGAAGTTTTGGAGAGCTATTATTGTCTTAAAGGGACACTGCATATAGAAAAAGAGCTATATAAAGGATGAAAACAAAATCATTTAAAAAAAAACGTTGTTGTTATATAAAAAAAAAAAAAATCGCCTGTCTAATTTCGGAATGTCTGTCTGGTTTGGTCAGAATCTAGATACCAAATCATGTACCGGAGCGCGAACAAAGAAAATACTAAGAAATCATGAAACCGCATCGATCTTTTGGTTGAAGATTACTTCAGCCGCGGGTCTTTGCTGTCGGCAAAGGTAGGTGTTTGGTTTCAGCTGCCAATCGCATCGCCAGTCGGCAAAGACAAGCCGTATTTCACAAGTAATGTTCGTTGCTTCATCTCCATATCTACAGGCGTTGTCCTCATTTCCATGCCTGTCTTAATGATAGATCATGAAAATGTGTGAGGAATCTAACGTTAAAAGTTTAGGAGATTCTAGCAAAAAGTTCAGAAATCTTAAGGAGCTAAATGGCTTCATGGAAGAAATTAAAAAGGAAAGTAAGAACGTTATATAGAAAGAAAAAGAAAGCAAGCAAGAAAGAAAGAAAGAAAGAAAGAAAGAAAGAAAGAAAGAAAGAATAAAAAGGAAGGAAAGATATAAAAAAGAAAGAAATTACGAAAGTAAAAAGAAAGAAAGAAATAGAAAGAACGTAAGAAAGTAAAAAGAAATGAAGAAAGAAAGAAATTAATATAAATGAAGTAAGAAAGAAATAAAGCAAGCAAGAAAGAACGTAAGAAAGAAAGAAAGAAAGAAAAAAAAGAATGAAAATAAAAAGAAATGAAAGAAAGAAAGTCAAAAAGAAAGAAAGAAAGAGAAAGAACGTAAGAAAGAAAGTAAGAAATTAAAAAAGAAAGAAATTAAGAAAAATTAAGTAAGAAAGAAACAAAGCAAGTAAGAAAGAACGTAAGAAAGAAAGAAAGAAAGAAAGAAAAAAAGAAAATAAAAAGAAAGGAAGGAAAAATGAAAGAAAGGACGAAAGTCAAAAAGAAAGAAAGAAAGAAAGAAAACGTAAGAAAGAAAGTAAGAAATTAAAAAAGAAAGAAAGAAATTAAGAAAAATGAAGTAAGAAAGAAATAAAGCATGTAAGAAAGAAAGAAAGAAAGAAAGAATGAATGAATGAATGAATGAAAGAAAGAAAGAAAGAAAGAAAGAAAGAAAGAAAGAAAGAAAGGAAAAAAAAGAAATGCAATGTGGTAAGGTGTTTATTACTTTTCACATAATTTTCTCTTCCTCATGATTATTTTTATCATGATTTCAAAATTCCCGCTGGGACGTTTATTTGAACCGTAACATTTTTCGTTTACTATCACGCATATCAAGTGACATTCGAAAGGTTAATGGTGATCATAATATTAGCCATTACTTTATGAGGATTGACTGATTTGTTTTTTTACGGTTTATGAACCCTTTGTGGCTTATTTAAAGCGCAATCATTTTTTTTTTCGA
This sequence comes from Acanthosepion lycidas, assembly GCA_963932145.1. NCBI lineage: Eukaryota > Metazoa > Mollusca > Cephalopoda > Sepiida > Sepiidae > Acanthosepion > Acanthosepion lycidas. The sequence continues at coordinate 56,291,356 of OZ010578.1, read as the reverse complement.
CTGTAAGATATTATTTTTGGCGTGTGTATATTGCAATTTCCTTAAATTGTGGTGTACCGCAATATTTATGGCTCAAAATCCTGATTTAGGCCTAAACCTGCCGTATGTCGGCTCTCAAACATACGGTAGTCTGTATCCAAAATTTAGGCCTACGGGTAAATGAAATTAAGCTACAGTATATGCTTGTCCTAGCTATGCGTATATAGCAGGACAGACCGGGTTCTATAGCCTTGGGTGACAATGGGTCTACTGCAGAAAGAAATGGCAACCTACTGCGAGAAAATTCAGCCTCGTCAGTCATGTATCGAAAGATACATAATCGCCTAAGCGTGTATAACGCATGGTACTGATATGTTTGCCAGGCTGATCTCGAGAGTCTGGGAGAAGAGAAAGCTTACTACGAACACCAAAATTGCAGTTTATAGAGAACATGCGTCGCCAGCATGTTGCTCTACGGCAGAGAGACTTGGATGCTTTACTCCAGACAGGAGAAACGGCTTACCTCCTTCCATCTGTCAGAGATACATTCTTGGCATCAATTTGTACCAGTACTGTAGTACTCAAACGTGTCCAGCTAGCTCCGTTACATTGATGAGTACTAACCTTTTGTTTGAAGTAGTTTAGAACGTCGACTTTGATTATGTCACTATCCTCTCGCCGAGTTACACGTATGATTCATTGACGTAGGTTCTTGCTATGTTCAAGATACCTCAACTGATGTGGTTGCTGTTATTTCACGCTATCAATCAAAAAAGGAAGTTCATACGAACAGGGGCGATTCGTTAGAGCGATGGGAATATCACTGATCCTGAGATGACATTGCACATTCACCTTTGGATGGTGTCAAGAATCTCTAGATATATAAAAAAAAAAATGCCCTAGACCACATGTGACAGCATAGACAAATTATAAAAGTGTAAGATCATGTCTAGCAAGACACAGTGAACAAACCTTCCTAGCAACAAAACTAGCAGTTGATTCAATATAATCTTTCAACTTGTCAGCAAAAAACGTTACCGAGAGGAAGTGCAACGCGTCATTGTCGATATTCATTTACTATTTATTTATCAAAAAGTGATAAAAAGTGTGGATTATTAGTTTAAAGTAACTGGATAATAACTGTATTTTGACTTGAAGTCTTCTGTCTCCACTCGTTAAAACCGCTCCGGGGATAGTTATTTTCGATAACCATGCGAAATATCCGTGTGTTACAGGAAATTTTGATTACACTGACAGATGGCTAAAACATACAGAACTTTTGGACAGCGCGATCAGTACGTTCATCTCGGGTTGTGGTTGGGGAAAATAGCGGTGAGAAACTCGAATACAGAATTGAACGAATACATACTGAGGCGGAGTACCTTCTCTTCTCACAGCTGTTCTTAACAAAGGCATCAATTCATTTCACCCAGCCTTCTTTCCAGGTATTCTCATTAAAATGTCTAGTCACTGGAATGTCACGACGATTGCATGTAAGACATGCAGGCAAATTCTCTGTTAATTATCTTTACATGGCCAGCGAGACAAGAGAATATAAAAATGCTGTTACCTCGTGTCCTAATATTAACAAAATACCAGTTCATATGATTTGGATTAATCGAGTTGACTCCTATAGTTTTTAAGATCACTTTTTCGTTCATAAGTCTTTCTACTTTCAGGTGTGTTAAAAAAATCTCAGCACTGTTCTCCGAAAACAAGACTAAAAATAGACTTGTCGTTAGAAACTTTTGCTCGCATTTTTCTAAAATTTCATTTGTGGTCACTTCTTTTCAAGATTATGCAATTATCCCTTTGTAACAGCAAAATTGTCTAAATTGTGTAACAGCAAAATTTTCCAATTGTTAGATTAAGCTCTGAACAATTGTATCTTAGAAATAATTCAAGATATCTTAGTGGAATTCTCCGATGTGTTTATATCACTGTTATACTTTACATTGAACAAAAAGAATGTATAATTACTCTCTAAGCTTAACAGAAGTATCATGATGAAATCGATCATAAAGGAAAATGCTATGTTCATAATTAATGAATCAACTAAGTATCGGAATCCCATGAAATATTGAAATCAGGTTCATATATATATATATATATATATATATATATATATATATATATATATATATATATATATGTGCGTGTGTAAAAAGTGTGTGTATATAAATATAAATAAATATATATATATATATATGTATAATTATTTATATATTATATGCGCGGTACTTATTAGAAAGCGTTCAATATCAGAGATAGAGCTAACATACATGCTTGGATAGATGTGAGCTTGTGACCCTGGGTTTCACGCTTGAGCGATCGTCAGACAAACTGATTAATTTTTTTAAATATATATATATATATATATATATATATATATATATATATATAGTCTTAAGATATGCTATATTTATGGGATAAAGTGCTCAATATCAGAGATAGAGCGTGTGTAAACATAAAAGTGAACATAGAAGTCAACACTTAGACGCAACAGTCTGTTTCATGCTAGATGCAATCGTCAGGGCTAGCGTTGACTTCTATGTTCACTTTTATATTCATCTATCTATCTATCTATCTATCTATATATATATATATATATATATATATATATATATATATATATCAGCAGCTTCACATATTTTACGTATGATTTCATTTGCAAGTCTTTTTACACCGCTCTTCGAATAGATTAAGCTCCTCTCTCTCTCTATCTCTCTCTCTCTCTCACTCGCTCACTCGCTCGCTCGTGTCCAACATCTTATAGATTGAGTTGGATCTTTAGCTCTAAATTGAAATGATGTTCCATCTTCCTGTTGTGACCTGCTGATCTAGTTGTCCTTTCTACAGTTCTCTCTCATTCACTATTCCTTTGATGATTCTTAAACGGATTTTGAAGATGCAAGCCAGAGTATGAATAGTGATACCATTATTGAAGTCGTGGATAATCTGTTCCTCTCAACATTATTCAGTTTGCAAAACAGTGAATCTGACACAAAACAATTTTAACATACTCTGTTTTTAGCTGAATAACCCAAAGGGTTTTTAGTGATTCGTACGACAAATGGTGTCAAGATGCCTAGACATCTTCCCTGAAAACCTTGGAGAAAGAAACTCAATTAGTTTAGTGGCTCTTTAGATATCAAACATTTTGTGGGATTGGACAAATTTTTGCTGTTACACACACACACATACACATACATATATAGATACATATTAAGGATCACCTTTCAAGCAGACGGTATGCGGCCATTACTGTAAGTTTCATGATTTTACGCAATCATCAGACGGTCGTCAGCTGTAGTGCGAAAATGGGAATCTTTCTTTCCCCAGGCAAGATACTGACGGTGCGTGCACATCATACACACACCAACTAAATTCAGCTGGAAGTATCTATCCGCCCAGTGTCAAAATAAAGTCGTAAAAACACAATTACACAATTAAATCCTCACACACAAACACACACACACGCACACACACACACACACACAAATATTTTTTATAGTTTTTCATTTTTTTCTCCATTTTCGTTTGCTTGGGGATATAAAGATTCCCGTTATTGCATTACAGCTGCCGACTTGCGTAAAAGCATGAAAGTTAGAATAAGTGTCGAGCAATGTCCGCCTGAAAAGTGATTCTTAATTTAGAAAAAAAACTCTTTTTCGAAGAACACTCTTGCTTTCTGATGGACATTCGCGGAAGTCTTCTTTTAAGAGTTGCTTATTTTGTCTATAAATCTGTATTTGTGTGTGTACAATCCGTAGTCGGGATTTTATACATTTTTTTTTAAATTTTGTACATGATTTCTATATACTTTTGTGTATGATTATTACATTCCTGATCATTAACAACATCTTCCTCGTGTAATTTTAAACACATTAAATGACGAAAATTATGGGACGATTCCTAATTTTTGTCATCTCCTCCAATACATTTGGAGTACTAACACAGAAAGCGATCCAGTCTTATACGGTGGCAGATATTGTGTTGCTAAAATTTCTAGTCACCAATGTAAAAAGCTGAAATGAAAATGCACTAATCATTCCGTAGTTTCTGCTACTTCTTTTACACGTTCTTGCTTTACACACACACACACACACACACACACATATATATATATATATATATATATATATATATATATATATATATATATATAAGCTGGTCACTCGTATTCGTGGATACCCGTCTACTATGGTGAATAGCCAATCCCTATTGTTGCAGACCGCTGCTCTGTGGTTTATGCTGTAATTATGTTGAGCAAACCTTAGTCGCAGTTTCTGGAAAGGAACGTGTTATATAGCCTGACCAACAATGTGAACAACAAGGCAGCACGGTCAAGCCCTCGGTCACAAGGATTTCGGACTTCGTGCTAGCACAGCTGTCGACGGTCTCTAAGGGTTCCGTCTGACCAATGTCGCTCACAAGGTTTGAATCAACCCGTGATATGGTTTCCAGGCACTCTCCATATATATATATATATATATATATATATATATATATATATATATATATATATATATATCATCCTGGCTGGACAATTTCACGTGTACGGAATATAATTACCCACATTTTTCCTGCATTCCATTCCTAAGATGTCATTTCAACGCAGACAACTGCCACCACCGCGAGAACTGCTACTCCGTCGAAAAATAATTAAAACATCTTCTGTGGGTTAACCCCTATACAATGCAACCTCTTAACGCATTCAAGTCAAAAATCAATCGCTATCTATCCTCCTTATCCTCATAATCTTGACTTCCTTCTACACGCACATAAGCACGCTTGATTCAGTATCAAGTGGCTTTCAAGGCTTGCATAGGTTGAACCTTAGTATAAAAAATATTTTTTTATTTCCGTATATATTTCCTATATAGTTTCAATATTTAATACAGCTGCTTATCTAAATATTTAAATTTTGAACTCTTCATGAAACACTAGAGTGTTTACATTCACACACAATTCACATCGATTAACAAGTATACCAGGTAATAAAATAAAATCAATTAGAATACATTTCTATGGTTGTGATGGAATAAACGGGCAATAAATCGAATGCAACCGTTTTATTGCGCTATATCTGTCTAGTTTGGTTAGAATTCCAAATCTTACATCAGAGGAAAAAATAATCAGACATACTGGAACTATCGATTGAAAATTACTTCAAACGGTAGTCTCTGCTGCCAGGAAAGAAAGAAGTTTGGTTTAGGATATTTTACATAGGGCTACTTGTCTGACTCCATCCATTGTGCGGACTTTCTCTTCCTTCTGTACGATATGGCCGAACAGAGAAATCTCTCAACCGTAACTAAATTGAATTCCGCTGTATTTTCTACATCGTATTATTTGACTCGTCGAATATTGGCCGGAGAAAGAAAAATGACAAGCGAATAGGACACCATGTTATAGCCGGATATTTCTAATACAGGTTGCGCCAAATGTAACACTCTATTTAATTTTTATAGAAAAAAAAAGTAAATTATACTACTTTAAGAAAAGTTATAACTATTGCAAAAATGTATGAAAAACAAAACATTTGTTATGATTAAACTACTGTTTAACATGTAAAAATCGCTCTACTTCATGTTCAATACAATGTTGACCCCTATTAGCAAAGCTTCTAACAAGCATTTGATACCTTTCTACATTAATTTCAAATAATCTCTTCTTTTAATTCAAGAAATGCTTTCTGTTTGTGTCTATAAACAGTATCTTTCCGTACGCCCAACAAGAAAAAGATCCAGTGGTGGTAGGTCTGGCGATCGTGATGGCCACTCAATTTCTATATGTCGTCCTGTTCACCTCAGCTCGAAACATTCCCAAACGCTTAAACCAGAGATAATGTTAAACGGTCTTAATCCACTGTAATTTATTTTTGTTCAATAAAAGTTAATAAATAAAAAAAAAGGACGTTACTTTTACTACACCTTGGAGAAAAGAAAATTTATCCGAATTTCCATTATGAGGAGATTATGACAATTCCAGTTCTCAACATCTGAAAAAAGTTACATCGCGAGGCTTTGGATAGGCAGTGAAGTTTTCTTTGTCTTGTTAAAAAGTTGTTTTTTTTAAGGCCAAGTCCTTTCAGGACTTAGGATATTGTCTATCTACAATGTCCATTACTTTATCATTTATAATTTAGATGCATACTTGAGAACAATAGTCGAGTGGGTTTTTGTTGCTTGCTTGCTTGATTCGTTTTCTACAGCTTATCAACCCTCTGCAAGTTATTTAAAGTCAAAAAATATTGTTGGATTTCAAGAACAATTTGAGGAAGAGGATAATGATTTAGCGATAGCTGGGCGGAGAAAAGTTGGATTCATGCCTTTCCCAATGGTATTTGCGCGTAAGTGAATATAAAGAATCCAACACGAATCGAAACTCCGCTTTCCGATTATAAATTTGAAGCCATTATCCATTAAACCACTCGCACATACAAGCTTATAGCACATAGTATTCTCAAGTGGTCACCCATCACGGTACTGACCAGACCCGACATTTCTCATCTTCGTATGGGAACCGGTGTTTTAACGTGATGTGACCATAACACCTGCCTTCTCCACGGTTTGAAATTCAGAGTTTTCCTTCTCTCAGAATGGTTACCATCTGATACGAAGGATTCCAGGCTATACCGCTATTTACTCAATATCTGGAGGAATGGACAAACAGATATATGCTTTTTTTTTTTTTTTTTTTTTTTTTTTTTTTTTTCAATGGCTTTTATGCGAAAATGAAAGCAGGATATTAGGACAGAATTTGAACTCGGATCGCCGATTTTCCTTTCCTCGCCTATATGTTATATTTAGGCACTTGTCATCTTCCATACACAAGTAGACAACGATAAACATAAATTCTCGTTTCTGGATAATGGTTAATCAGCATGTCTGGTTGAATATTATCACAGGATAGTGTATTCGTTCTTCACTGTACGCTCCATGCGCAAGCTTAATAAAGGACCCCCCCAACGGGATTAGTCAGCTAATCCTGTTGATTGCCTAAACAAAGATATTCATTAAGAGCTGCAAACTGGGAAAGCATTGATTCGGGAATAATGGCATTATACAAGTAATCTTAATTATCCTTTATTTTAATTAGAAGGATCATTAAGATTATCAGCATAATACCAAAATATCTGATCAGTTACTTTCTCAGTAGACGCTGAAAGGCTTTCCGCCATCTTGTTAGAAAAGATAATAGGAAAATTTAATTTCACAGAATGAACACAGTTATTGCGTCATCGCTTTCTATTTTAAATATAAATCAAATCTATTTATCAATATAGACAGAATCTCTTTTATCTGCCAATCTATTTTATATAGAGTTCTATTGAGAATATGAGCGATCCACAACTTCTTATACTTTGTAGGTTCGAAGCAGTAATTTACTATCTCTGCCAGACCACGCTTAGACATCCATTTTTACTAATGTTCACCCAATACAAGACCCAATGGCCACTCAAGGTAGATGGTTACTGTGTGAAGCTATATTAGTGTAAGAAAGAGTAACATGTGAAATTCCTGGTGTTATGCAGGAAAGAGAACAGCTAATTTGGAGATGTCAAGATTTAATTAGTGAATGAAACTATAGTTAAAAGTATAGAGTAGAAGTACACTTTAGAAGGCACCGGAAACCCGGCCCTAAACAGGAAGTGATGTATAATTCACTATATTTGTTCAAAAGACCGAGGACGAGTCCGAAATGAACGATAGGCTAACCTATGTACCCCTATTGGGAAAGAAAAAATAGTAATAATTACTGAATAAAATTTCAGATTTTAAGCGGAGACGTCTGTTCGGAGATTGAAGGAACTGGAAACCAAAACCTAAACAGGAAAGAAGGATAAACATATACTCTTTGTTCGACTTGTTCTGGAAATAAGGAATATATGCTTACTAGTGTATAAAGGCACAGTGTAGTAATGGATAGCGGCTCGGATTGAGAAATCAGAGAGCCGAGTTCGAATTATAGTGCTAATACACTTGGGAATGGTATGAATCCTCTTCTTCTCTCCCAGTTATGGCTAAGTAGTAGGACAGGCCGGGTTCTATAGCCTTGGAGGTCAACTGACCTATTGCAGAAAGAAATGGCAGCCTACTGCGGCAAAAAAAAATCTGCTTCGTCAGTCAGGAAGCTTTCGATACATGACTGACGAGGCCTAAACATGTATCAAATATGGCACATAACTTACTGAGTGTATGAAGAACTATGTTTGGTTTTGATTTTTCTTCAATAAAATCCTCCTTGATTATTTGTTCTTAGAGTAGAGTGGCAAATAAGAAGATGAAATATGAAAATAGTAAAGGAAATAGTAAAAAAGAAATACAGTACTAATAAAGATTATTTGATTTGATTCCATAGATTGTAACAAAAAATAACATTTTAAGTTAAAAGTTTAACCTTAAAGAAAAGTCATATTTTGTTTAATTAAAAAAAAAAATATGCATGTATTACATGGCTACATATTTTTTTTTATTAAAAAAATGGAAAATATTACGTATTTTGTGAAACAATTTAAAATGAAATTTATCAGAAATATTTTCTTTAAGTATCACCATTGATTTACTAAAACTGAAAAATACCATTTAAATATAATCTTGCAAGCGTAAAAATGAAAGCAAATGAAAGTAAATGAAAAATATTCTGAGTACTGGAAGCTCTCCTGGCTGCTGTTTGATATCGGTTTTCATTTGCAAAAAAAAATAATTTTAGATTGTAAGATTTTTTTGGGTAAGGGGTGGGGAGATAATAACAGTTTAGTAATAAAAGTCTTACTAAGTAACCTAGAGCTGGTAGGGTGGGTAGAAGAGATGGTTTTATACATTTCCCAAAGGTATTTATACGTCAGTGAGTATAATGAACCTAACGGAAATTGGAACTCCTCCCTCTGATTAACAAATCCGAACACCCAAATTGCACCACCCACACACCCAAGCTTTCATCACCTATTCCCCAAGCGGTCACCCAAAGAAGAAGAAGAAACGACTTTATAAATTCCTCACCAAATGGTATTGAACTTTGCCTTTGTAGATTCTTCAATCATTTCTTTAATTTAAAAAAAATCTCTTGTTACGGACAGCAACTAGATGACTTTAAAAATCGCATGCTTTTTTAGAGTTTACCCAATTTTTCTCTCTACATTTCTTGTCTTCAATATTTTCTGTGAGTGTGGAATTCGCCATTCTTTTATTTGCATTATACATGCCAGATATTCCAACATTCCCTTTTGGAATATAAGTAGAGCACCATCTTTGGTCTCATTTTCTCTAAAAAAAAATAAATAAATAAAAATAAGTTGCTTCCATATTCCGTGCACGTAATTCTCTCAGCATACATTCTGTAGAACTGCATCTCCCTTGTCGCATGTCACCTCTTCATCTGTGTGGAAATTGTTCAACATTAAATGCCGTATTGGGAGACTGATATCAAAGAGTTACTCAGTTCTTTGTGGGCACATCTTTTAATTGCTCTAACTTTTTTTTTTACTAATTTTTTTTCTGATCATCATTTCACTTCAGATAAATGACAACCATGAATGTAATTCAGCAAATGAACAGGCACACGCTGTAGCCGTTACCCTAAAGGCAGATCGTAGTGATTTCGAGATTGCTCGCTTCCTGAAAGTTGTATGGTGACTCGTCAATGTTCGCAAAGAGCTAGAATCCACTGACGGGGTCCTACAGCATTAGTCAAACATAAAACGCCTGGCAAAGGTCTAATACTATTAAAAGAGAGAGTATTCTCGATCATCGTATAAATTCGAAAGTTCTTTTCTTCAGATGCATTGGATCTGCTTCTCAGGGCTAAATACAGATTTGAATTCAAAGTTTTCTTTCGCCCAGACCAATTTCCCCCCAAGGCTATAGAAACTAGTCTGCTATACTATTCACCAATAGTTGTGTATTCATATCTTTCCGAGTGGGTATTAGCACCTAAGTGAATGTAATGAGAGCAACCGGAATTCAAACTCGGGTCTCCGATTCTTCCATCCAAGTCGCAATATATTATTCCACTACTATTAGAATACCTACATTTATATTTATATGGTAGAGAAAATTGACATTAAAAATTCAAAGTCAGATCAAACCATTGCTTAAGAGATTAAGGTGGAATGAATTTGATAAGAGTTCAATCTCTGGGCTAGGCAGTGTTTACTTAGTAGAAACATGGCGATCTGTAAATGAGCACCACTAGAATTAAGAATAGACGAAATATAAATATACATGGACAATAAAACATGAGCGCTCATGTTTTATTGTCCATGTGTAGTAATATTTTATAAAGGGTTTTTTTTTCCAGTTGTAGAAAATAACATTCCGTAAGAGACTACTCATCTAAGTTATCGAGAAATTTCTTATGGTACCTTACAAGATTGTTTCTCCATCATTAATATCAATTCAACAAAAAGAAAAGAATCTAATAAATTATTCTTCATGATCATTCCTTCATTTTTTATGAATTTCTGGGATCAGAAGAAATAATATATTTCTCCTGATGTGACAGCAAGCCCAACACGTGTCTGACAATCGTCTTTCAGGCCTTCTCTACATTTGATTAATCACTATAGAAATTTCGCTTGTGTTTAGTTTGCGCACGGTGACGCAGATGACAGGAAATTAATACAGCTTGCGCGAAATCCTCAACTGGCCGATTTTCATTCTGATCAAAGCTTGAAACCGTACGATAAACCTGCTGCAGACATTACCATTTTCAGGATTCCGTTACAACGAAAACATTGTCATGATAAACCGGGTAGAATCATTCTCTCGATGCTACGAGCTATTCCCGAAATTAAATCCGTTTCTCATACTAAAAAAATTCTTAAAGTTATATTTTTCTCAAATTACTTTAATACACAAGCATTTTACGGTTAAAATAAAATCGTTCATTTTTGGATGTTCGTAAAAAATCCTAACACCAAATTTCATTAATAATAATAATATTAGGTTGGTGCAAAAATAATGACGTAATAATGTCGTTTTTTTAATGTATTTTAACGTCAAAAAACGACATTATTACGTCATTATTTTTGCACCAACATAATAATAATAATAATAACAACAACAATAAAAACAATAACAACAAATTCAAAAGTGCAAATAAACCATAATACAACCTAAAAAAAAGAAAAAAAAGCACAAACAAATGCAGTATACCAAATACAGAATCGATGGCAAGATAAGTATCTTCAATACACTGCCTATACCAGACAATCTGATATAGACAAACTAGACACACGTTAGTGGTTATGTAGTGCAGATTTAAAAGCTGGAATCTAATGATTAATTCTTGCTGAACAGACACAATGTTTGCTAAATATTAGGTTGGTGCAAAAATAATATCGTTTTTTGACGTATTTTTAACGTAAAAAAAAAACGATATTATTTTTGCACCAACCTAATAGAAATTACCAAACACATATAACTGAAAAATTGTATTAACCCTAAATGCAGGTTTTGTGATAAATATCCAGAGACAAGTGACTAACTTGTATCAAGTTACACGGAGCTAACACCTACTGAGTATAAAACTCGACATGATAGAGTGGACCAATATCTGCCCTGGAAAATATGAAGCCTAAACGGGAAGGTAACCACAAGAAATTTGTATGAATATAACCCAGATCCGGTTACAGAGGTAGGAACTGTAACAAATTACTAGGATCTTACAATACACACAGACAGAACAAACAAAGCTATTCGCCTAGAATTCGTGATCAATGAACACAATTACAAAATGTGTTTTGTTATTGTCATGAGAGTCCCTGCAAATTGTAATGCATCTTTGAAGATCTTAAAAAAAAAAAAAAACTACAAGGATATTGAGGTGAAAATCTAAAAAATGTAACACATGAGAACAGCAATAATCCAAGTTGTAGTTAGAGCTCTCGGATTGATTGCAAAAGGTTGCGTTAAAACTCATTGAAGGGATTCCTGGTAGCCCATGCCTTAAAGAAATACAAAAAAAATGTATTCACAAGTACGTCTCACATATTACGAAGAGCTTTATCTATGTAAAATATGTGATCTTAGGTTTTTTTTAAAACAAGGTGGAAATTTTCATGAACCCTTGATCTCTGTTTGGACCCGGAAAGAAATATGACTGTAAGAGAAATGCAAGGGAATAATAAAAATAGTAATCGTTATTGAGAAAAAATACATAATTATATATAACAGACTAGGACAATACAGTCATTGGCATATCTATCGGATACATGATATAAGAACTACCAAGATGGTGTCACAAATGTTGACGGAGTTCCTTGTGTTGTTGTCTGCCCCAATCATCACAGACAGGGAAATTGAGGCAATTAGAGCAGATAAAATTATGAAGGAACGTATCAATTAATTCGTTTGACATGTCCACGTAATTTGATGATTCTAAAAAAAGAAGTTCAAAAACCTGTTAATTTATAAGGACCTACAAGTCGAAGTAACAAAAATTTAGAAAATTAAAACAACTATTATCCCTGTTTGTGATACGGGATTTGGCTGAAGAGTTACGGAATGAGCCGTGTGATATGAATCATATAGAACTCAGGAAAGTGAAAATTATGACAATAACGAATGACTCTTGAAGTAGTTAAAATTGTCGTGTTGAGGATAACAACCACGCGTGAATTTACTCAAGTAACAGTTTTTAGTAGAAGTTCCTCCTTACAAATGGAATACGAGATAAATAAGGTGATTTAAATTCCTGGACGTAGGGTGGTGTGTCTAAAGTATAAATGTATGAATTGGGGGAACTAAAATTTGGAGCACATCTCGACATTTACCATTGAAATACAGATAGAATAGCGATAGCCTGCAAGATAGTATCTATGGGGAAAGGGAAATGTAGAGAGGACAATAAAGTCGCGCATGCAATTTTTAATCTTAGCTACGTGTTGATTTTGATATTGTATTGAATAGGTGTAAATAGCCTTTCCTGTCATCCGGTTCACACTCTTCCCCGGTCTTATGATCATGAGTAGATGTTTATCACTTGTTTCCGGTTTAGGATTGGGTTTCCGGTTCCTTCTAAAATCTTCTTCAACCGTCTCTCTTTAAGCTCGGAAATGTTATTTACTAATTAGTTTTTTCTCCCCAGTAGAAGTACAGTGTAACCCGAATATAAGAGACCCGTATATAAGAGAAACCCGGATATAAGAGATATTTTATCTGGTCCCAAATTAGAGCCTGTGTTAATGTATATAAAATAGACCAAACCAGGATATAAGAGAAACACGGATATAAGAGACTTCTTCTCCGGTCCCGACAACTCTCTTATATCCGGGTTACACTGTATATAGATTCGCCTATCTGCCAGGTTCACACTCCAACCCGGTCTTGTGAACAGGTGTAGAGGTTTATCACTTGTTAGCTGTTTAGCTTTTGGTTTGCCGGTTTCCTTCTAAAGTCCACTTCAACTCTAGATTCCTAAATTCTCAGTCTAGGCTAGGAAATTTTTTTTACTAATTATTTTTCCCTATATAGTTGTATATACGTTCAACTATCGTCCGGTTCGTAATCCTCACTGAAGAGGAGTAGCGTATCCTTTGTTAACTGTTTCGGATTTGTTTTCCGGTTCTGAGCATTCTTTCCACTCCCAGGGGCCCCTTGTGATTTAGTGGCATTATCCCCTTGCTTAGGGTGAACTGAAGAAAAAGGGGGAGAATTAAACAGGTCAAATCCAGATAGGACAGCACTAATCCATTTTTGTCTCTATTTTTTTCTGTGTCAGGTTTTCCATCTCAATTTCTCGCACAAGGACCTGGTCAGCTAATTTTCAGGCATTTCCCAGAAGATGCCATCGTTTCAGCCTATCCTTATTACCAAAATGCCATCATTTTCCAAAATCAGCCTTGGTGGAATTCGGACACAAGTCTCATACACACAACGCGAACGCTTTGACCACTTGACCACAGGTCAATTCTCTTACATCCACCGGTTTAATTTTCGATTTCCAACATTCTGATTGTCCATGTCGGCCGGATATCAATGCAATTAGGTGATTTACTAGATTAGTAAAAGGTATAATCCCACAGATCCCAGTTGAAAGTGGAATCCAATTTTATTTCACGATTACTACTTCCACTTTCCGGTCGGCAATATCAGACTTCCTTTCAAAATCTAACACATCTTGTGCTCCTTGTCAAAAACATTTTGTTGGCTGTTAGATATTTGGAAAATCGTGGCATCAGTTGGAAAAGACATACATCCATGATTATCTTTAGATAACTTTTATCAAGACAGCACCTCTAGTTATTTGTCAGTTGTCTCGTCAAAAGATCTTCCACCCTTACTCTTTCACTCCTTGTAAGAAATTGAAATGGCATTGCTGGTTTGGTCCCAACCATCCCATAATAGTATATATATATGTGTGTGTGTGTATATTTGAGTATTTGTATGCATAATTTTTAACTTAGTAATATTTAGCCACCCCCCACCACCACGAGGGTTACATATGGCACAAGGCCGGGTTTAACGTGGGATTTCCGATCACGTAGGCTCGGCCAAAAATATTCCCTCTTTGAACTGGCATGAACGGGTTCAGGGGCAGTCAACCACCCCGAACGAGAGACTGCCCTTCGGCGGGGCCTCGTCCGGGTTCCTCTCCGCTCGAAAGCAGAAAGTTAGACTGTTACTTACCCCGGAGGCAAGTTTCATTTTTAATTTAGTTAAATTGTTAAACTATTATTATAGTATATATATATATATATATATATATATATATATATATATATATATATATATATATATATATATATATATATATATATATATTACTTCAAAGTAACTTGTTACTTTGGCTTTCTTTCTCGAGCTGTAAGAATTTCTCTTTTTACCATTTAATATGCGGTCACAACCAGAACGTTCCATAGCTGAAAAACCAGAAACCTTTTATTTAAAACGGAAAATTAGATTTTTTTAACAAGACAAGCGATGAATTTTCTAAGGCATATAATAAGGAAAGAAGACTTGAAAAATTAGATACACATAAGAACAGATTTACGGAAAGATGGACAGAATAAAAACAACGAATATTCTCCCTGTGGATGAAGGTGCAGATTTTAGGGGAAAGCAACAAAAATCTAAAATTTATTAAGTGCCATAAAAGAGAGGAAATTGTGGAAAGCCACGATCGCCAGTAACCTGAACAGACACAAAATATAAAAGAAGAGACAGAAAAAAAAAGTGTTTCTCTTATCGTCCGAATGAATAAATAAAAGAATACATAAAATCCATTAGTGAAATCGATTTGCGTAAGATCTCCGAGCCTCAAGACAATGATCGAAAGAATTCAAAATGTTTACCCAAATAAATATTAGGTTGTTGCAAAAATAATGACGTAATAATGTCGTGTTTTGACCTTAAAAAAGTACGTCAAAAAACGACATTATTACGACATTATTTTTGCACCAAAAACCCGGATATAAGACATCCTGATATAAGAGAAACCCGGATATAAGAGAGATTTTATCTGGTCCCAAATTAGAGCCATACTTACCTAAACAAAATAGACCAAACCCGGATATAAGAGACTTCTTCCCCGGTCGCGACAACTCTTTTATATCCGGGTTACACTGTACTTTAAAAACACATTTCCTTTTGGAATTTACCAATTCTTTCGTTCCTTGTCAAAAATTTTGCTAGGAATACGGTACTTAAGAAACTGGAATCATGAACTGGGTAAAAAAATAAACAGTCACCTATAATCCCAAACCAATAAATGGCAGATAAATTACTGTTATTTCTACAGTCAATCTTGACTCGAATCAGAAAAAGAAAATTAAAAAAAATATGTTTATTCCTCTTCTGTCAACTAAAAAACAAAAAAAAATACGATGAGTGAAATAATTTAAAATTCAATCCAAATATATATTTCGATTCCTCCAAAAACCCATTTCATTTCGTAAGCAAACACTTATTGTTCGCTGTTGCCCAGATTTGGAAACTGAAACACTAAAATAAATGATTTAAAACAATCTATGGTAATCATGTAATAGTAGAAAAAATAGGGATTCTCTTATTTTCAACCTTAAGAAAGATCGAACGAATAAAAAAAAAAAACATTTTCATTACTGTAATCGAATTTGAAAATGTTAATTGCAGACATTTCAGCCAAACGAACATTTCCTTAGCAAATATAATACTTTGTTATTCTTTGTTCAAAACATTGCCCGTCCTAGGTTAGAGGATAAACTACATCCGGCAGCAAGGCCTCTGATCCGGAGGTTTTGATGAGCGTTGGACCAGCTATTAATTGCTGGTGTTTCTAGCTCCACTCTGACCTGAGGTAGTAGCAGCTATGGACAAATAGTTAACTCCCACACTGATGCCAAAATACAATGAAAGCCTAAAATATGTTTTAGTAAGAATAATACATTAGTGGAAAAAATTATTATCAGCAATAGATTTTTGAAAAAAAAAATACCAGCAGTGGATTTTTGAAAAAAAAAATTACCAGCAGTACATTGATGGAAAAATATTACAATACATTTTTAAAAAAAAATATTAGAGCAATATATTTTTTAAAAAAAATATTACCAGGAATATATTTTCTGAAAAATTATTACCAACAATAATTTTTTTGAAAAAAAAATATTACTAGCAATACATTTTTGTAAAAAAACATTTACAGTACATTTTGAAAAAAAAATTACCAGCAATACATCGATTGATCTTTTGAGACAAGGTTGTTACAAATTGTTCCCCCAGCACCATATATGTATGATATATTTTTTCCTTAAACAACCAGGTGTGGACTTCATTAAAAATATAAAAGTTCTTGTCAAAAACGTTGACTGCATAGAAAATTTATAAACTGTAAACTAAATATATCTCTATTTACATGGTTCAGACTGTTTCCCTTATCTTCATTGCCATATTCACGACGATTTGACCGCTGTACCCTCCGGCCTTCTTCAGGTGATTGGCATTTCAAGAAGGCCGGAGCGTACTACGGCCGAAACGCCGTGGACCTGGCAATGGAGATGAGAACAACAGTGTAAATATTGTAAATAATTACAATAACTTATCTCATAAATATAGACAGATATTAAATATTTCTCACTCAGAAATATCTGCCATAACAAGACAGTGACATAAAAAAGCTGTTACAGTTGTAGTCAACCTTGACAGACTAAATACCAAAAATGATTCCGTCCGTGAAAAAGATTCCTGTTTCAGTTCTTGGTCATTCGTGGTTGAAAGCTCCAAACGACTTCAAACCGTTTTTCATTTTTAATCCACTATGTCAGCATATGATGGGGAGGGGGGGAGGAGGCTATGCTGACCTGAACGGGATTTGGAAGAAGTACCGGTGTAAGAGCAAAATTGTCCAAATCGTGTAACAACAAAATTCTCCAACTTGCGTAACAACAAAGTTATGGAAATCGTGTAATAGCAAAATTATCCAATTGTCAGATTAGCCGCTGAAACATTGTATCTTAGAAATTCTTAAAGATATCTTACTGGAATTTTCCAAGGTTCTTATAAAACTATTGAACTCTACTTTGAGCAATAACAATGTATGAGTATTCTCCTTGCTTAACTGAAGAATCGGATGAAATCGATCATTAACGAAAATGGCATGTTCCTCATTAATTAATTATAGCTAAGAATCGGAAGCTCATGAAGTATTGTAATATTGTTCATATATATATATATATATATATATATATATATATATATATATATATATTTATATATATATATTTATATATATATATATATGAACTTTATTACACACACACACACACATATATATATGAACTTTATTACACACACACACAGACACGTATATATATATATATATATATATATATATATATATATATATATATATATATATATATATATATATATATATATATATATATATATATATATATATATATTTATTCCAGGTTAATTTTCAAACTTATTCATGAGCATGTCCGCCCTCTCTAAGCTTCTAACATTCTATCCTGGAGTAACAAGGTGCCTCACAAGTTTCCACACACGATTTCATTTTCAAGTCTTTTTTCACTGTTCAGTCATGGCTGAATCTCCTCTGACACCCGTCAAATGTCTTCTAGGTTTAATTAATCTCTTTGTGACCTCCTGGTCCAGATTTCTTCTCTACTGCTCCCTCTTTTTTTTTAAACATTCACCGTTCTCTGGACGGTTCTTGAATCGATTTTCAAAATGGAAGCCAGAGTATGAATGTTGTTACAATTACTGAAAGCCTGAATGATCTTTTTCCTCTCACCATTGCTCAGTTGGGAAGACAGTGGTTTTGACACAAAAAAATTAACCTGTTCTCTTTTCAGCTGAATAACTCAAAGGATTTTTCAGAAAAAAATTGGAAATTTTTTTTTTAGGTGGGGGGATGTATAATTATGCTGTTACACGATTTGGACAATTTTGCTATTAAACCCAGTACTTTTACCGATAATACGTTTAAAAATTTCGGAACTCATCCTGTGAATTACTTTTAGTTATTGTTCTTCTCTGAAATCATTTTATTTACTAGAACCGTTCAAACTTATGATTTATAGAATTTGACGTTTTTATCAAATAAATATTTCGAAATTCCAAGAGCACAAATTCTTTTAAAGTGTAACAGTTATTTTATTCTTGTCAAAAACGTTGCTTGGAATTTGACAATGTAGAAATCCATATTAACTTATTGGGAAAAAAATCATAAATTACAATGATAATCAGAAAACTGATCTAATCCCTAAAGTTTAACATGATAGTGTTCGTAGCAAAAACAAAAATGTTTTCAATACTTTAAATAGATTTCGCCTAGTGTCTCGTATCAATCTTTACAGAAACCGAACACGATGATTGGAGTAATTTTAAATGTCACCCAAATAAGAAATATTTCGATTGACCAGTAAGAAGCCACCTTTCAAAATCTACTCGTTCTTGGATTCTTCAAATGCAGGTATTGGAAATATTTTTTTCTCTCGTCTGTGTTTTATAATAAACTAATTATTGCCAATATCTGTCTATATTTTTTTAAATGAGGTATTGTTACTATTTACACTGTTCGGACTATTGTCCTCATTTTCATTGTCATATTAACGACTTTTCGGAAGTTTTATGTTCCATCCTTCTTCAGATAATATAAGTTGGAATTTTGAACTGAACTCTTTAAGACACGTGGCTTAGTTAATAAAAGCGTTGTTTGAAGTAGTCCAATGACTTGATCCAAAGCGTTGCGAGTTCAGTACCTTGCCACAGCAGAGATGAATAAAAACTTGGTGATTTGAGTTACTAAAGGGAAGTAACTGAAACTGATATATCCAAAAGAGGTATGGCACGTGGAACTAGGTCAATCAGTTCCCGGTGGACTAAATAAAGGATTTGGTTCGTAATTTAAACGTATATCATCTGAAGAAGACCAAATTTCACAACGATCGAAACGTAGGGAATATGACAATAAAGATGAGGCCAACAGTCCGAATAATTTAAATCGTGTAAATAATTGTTTCATTTTGTATACGTTTGTTAACTGCGAAATGTAAGTCGTTTAAAGTTTCCCGTTTGCTAATATCGTGTCCTGTATATATACAGGTTGTCCCAGAATTAAGCAAGGGATCTGAAAAATTAATTTCTTTTTTGTTTATTAACTTTTATTAGCTTTCGTCATAAAGGATTATTTGGAAATTAATTATATAAAATACACGATTGAAAAACGAACACAAGTAGAAAAATCATTCTACGAAAGAAAGTATCAAACTTGACGAGAATATCGTCGCCATTACGGTTTCAGGGTACCCTAAGGTCGCCCCTCCCCTCAGACAGATAATTCACATTCATGACCATGGTGAGTTTCTCATGGTCAGAAAGTGAACGTTCTAGCTACTCGGCCACTCTATATAATACTTTGGTATTGTTAATTAAAGTGAAAAATGAAGGAGTTATGACATTTTGAAATCACTGGTTACTTTTGGCCTCCTCCTCTCTCTCTCTCTCACTCTCTCTCTCTCTCCCCCTATGTATTTATTTATATATATATATATATATATATATATATATATATATATATAAAGAAAGAACAGTAAGATATATAATCCGGCGTTCTTATAGATATTTTTTTTTACAAAATAGTGCTCAATGTAAATTTACAGAGCATTAATATTATAAATTAATTGATTTAAAATGTGGTTTTTCCGCTACACTGTTCTAACCATGTTTCAAAAATGGAAGTTCCGAATTTAATTTTGTAATCAAATTAAAGATATTAGTTCCATTTCATCCTCGCTTAGAACTGTATAGTGGAAAAACCATATTTTAAATCAATTAATTTATAATATATATATATATATATATATATATATATATATATATATATATATATATATATGAACACACATACATACACACACACACACGTGTGTGTGTAAGTTATAAGTGGACATAGAAGGCAACACCCAGAATCGAGATTCTGTTTCATGCTAAAGGCAGTCTTCGGCCACGAAAGAGACTACTGCCTCTCGTTGCTGATCTCAGTGTCCACTTTTATATTTACATTCACTCCATCTCTGATATTGAACCCTTTGACTCATAAACATACCATACATTAAAAATTATATTTTATCATGAATAAAAGAAGAAAAAAAATCTTAAAACACATAAATTTAAATAATTTTATAAATGAGTACAAAAATAGGAATTGTATTTGTTTAAGCTGAAAAAAAAAACAGCTTATAAAGTTCCTCACAAACAAAGTTCATACGAAAAATATTTTGTTTTATTTTTGCAAAACAAAAGAAATAAATTCGGTTAGTATACGATGAAATGTTTGTGTGTAATTATGACGTGAAATTTGATAATTTACATTATATTATGGCGTAAAATTAGTAGCATGCAGACTCTCAGCCAATTAATCTCAGTGTATGGCTTTTAACAACAACGCTTTGTTTATATGTCGCTTAGGTATTTTCGTGATGTAAACTTCGTGTTTTATTTTATGAAAATGTTTTAAAATCCATAATAATTTAGAAAATGGAACTTTACTACTCAATAAGTTATTTTTTTCAAACGAAAATGTGAGAAATAAGTATTGTTTACGTCCCGGTAGAAATAATACTGAAAACTAATTTGTTAATTTACTTTACGCTATTCATCGAAAAAAATCGGATCACAGTAAGTTTTATTGATTAATAAATATATTTCCCAATTTCTAATCTTGATGTTTAGAAGGGAAACGAGTTTTAATGTTTTTTTTGTTTGTTTTTTTTTGTTTTTGTTTTTTTTTGTTTTTGTTTTTTTTTGTTTTTGTTTTTGTTTTTTGTAAGCCTTCAATTTTATTGCATACATAACAGAAATGGCTGTCTGCTTCCTGAAAACTTCAACTGTTTCTGAGACAAATTTTCACGAGTATTTTACTCAGTCGAAAATTGGCTCAGGTTGTCTTACGTGGCATGAATATCTAAAGATATTTAACTTTTCCTTCCTAGAAACATGGAATGAAATTACAATTTACCCGATTGAATCTTTATTTTTGATATGTACAATCTGTTTTTCCTGTAAGAATCACTTAATGTAGGGCTTCAAATTGAATAATGTCAAATATTAACAACGTTGCGTTGGAGTCTGAATAATGTATTTCATTTTCTTTTGTACTTGAATCATGTTGAATACGACGCCATGACTGAAGCAAAAAAAAAGTGTGAGGATGTCTACTCTCGATCTCAAGCACCCATGCAAGTTCCGAGGGATTGGATAAAAAACATGACGTAATTATGACGTCATTTCTTTTCGTTACGGGCAATTTTCTGTCAATGGTTCATTGTAATGCTTTCTCTATCATTGTGGCTGGCAGAGGATAGAAAAAAAATTGTTTATAGTTACTTTGTTCAAACTTTTTTATTTTCCCAATTGAGGTCTAATTACGTTTGTCTGTTTATTTTTACTTTTCTGCAAAAGATATTAGATTTTACTATTCCTATTAGTTTGGTGCCAAAATAATATCGGTTTTTGACGTATTTTTTAACGTCAGAAAACGATATTGTTTTTGCACCAACCTAATACTTTGAATCTGATCACAGACTGATTGTAATCAGATGATTAGTACCAAAGCCGCAAAATATAATCGCTTCCATTCATATAAAATCCGAAAGATATTTTTATAACATCGAAGCTCTTAAAAAATGAAAGCGTATGAGTAGAATTATTTGATAAACTAGAGTCTAAACTGAGTCCCATAAATCCTGAACCCCATTCCCCCCCAAAAATTCAGTGGAATCAAATGACGTAATTGTACATTCTCGAGATCATTCCATGAATCCTTGAAGGGAAGGTTCTCACGTGGGACCATATTCCTCATGTGAAGAGACTGATAGAAGAAAGAAATAGACAAAAGAGGAATAAAAATGTAAGGGGAGATAATCAACATTTGACAGAACAATTACCCATACAGAAAATCAAAAGCCTAATTAATGGCACCTGGCAAAATAGTATGTGTCCTGAAATAATGACGAAAATCATAACAGCATTGAATCGAAACCCAAACAAAATATCTTTTGGAAGATTGGTCTAAAAAACAAAACAGATTTGAGTTTCTATCCATATTTCTCAGATGAGGTATTATGTACACTATTTACATTATTCGGACTATTGTCCTCATCTTCGCCGTCACGTTTATCACAACGTTTCGGCCGTTGTACGCTCAGGTCTTCTTCAGGCCTTCGTGTGGTTGAAATGTCAAACTGAAACCTTTATTTTGCTCACTGGGGTAGACTGTTCCATTTCCACATACCATGTCTAATGGATGTCATATATCTCCTGTTAACTCCCCTCTGAAAGTTCTCCACTGCCTTAACCAGGTATTGAACTCACACTCTTTGGGTCCTGTCGCTGCATCTAGCCAACGCCTTTACCTACTGAAGACATGGCACAGTGGATAAAGGCGTTAGTTAGATCCAGCGACAGGACCCAAAGTGTGTGAGTTCAATGCCTGGTTAAGGCGGTTGAGAAATTGGAGAGGGGAATTAACAAGAGATATCTTATAACTGACATCCATTAAACACGGCTTATGGAACTAGAACAATCTAACCCAGTGAGAGAAATAAAGGGTTCAGTTCGACATTCCAACCAACTGAAGAAGGCCGGAGCGTACAACGGCCTAAACGCTGTGATAAACATGGCGACAAAGATGAGGACAATAGTTCGAATAATGTAGTGTAGATTTGAGTTTAATGTTTACTATGACTACGCATAACTAAGATGCCGGTAGAAATAAGAACATGCTTTCAATCGTAATGGAAAACGTGAGGCCAAAAAATATAATGTGCTGACATACAGAAGTGCTATATGACAGTTAAATAAAAGGAGTTTTGCTTTTGAGGCGTTAAAATGTACATGCTATTTCTTGTTCCAATTAAGCACTAAAGGATTTCGTTAAATAACGGAAGTCCTTTTCAAAAGCATTTGCCAGTTTTAATTTGTTTGTGGAATTTCCTACTGAGTAAATGGTAGTGTCATCTTTATAAATACCAAGTTAGTAACTGATGACCTTGGCTAAATCATTGATGAAAATCAAAAACAGAGTAGGTTCCAGGATAGAGACATGGGAGATAACCACATTCGTATGAAATGCTGGAAATGATCCAACCTTATTGAACAAAACTTCAATATCCGTTACCAAATCTTGCAAGAAATAGGACTCTAGATAAAGCCTTTAAAAATAGAACCTATGAATTGGAATGAAAGAACTTATTTTGGATCCATCATAAATATTCGGGATGTGTTGTTTATAAATATTGAACATTTGATATATCATGGTATATGGTACAACAAATGATATTAACATATGGTATAACAGATTTAGTAGAAGAGATAAGTGTGCATAGTATATGCTGTACCAGGAAAAAATTCTTATAACATTCCAAATTGATAAAAAGAAAAAAAATAATAAAGACTGGCATCATTTTCTTCAAAAGCCATGTTATATGGAATCATTTATTATGATAGAGTTCATTGCGCCAAACTCTTTTACTAATATCTAAATTTTCACCTGCATAAACTGCTTTCGCAGATCGTTAGAAAAGGCTTTGAGCGAATGAAACTGTAGGTCTTGGAGAGATCTTATTTCTTGTGCTGGCGTTAAAGAAGAAACTGGAGAACAAGGACAGCAACAAAAAGAAACTATAATAAAATAAAAGATCGTTTGCATTGGTTATAAGTCTTTTCAATAGGAAAACTCTTAGATGACGTAATGTACCATATTCCGGCAACTCCGGCAACTGCACCGTTGCCATTAGTTTATCCCTTTCTTTTGTACTCTGCCAGCCCTGGTTTGGAGTGTTATGCATTACAAAAACTTCTCCCGAGACAGACGGATCTTCGACAAAATCCTGAGAATGTTCTGTAATGTTATCGGTCATCACCTGGCATCTCGACTTCTGTCACTTTTGCACCGGTTTAACGGGATTCTCTCTGACTTTTTTGTAAATAATTTCTAGGAAGTTTTTCTCAGAAGCTTTCCTCCTTCGTACCTAACCTGCATGAATTTAACCGGACTTCCAGAATGGCAAATAGGTCTCATTGTTTGAAATAGCTAAATGTAAACGAAAGTTATATTATAGAAGTTTCTGTTTAACTCTCTTCCTGTTTCTTGCTTCTAAAGGCAAACGTCATTCCTCATCTTGTGTTCATGAAATCTGATCTTTTATTTTCCTTTCTTCTCACCAGTCTTCCACTCCCAGTAAGCCTTTGTTTCTTAGCGGCATTATTACCTTGCTCGGGGTGAAATGATTAATAATTAAATATAGTGAAAACCTTCAAAGATACCATGGACGCTCCGAAACTAATACCCGCTAATTATTTCCACCGAAACTGCAATAGACACCAGAAGAATGAAAACAACGTTCAATAGGATTTTTTTTTAACTAAGCCTCTAATCTGCATCTTTTAAGTGCCAGGTGATCTTCTGGACGTTGGTTCTCCATAACACTCTCTCTCTCTCTCTCTCTCTCTCTCTCTCTCTCTCTCTCTCTCTCTCTCCTTTGTAGCTCTTAACGAATTTGGTCTCTGTTATCTCTCCTACAGCTTGTTCCGTTTATTCAAGCTCACTAGGTAGGTTATGCGTTAATTTCATCTGGGGCTTTTTGCCTTCAATCTGTCCTCTGGGTATTAAATTTGCCAAGTCCTCTTTCCTTACGATGTTCCCTAGAACTTTGAACTGATTTTTTTTTTCTTAGGCTTTACTTTCTGTTGTCATTTTCTCTAAAATTTTGACGTTGCTCACATGTTCCGTCCATATTATTCTCAGCATCCTTCTGTAGAACCAAGTTGCTTCATGTCTCTTTTTTATCCATGAGAAGATTGATCAGGATATTATAGTTCAGTACTTTTTTTTTTTTTTTCTAACAAAAATTAATTTTCAATAAGCGTCGATATATGACAATGGGTGAATTTTCTTCCTCATGAGGCAATCGATACATGCCTGCTTCATAGATATTTTCATAAGAGACACCATATTGCAGGAATATTCCCCAGCTAGTAACCGCAAAAGAGCCAATAAAATATTGGCTTATTTGCGCAAATGTTCAGTTTTTAATTTCTGGTGTTTTTGAATTAATGTATTAAAGAAGGTAGAATTGTTTTCGGATTTTTGCAGTAAAAAATGCGTTTTGTGTTTTTCTCTAGATTTAATCAGTATTCTTGGTCGCGAACAGAATATCTTCCCGGTTCTCAGAGGTTCATTTATTTTTTTTTATTTTTTCGACTTCCATTTTAATCGAAAAATCAGCCAGAAGTTCATCGGATTTAGGTTCCAATTCGATGACCCTTGATTAAAAATGTGTCTCTATAACAAATATTCGATATTCAATTATTGTTATTTTTATCGTGTTTTTTTTCTAATCGATATCAAATATTATTATTGTCTTCGTCTCTGATTATTGCACTGTTATTTCAGTTTGTCATTAAGACGAGCGGCAAGTTCGATGTCAATGACATTTTCTATTTATGGAATTCATAATTTATAATTTACACTTTAACTAAGAGACAGATTTTATTTATGCACTAGTTCAACTAAGCTGTCGAAAATGACAGCATATTTACACAATTTACATTGTTTGGACTGGCGTCATCATCTTCTTTGCCATATTTATCACAACATTTCGGCCGTTTTACGCTCCGGCCTTTTTTAGGTGGTTGGTATGTCATATATCCATGAAAGAGATATATTTGAACGAAGTAGCTAAGTGGTTTTGGCTACTACAAGTGTTATGGGACCTTACCCAAAATAACATAATGGACTATTCCATACGTAATAAATAATGCGCCTCAAGAGGAAGCAGAGAGTTCAGCCCGAAGTCGGGCGACCGGCTAACAGGGTGATCGGTTGAACTCCCTGCCTATCGAACCTGAACCCGTTTATACGGGTTCAAAGGGCATATTTTTGGCAAAGACCACGGGCTCGGAAACCCCACGTTAAACCGGCCTTGTACCACATGATGTCCTCGTGCAGGGTTACTAAACACTGCTCAGTCTGAAGTCTGGAGTGAAGTCCGTCAGGAGTCTGTCAGTCAGTCAGAGCGAGCGAGTCAGAGGCAGGCTGCAAACAGAGTCGCGTTCAGACATTTACTACAAGACATTGGAATAGTGATACTGGACGAGACTACATTGTTCTCCCTACGAAACCTGATTGTTCGTACTAACATTTTCTACTTCTATGTATATATTCCTGTTTGTAATATATCTGTGTTATTCCATATCCGTGTTCGAGTTCTTCTTTATTGGTTCTACCTTGGACTATCACCATGTTACAAGGAACCGGACCATGACAATAACCAAGTATAATACGGTAGCAGTAATCGACTGGTACGCGTCGTAGTCGCAGGTAAGAAGTGTAAATCAATGGCGTAGTCCAATGGGCGTCGTTATAGACTTAGCTCTCAGACTAAGGCTCTGACTCACCTACACATCCCTCGGTATTTATGACGGACACCAGCCAATCATATTCCAGTGAGGGGGATCACAGCTGTACGCATATTCCATTATATCAGTATGTCGAACTGAACCCTTTATTTCGCTCGCTGTGGTAGACATTTCTAGTTCCAAATGCTATGTCTAATGGATGTCAATTATGCTATCTCCTGTTAATTCCCGGCTCCAAGTTCTCCATCGCCTTTATTCACTGTGGCATGTGTCCTCAAGGGCGCATGAGTACACTGGATAAAGGCTTTAGTTAGATCCAGTGACACGACCGAAAGTATATGAGTTCAATACCTGGTTAAGGCGGTGTAGAACTTAGAGAGGGGGATTAACAGGAGATAAATGATAATTGATATCCATTAAACATGGCACTTGAACTAGAACAGTCTACCCCAGCGAGCGATAATGTAAATGGGTACATAATTATAAATCATAGTCACATAACTACATAATTATGCATAATTAGACTTGATATAGCGCCGCTCGATCACGTATCCCTTAGTGGAACTCATCCGAGTTTCCCTTACTCATAGGACTGTGCCCCCACGAGGCACGACTATTATACCCAAGCCGTTCCATCCGCTCCACCCCGAGCATTAGAAGCTGGTTCAAGCAAGGATATACAAGTGATAGAAATTATCATAATTCTATTCTTAAGTAATTCATCGAGTGTAGAAGAAACGTCAACAGAACGCAGAAAGCACTGAACGTCAGTTTCGTCCTTTACCGCTTCTTTGATACAGTTGATATGACGTTTGCCTGATGTCGTAACTGTCTCGGTTTCAGTTCTCGGTAGTGGTTGGGCACTGCTGATGAGTCCCAAATATAGGATGAAACGGCCGTCTAGTGTTTTCTGCATTCTGTTGAGGTTTCTTCTAGACTTGATGAATCGCTTATGATTATTTCAAATCCTCATGATAATTTCTATCCATCACACACACACATATATATATATATATATATATATATTGGGTAATAATGTCGTTTTTTGACGTTCAACTTCAAAAGAAAAACGACATTAATTATTTTTGCACCAACGTAATAATGTGACAAAACGACATTATTTTTGCATCAATCTAATATATATTTTTAAATAAATAATTATCTTTAAATAAAAAATTATATTTATGCTCTACTTTCGTATCGAGCACTATTTTTTTTTAAATAATAACAAAAATACTAAGGAACTTTGGATTATTTACCAAACCAGTTTCCTTCCTATTTTCTACATTTTCACACACACACACACACACATATATATATATATATATATATATATATATGCGAATGTATGTGTGTGTTAGTGAAGTGCGGTGGAAAATCTTGTAAATGTTGACGTAAAACCGATTATCCAATCGGGGGCGGATGTCAACGAAAATAGAGAGTATTTTTTCAGCTAGCCGTCTGGGTGAATGGCGAATGTGAAAAAGTCTTTAAGGAGCCCCAGAAACTCCTTGAAATAAAAAGATTTTCCATGATCATCTGTTGAAGATAGACTGTATAAAATCGAAACAATGCTATCTAAATATATATATATATATATGCACAAAAAGGACAGAACTGGCAAATGACTTGCTGTTGAAGATCAACTTATAAAAAACATCATCAGCTGCATGTGAAACCATCGAAATCTTCTGGCCTATAATGAGAGAAACAGAATTAGAATATTTCCCAGCAAAAGAACACCCTCCTCAAAATGAAGAACATTCGTGGTGCACAAATGCTGCTATATAAACAAGTTCTTGTTAAGTCTTTTAACACCTGATTGAGAGAGCAAGAGAGAATAAAATGAAGTTATATGCATGTTTTTTTGTTTTTTTCTAACTACAGTAATTATTTTAAAGTATTTCTTATCCGACATTATTTAAATTTACTGTAAATGTTATTACATCCTTTTCAGCTGTAGAGGTAACAACTCAAGCACGCATACACATTAAAATAACTGTTGTATTAATAAGCAATAATATATATTAGGTTGGTGCCAAAATAATGACGTAATAATGTCGTTTTTTGACGTTAAAAATACGTCACAAAACGACATTATTACGTCATTATTTTGGTACCAACCTAATATATATATATATATATATATATATATATATGTGTGTGTGTGTGTGTGTGTGTGTGTGTGTGTGTGTATGTGTGTGTTTAATTTTTTCAAATATTTTTTTCAAGTCATTCTTTTTCAGTATGGTGGAATTAAGTTCCTGTACACATTGTCTTTTCTGCGAGCGCTTAGGTCACATTTTCTCTTATTTTAAACCGGGTTCGTTTTAAGAGTTGTTAATTTCTTTTCATGGTTTAAAGTTTAAGATATAATTTTATTTTTTGCGTTGTATTCACTAATAGTCGGAGCTTTCATTCCAGATCTGCGCCTGTTGAGCACGACTGGAATTCGAGTGAGCCTCTTTCTATTAAAAAAAAAAAGTTAACCCGCCATTTCCACTTTCTAATAAGCTGAGGTTGATAGTAGGAAAGGGATGTTATATTTAGAGGATCTCTTTAATTTGGAAAATAAATAAATAATAAAATAAATAAATTTCGCTTCATTTCATATCCTCTGAAATATGTTTAAAAGAAAGCTTACGTCCCAAATACACATTAATATATATATATATATATATATATATATATATATATATATATATAGATAGATAGATAGATAGATAGATAGATAATTAGACTCGTTTCGAAAAACCCTCGAATTTTTGATTTGAAAATAATCAAATCAATCTCGAGGGAAAAAAAGGTTTTAAAAAAAGAAAGAGCTACAAACATGAAATACTGTCGAACAAATCGCACTGATGCAGGTCTGAAGCCCAAAGAAAAAACCCCGATACGAGTAGACAACTAACTAACAAAAGAGCTCAATACAATCGTAGAGCAGATGATCCGTTTAGATGAAACCTAGGTAGGTTTTTCTGAAACCTAGGTAGGTGTATCTCTCTCTCTCTCTCTCTCTATATATATATATATATATATATATATATATAAAAGTGAACATTGAAGTCAACACTTAGAGGCGACACACTGTTTCATGCTGGACGCAATCGTCAGGCCGCGAATGCTGGTTTTTTCCTCGGCTATTTATACATATGGGTCAGTGGTGCATTGTGGGTAATCTATTCTGGCGGTTATTTTTGCGGGATTGGCTTGTTTGTTTATTCATTTATTTGTTTAATGTTAATTTATTTTTGTTTTTCATTTTCCTTTTGTATTATTTATTCTTTTCGTGTTTTGATGTTTTATTGAAGTAGTAAAAAATTTCGGGGGGATTTGCTCAGGTCGCTTATTTAATAGTTTCTTTTGGCCTGGGAAGATCTGTAGTCTATTCTGTTATTTAGGCAGGTGGACAGTTTTTAATTTATTTATTTGGATTGATCATTTTTACTTATTTTTGCTTATTTATGCTTATTTTTATTAGTTCTAACGGTTATTTTAGCGGGGGTGATTTGTTAATTTGTTCATTTATTTATTTATTTGGATTAATTTTTATTAGTTTTTTATTTACTTAATAAAGATTTCGTTCTTGGAAGAAAATGCGAACTTGGTCAACTGAGATATTCAAAATGCTTGGAAACTCTCCAAGCGCTATATGGAATATCCCAATATCATCTTTATTATCCCCCAGTCAGCAACCATTTTTTTTTAAATTATTATTATTATTATTATTATTATTATTATTATTATTATTATTATTCTGTCATCCTTTTACTCATGATCACTAGGTTGATTATGCGCCACATTCTTCTGTTCTTCTGGCTTTCAATATCCTGCGCGTATTACTTTTCCAAGCCCACCTTCCTCATTATCTTCCCAACAAATTTCACCTGTCGCTTTCTGATGTTAATTATAAGTGTTCTTTTTGTTTGCATTTTCTATACGACTTCCACACTACCAAATTGAAAATATTATTTGTTCTATTCCTTGAATACATGCCAGAATGTGGGTCGGAAACCTGGAAAAATTTGAAGCAGCGTTATCAAAAATGTATCTGTGTATCGTCATTAAATACTCCACGGATATTCTTAATAATTTCCGGGGACAAATATCCAAGTTTCATTCAAATTGCCAGCTCATAATTGCTGTCAATGCGACTGTCAGACAGTACAGAAGCTTAATCAATGACGTGTCACGCCGTCTGATTAATCTCCATGGGAGATCCTCTCTTCTCGCATGCGCAGTAGCGTACCTTCTGATTGGTTGTCAAGCGACACGACATATGTGTATACGGTTATTGAGATATTCCAAATGTCTGGATATTTTCCACTCGTTCCATATAGGTTTGCGTTAATATCAAACGATCTTCCATAAAAATCATGCGAAATGCCCAAGTGTTCTAAAAAGGTTGTTTTGCGTATGGCGCGAGTATTTCTCTAATTTTCTGATTAATAAGTCACTTCTCAATAAGTTATTTAATTGTGTTTACGAAAATGTAACTATCTCCTCTTTTTTCATTTAGTTTTTGTTATATAAGGACATTACTGTAAAACAAAAAGTATAAAGAGCATTACTGATATTTTTTACCAAAACGTAATCATAGGTTATGCTGTGCTTGAGTCTAGCCATTTTCATTTTAGTATCTATCTATCTATCTATCTATATCTATCTATCTATCTATATATATATATATATATATATATATATATATATATATATATATATATATATATATATATATATATATATATATATATTTATATATATATATATATATATAGTGCATTAAGTCTCCAACACTAATATTCAATGGTTATAATTTAATTCATTGAAATCGTAATCACGATCCAAATCATCAGACCTACAAACTGTCCTGGACATTGAGTTCTACCGGGATTCCATTCTCTTGGAATATATATATATATATATATATATATATATATATATATATATATATATATATATATATATAATTATTTATTTAAAAATATGATTCCAACAAGAGCCGAAAACTTCAATATAATTATTTGAATTAAATTGAGTTAATGTAAGCTCTGTTCCATCTTCAAGCGAAATGTTTTTTTTTTCCAAAATGTTTTTTTCCAAAAAAATTTCGCTTGAAGATGGAACAGAGGTTACTTTAACTCAATTTAATTCAAATAATTATATTGAAGTTTTGAAATATGAGATCTCTTATGTAGCGTGTTGGAATCATATTTTTCAATAAATAATTATATTTATGCTCTACTTTTTTATCGAGCACTATTTTTAAAAAATAATAACAAAAATACTAAAGAACTTTGGATTATTTACCTAACCAGTTCTTTCCTATTTTCTATATATTTTCACACACACACACACGTATATATATATATATATATATATATATATATATATATATATATATATATATATATATATATATATTCAGTGGGGGGAGATAAATATTCGCACACTTGAAAAATTGTATTTTTATAAATGAAAAGTCTTAAATAAAACAAATCTCGGCACATCTTATGTATAAAGACACATACTATCAAAAATAATAATAAACTTAATTAATTCTTTTTCTAACAGAAATTAATGTCATTGTTTTTATTTCTAACTGGTGAAAAAAGTATTCGTACAAATCAATTATTAGAATAAAATAATCAATTAATTATGAAAGTTTCTGCAGTGAGGATACGGGTCCTGAAGATCAAGTTGATAGAGGACGTCTCCCTTCAGTTGACGATCAGCGTCTGAAAACACTAGTCAAAGAAACTGACGTTGAAGTGTGGGACAATTGACAATATTTTAACAATATCCGAATATAAAAAAAAAAATAGTTAAATATTCTTCTTTTGCTGATAGATTTTTTTTTTTTTTTTTTTTTACTCCTGTGGCAGTGGAGACTTCTGGGGTTATTGGCCCTCGTTCGATGGCGTTCCTTCGGCGGGTTGGCGGGATTACGTCTCGAATAAGGGATGCGCCTCGCGAAACCGAGTGGCTCTTGCATCGTGTCTCAATGGCGATGGTACGATATAATGCTTTCTCCATCATTGCGGCTGGCAGAGGATAGCAAAAAAAAAAAAAAAACATTTTGTTTATAGTTACTTTCTTCAAACTTTTTTTCAAGAAATATATCGTCGAATTTGGCAAGGTAAAAGAATTTGGTGAAAGAATTCCACATGAACTCTGAAAATCAAAGAGTTCGATGTTTTGAAGTCCGTTCAATGCTGCATCTGTGGAGTTCAAATTATCAATTACTTCATCGAATAGTGACTTGATAGTAGAAATGTATTCTTTATGACAATCGTAAATCATTGATTTCAATGTTTGATCATGACGAAGAACCTAAACGCCTTCCGAAACCGAAATTATGCCAACAGAACAATATGGCGACTGTATAGTGGTCCACCATTGCCATTATAGAGTACAGATTTCTGGTTAATCGACAGAAGTTATGCACAATAGAAATTCTTGGCCACATGCTGCCAGGATGACACAGCAGAGAACTCACTTAGTGTAGCAGATTTTACTACATTCATTATACTCCCCTAATCTCTTGCTCACTATCTATACATTTTTCAAGCATCTTAACGGCTATTTATGCCATCTGACGATTGGGACACAATTAGATTCGTTATCGATTGCTTTGCTCGAAAGAACTACGTAAGTTTTTTATTAATGATTCATCAAACGGTGAATATTTTAGAACAAACATCTGGAGGTTCAACAGTATCATTCCCCTATTTCTCATGTAAGGAACCTATGCTAAATTCGCTCGAGGCTTTTATTTTTACTTACTGTATCCAAACTATTACTGATAGACTTTTTGAAGCAACAAGAATTTATGTTTCTGATGCGAACTTAATTCTATAATTCAAAAGAACATATTCGGTAGCGGATACTGGGTTTGGCAGCAGATAATGAAAGGAAAAAAAAATCTTAATAATGCTATTTTTCGCAATCTTCATTCTACTATAATTTCTGCAAACAACACCGATTTGAAATCATTCTTGTCTGTTCGCGAAAAGATTGATTTTGGCACAGTACCATAAAATATTTCCACTGGATTACATGCTGACAAAATTCCAGAAGAATTCTCCAGAACTTATAATTTGTCTGTTCGCAATTATTTTCAAATAAATATAGTATTTAAAATAGAGAAAAAAAAATGATATTTTGTAATTTGAACATGTTGTCGTCAACGAGAGTATATTCTAATATTCGCTGCCATATATCAGAACTGGCATTACATAACATTTCAGTACACTTTTCTAACGGAATTTGTCTGTTTCTTAATACCTTACTTACTTTTGGAAGGCGTCTTTTGCTATCCTAATACACCTTAGAATATCAGTGGCGCACTTTCAGTTTTATTTTAAAACATTTCCCATATTTTTTTTCAATCAGTTTAACACAGGGAAGGCGATAAATCCACTAAGATGCATGCGGTCACTGGGAGTAAAGGTGAATAAAAAACTTTAACCAGAAACCCAATCCTAAATAGGAAACAAGGATAAACCTCTACTCGTGTTCGTAAAACCAGGGAGGAATTTGAACCGGGCGATAGACGAACCTATCTATTCCTATTTAAATTGTTTTAATTGTTTGAGTTTGGTATCTTCAATTTGTAATTTGCTTGTTACAATAACCTATTTGGTGGGACGTGATTATATTATACACTATATATGTTTGCTCATTTTAAATAATTATCACGAAAGGGTTAACTTAGATAACAGAATTTGTCATGTTGTATGCATAGGCTAAGAGTCTTTCGGCCGGATTTACTCACAACAAATTAGTATTAAAATAATATCAAGTGACGGTATCTCAATCATATTAATAATCATTATGCTTACGATATGATCCGTCTCAGCAAGATTTATAAAGTTAAATCATAAGAGGAACATTCTCTAAGGCAGTGAGTCACGGTCTGTTACTTAAAGCCTCTTTTTGAACTTTCGAGGAAATTGTTCACCGTAAACAGGCACGGATGAAATGTAATCCTACATAAGATATATTTTTTTGTTTTGTTTTCTTTCTAAACTCATCAATAGAACGTCATCCCTGTTGCTTCAAATGAAGGAACTGTACAGCGTTCAATGTCATACAGGGGAGTAGATATTGCATAGCTGTTCTGCACTCTTTCTTCGTAAAGCAATTCACTGTCCTTTTCCTTGCTACATTAAAACTACATATCTGTTGCTTAAACTTTCTTTTTTTATCTTCATTCACTCCCATATAAATTATATATTACAAGGATAGTCCTCGACACCAGTGTACTAATCAGATACATCGGTAGACTCGCATAGTTTGTGCTTCAACTCTTATCTTAATATGTGATATTATCTAATATCCACTGTCATATAGATTAGATGATACTGAGCAGTACACAAAGCTTTTTTTTGTTTTGTTTTTAATCAAATTCATAGGTAGGCCCATATCTGTGTTATTTCGTGTCTCTTCTTAATATCTAAGAATAGCAGCATGGACCGGCGTTGCCCGTGCTTGATTCAAAAATCGTACGACACATACAGCAATCGCTATCACTTGACTTAAAATATTTTTGCCCTTCCTTGCGTTTAAAGGAGTGCCCTTTGTCGTGCTGATGTTGCTACATGCATTACTTCTTGCCTATCTCACACTGCGAATTTTTTCTTAGCTCTATACTAAACATTAAATCTGTTACGAAAAAAGAACTAAACAAAATGAACAAAAAACGATCTGCTTTAAAAAAGGACTCGTAACTGGAAAAATCGAATGAAAAAAGAATGAACAACAAATATTTTTTCACACCCAACCCAGTTCTGCGGAATCAGAATCAACGTTGAGTTTAAGCAAGCGAATGAGCCAATTGGAGTAAAGTGCCTTGCAGATTTTAATTTTTCCCACTTGTGACGAATGCAGCTATCGATTTTTTTTTGCATGCTAGCATGCTAGTTAACATTCGTGTCAGTCAGCTGTTGGCTCTCACGCTAGCCAATAGAATCTTCCTGCCTATTCGTGGCAGCCAGATTATTTCCACTATCGATGGGAGTTGGGAAATGCAAAATCAATCTTGTCCTTCCCGCTAACTTTGAGCACGTTCATGTAAATTTTGGTGCAAATCCGTCGAAAATTGCAGCCGTGCATTCGTTACACACACACACACACACACACACACACACACATCCTGCCTTTTATAGATAGAGATTAACTAACATCCAATGTCATTTAGATTAGATATTACCTAGCAGTCCACTATACAATTGTTGGTTTTAATCAAATTCATTGGTAATCTCCGTCTTTGCTGCTTCCAGTCCCTTCTTAATTTGTGAGATTATCTAGCATCCAATATCATATAGATTAGATATTACATAGCAGTCCACGTATTTTTCTTTAATCAAATTCATTATTAATCCCAGTTCTGAGATAATTACATGAGAGATTATCTAACATTCACTATCATAAAGCAGATGCGGTATTTTATAACAGTTCAGTGCACTCTTCTTTGTTTCGAATATTGATTATTTATTTAATTCTATTTAATCTATGTTAACTTTATACAAACATATTATATATGTTTCTCTCTCTCTCTCTCTTTGTGTCTCTTCCTCTCTCTACCTCTTTCTCCATTCCATTTTCTTATCTCGTTTTCTCCTCCTCTATTCTTATACAGAATTACACCAATTCCTCTGAGAAAACGGCAGGAATCGAAAAGGAAAGTACCCTTAAAATATGTGGGAAGGTTCTTCGAGTTTCTGAACACACAATACATAAAAGAAAAAGAAAAAAAAAACTTTAAACAGTTGCTGGGATTGACAACGAAGTAATGACTGTAGAAAATATAGTAACTGCGTAGTTTACAACTGGTTAGCATGATGTTCTCTTTGTTTTTAAAATATCGCATGAAAGAATGATTAAGTTAATAGACGAGTTCTTGTATTAGGTTTGCCACGCATTAAATGACGCATTTTTGGTTAGTTGTTGATCCGGTCGTCTAACCTCTATAGTATATTAAAATATATTGACTTATTAGTGACTCTTTTTCTTTCCAGATATTTTTTCTTTCAATATATTGTTATTCATAAGCCCAATAAAAATGATTACAATGAAACAATTTCGAGTAATCTTATTGTCTGAGTACAAATTGAGAAACAAAAATATTTTTGCATCGAATTATTACACGCGATGAGAAATGGGTATTCTTTTACAACAATAAGAGAGTCGGCCAGTGGTTAGATGTAAGTGAATCACCAAAAAATACCCATAAACATCCACTACACCCTAAAAAGTTACTGGTTACTCCATGATGATCTTTCAAAGGGGTTATTCATTATTCATTCTTGCCTCAAGGGAAAACAATAACAGCAATCTCGTATTGTTGAGAAATTAAGTGTATGCCCCCAAAATTGAAAAAAAATCCTAGACTTGTGAATCGGGATGGCCCAATTCTGCTGCACGACAACACACGGTTGCACGCTTCTCAATCAACTCTCCAACAGCTCCATAGCTTGAATTGTTAAATTTTGCCTCATCCTCCATATTCACCTCCTACGAATTGTCACTTATTTAATCATTTTGAGCTTTTGATATGCAATAAAACATTCTCGAATAAGAAAGGGGTAACCGAAGCATTTGAACTGTTTATCATATCAAAGGACCCTAATTTCTTTTAAAGTTCGGAATAAAAATTTAGAAGTATGTTGGAGAACAGTCATTCATCAACATGGTGTAATTGAGCAACACCATTCACGTTCGTTCAAGACTTGCAGTACCACGGTTGATCGCTGAAGTGACCGCTTCAATCCCGAGCTAATCTTATCCCACGTTATGATTTAAGGTTGATCATAAGGCAGCCAAGATCGAATCGTCGCAGGTATCTTCGCGTTGGGCTGGTCAAAGCAGGGCGATAACGGACAGGAAAACAATAACACTCGAATACAGAAGTAAATACTGTTTTTATATCATTCCTTCGTGCAATAATTTGTTTATATCAGAATTCGCATGCAATTAATTATCAGCCCAACCCGCGTCTAAATCGGAAGTGATATTATCGTTGTTTACTTGGTAAAATCCGGTTTGCTATTGTTGGTAAAGTTTGGCAGAAAGATGAAGTCGGAGCCTTTAGTCAGCAGATAATCACATGGATCTCTCTCTTTTCATAAGTGGGTCTTGCCTCAGTCTCTTCTACCTCTCTTCTACGACTCGTCTGCTGAATTCGCTTCGCGCATTCGTATATATGGACATTTGCCGAAACTAACTGGGGGGGGGCGGATGGCGAGGTAGGAGCATTTCGGTGAATCCCCTCCGGCTTATGTCATAACTTTGGAGAATTCCCCCTCTCCACCGTCTCTTTTATTATCCTTCACTAAATCTCCTCAGTGGGCGTTGGTGGCTTATCCACCCGCCTCTGGTATTTCAACTCAACTTTCGACCAGGGGAATCGACTCCAAATTCGTTATTTACGAAAAATGAAATTTTCGCTTTACAGCTTGCATTTTCAGCTGCATAGAACACATGTCAGCCATCATTGCTCCCTAAGTCTGGATCACTTTTCCATTGTTCAGACTACGCGACGTAAAATTCAAGTTGTTTATGTGTGAATTAAATCATCAATTCTTCACTCGGGTTTTTGGTATTAACCCTTGTCGCTTCAATGTGTGTCAGTACATAACACTTTGTTATGTTTTAACAAAACTTTATTCCGTTTTAGCGCGGCAACAAAAAATAGTATCACCATGGTGCCTATTTTAAGCAAATAAATCATTTATTTAACATTTCAGAAGCCTTTTATTCAATTCCTTTAAAGTGCGTCATTTCATGTGCGACAACCTAATATTTCAAGATTTCGTCATCAGCTGCAATAAACGACGAATTTCATTAAAAGAGAAATTCATGCAGTCAATATTCTTTATGTTTCTTCCCTCAAAAA
This sequence comes from Acanthosepion lycidas, assembly GCA_963932145.1. NCBI lineage: Eukaryota > Metazoa > Mollusca > Cephalopoda > Sepiida > Sepiidae > Acanthosepion > Acanthosepion lycidas. The sequence goes on along the minus strand of OZ010578.1, from coordinate 56,252,608 downwards.
TAAGATCCCGAAAATTTAGACATTGATGCTTGCAGCATCTGAACGGCATAAGGTAAAACATCTCCTCACCAAGGAGATTTGGCTGTACGGTTGAAGAAAATGCTACAAAAAATATAGTTAATTTGTCCTCTTATTCTCCTTCAGAGATTGAGCTTGTTATCACGGCCTAGAATTTAGTATTCATTTTAATTCTATTGATAGGGAATTTTTTTTTCTGAATTTGAAGTATTTTATGCTCAACTCTTGAAGCTTCAACCTGTGTCTGGTGATAAATTCAGCGACTTTCGAGCGAAATTGAATGATTTGGCTCATTCTTATGCGGAGTTCTCCTATTTCTTTCTCTGAATCGAAATGGAGAAGTGAACACCATATGGTTATTAGATCCCTTAAGAATAACCATTCTTTGGTTATTACGAAACCGGATAAGGGATCTGGTGTTGTCCTCATGGACCGCCATGATTACATTAATAAAATGCTAAGTAGACTTAATGATCCTTCCAAGTTTCAACGTCTCGGTTCCATTGACACTCATGACTCTATACTGACTTCTGAAATTCGATTTCAGAAACGTCTTGTCAAATGGGTAAAAAGTGGTGTCCTTTCTTCTAAAATGGCAGAGCAATTGAGATCGTCTGGCTCTATTCGTCCCTGTCTGTATGGATTACCCAAGATTAATAAGGAGGGTGTCCCGTTGAGACCCGTATTATCGATGATTGGATAATCACAGCATAAAGTCGCAAAGTGGCTAGCTATAATGTTGCAACCAGTGGTGCAGCATTATAGTTCCTTTTGTATTAAAGATTCTTTTACTTTTTCTCATTTTATTCGGAATTGTGATGCCACTGGTGGATTTATGTGATCGTTTCACATCTGCAGCCTCTTTACGTGTGTTCCTTTAGCGGAGACTATTGATATTTATAGTGATTTGTGATATCGTACCCCTCCTACTACGCCTGAAGATATTTTTTTGTCGAACTCATGAAATTTGCCACTATGTCGGTCGATTTAAGTTTTGAATATATCATGTATCGTCAGATTGATGGTGTAGCGATGGGTTCCCCTTTGGGTCCTGTTTTGGCGGATATTTTTGTGGGATTTTACGAGGAAAGCCTTCTTTTAGGTTCTTCCCGGTCCAAGGTTTACTTTCGTTGTGTGGATGGCACTTTTTGTTTGTTTGACTATGAATCTCTACTGAATGGTGTTCATCCTGCCCTTAAATTTACGGTAGATAAAGAGGTCAATGGTTCATTGCCTTCTTAGATGTTCTGGTTGACAGAACACCTTCCTCGTTTATTACTTCAGTGTATAGAAAGTCCACTTTTACGGGTCTCTATACTCGATGGGACTATTTTTGTTTTAAACAACAAAAGATTCATTTGATTAGAACTTTGAACCATAGGGCGTTAATGATTTGTTCAGATAACACCTTGAAAGAGGAAATTAGATGTTTAACTAATATCCTTGTGAACAATGGTTATCCGTTGGATATTGTTCAATCGGTTATTCGAGTTACGACTGTCAGGTTTAATAAAATTAAACTTGCTACGTCTGGTAAATGTCCGGTCTACCTTCGTTTACCGTGGTTGGGTAGGATTAGTGAGTCGTTCGCCAAGCGGATTTCATTTCGTTCCTGTGAGTGTTATTATGCAACCAACGTTCCTGTTGTTTTTCAAACCAAGTCTGTCCTTTGATCTGTGTTAAGACGTTCTACCCGCCCTCATCATATTAATTCCGTTATTTATTATTTTAAATATAGTTGTGGACTCGACTACATAGGTAGAACGACACAGCGTTTAGATGTTAGGATTAAACAGCACGTGCCTGTTAAAATACTTAACAAAATGTTTTTGTTCTGTGATACCATTCGAAATACATACGGGTCTTCTATAGCGGATCACTTGATAAATAATCTGACCTGTGCTATGGATTTTAGCTGATTCTCTGTTCTGGCCAGAGCACACTCGTTATTCCATCTGAAGGTGTTGGAGACGCTGTACATCAGGTCCAGGCGACCCGCTCTTTGTAAACAAAGAGATTGTTTGCTTGGGCTTGCAGTGCCGTGTCTCTAGCATCTTTGGTGTTATAACTTATATTATTATATTTTTTCACGTCATCCGTGACAGACTTTAATCTCATAATTTGTTTCACCGTTTACAGTTATGACGAGAGGGGACGAAGCCGGTCGACTTGTGTTCATGTTTTTGTGTATTTAGGCAGCAATCATTCTTTAATATATGTTTCATTAAAGATGAAAAGCAAGGTTCTGCGATTAAACTTTTTATTTAATTTTTGTTCGAACATAAGAAACAATAAGTAAAATTCATCGCAAAAACATTGTCTGTCGTCTTTAAAGAAGCATATATATATATATATATATATATATATATATATATATATATATATATATGATAAAAATATAGTTTTAGGGTAGACAATATTTATGGGTAAACGTGCTCAATATTAGAGAGGGTGAGTCTAAGTAAATATAAAAGTGGGCCATGGTCTTTTAGACTGTTTCATGCTCAAACACTAATATTCAGTATATTATGCATTGCCTTTTGTTTCTTCCATATATATATATATATATATATATATATATATATATATATATATATATATATATAGGACGGATAAATTGAGAGTGTGCTCCAAAAATATTCAAAAACTAAAATATAGGGCAATTTATGATATAAAATATTTGAAGCGCCTACCATCCTCTTGTCATGGTTACAACCAGATTGTTTTCATCAGGCACTAAGTCTAGATGTTTCATTCAAAAATCTCGCTAAGAAACGTATTTGTACTAGTCAGATTTATAGTGCAAATACGCTTATAAGCGTGCGATCAAGCGAGCTTTCTCTTTCTCTCTCTCCCTCTCTCTCTCTCTCTCTCTCTCTATATATATATATATATATATATATAATATATATATATATATATATATATATATATATATATATATATATATATATATATATATATAAGCATTAAAGTAGATAAATTAAATAATTAACTATTATCTACCGTATATATGTGTGTTAGCGTGCATACACAGGTAAGTGAATAAATATTTACCTAATTTAATTTCAGGTTTAAACAAACAGTGCTCAGTGTTGTTCGACAGAGCTAAGTAGTATATATTAGTAAATATACATACACCAACGTTCGAAGTACAACTTAAAGTTTATTTATTCTGCCAACATCAGGCAGGAATATATATACATACATACTTACGCATACTTACGATATATATATATATATATATATATATATATATATATATATATATATATATATATATATATATATATATTAGGTTTGGTGCAAAAATAATGACGTAATAATGTCGTTTTTTGAAATATAGAAATATATAGAAATATTTAAAATTTTAATAGTTTATTCACCCGACTAATTGTATTTCCACAATATAAATATTTTTATATTGTGGAAATACAATTAGTCGGGTGAATAAACTATTAACTATTAAAATTTTAAATACTTCTTTATGTCCTAGATAAATATGTTTATTACAATAATAGTTATATTTAGTCCTGAAACTGTTTACTTAAAAAATTAAACATTTAAGTTAATAACAAAATTTTTTTTCAGACATCGAATTTTCTATCAAACATTGTAAACTATCTTTTACATAATTTTGTTAAAACAAAATTATAACAACTCCATCTCTCTTTCCCGCTCCCCCTATCTCTCTCTTTACCATAAGACTCACTTGTATACATTTTCTACAATTCATTTCCGTTTTATTAACCATCTAAAGAGGTCAAGGTTCTGTCACTCCTCCTACTCCAATATAAAACGTACTTAAGAGAGATATAAAATTAACCCCTCCCTATACTTTATATTGTCTGTTTAACTACCACTCTCAACCCCCTCTATTAAATTACAAAAATTACACTACCAACCAATTTCTAATCCCATTTTTTTTCTCAATTCGTTGTTGGAAGTTTTACCTGATGATCCTGAATCCTTAAAAAAGGATTTAGGTGAAATAAATTATCGTAATGGTACCTTAAAGAGGTTTGTTTTTCATTACATATATATATATATATATATATATATATATATATATATATATATATATATATACAAGATTGATTAAATTTAGAAAAAATGATTAAATAAGGAAAAAGTAGGAAAACCATTTTAAATTTGGCAATTTTCTTTATTTCGCTTTATCAAAAACATTTGGAAATCTTTTCTTTTACAAAATTTTTTGACGCCTCTTATAGACATATGTTATATCGGAGGTATCTTTCTATTAGCAAAATGTGGAGACCAAAAAAACAAAACAAAACAAAACAAAACTCAAAACTAGCTTTGCGTTAACTCTCTCCTTCATTTTAATTTTAATTATGAACCCCATATTAATAATAAAATTCCTTTTCCCGACGTCTTGCTTGATGCGGACAGCCATAACTATACCATTTTTCTTTATAAGAAAAAAAAAACACTAGCAGAGACTTGTGTCTAATCAACTAGAAAAATGAATTTCCTCACAGATGCACATTCTCTGTTGTAAAATATGATTTATCGCCTCAAATTAATCACTTCTTTGGACACATTATTCTCTAAGGAATTAATCAACATTAAACAAATTCTAATCAGCAACAACAGCTCTTCATAACCATGTCGTCGACGGACAAAAAATTTACAACAAAATTTACAAAAAAAATAACACAAAACATCACACTGATGCAAAAGAATCACTATTAACTGGTAACCAGATGCAGCTTAATTATAAAAAGGATGAAAAAGAATTTGTATTTTTTACGGCATATCAATTGATGAGGTCATTTAATTGCGAACAATATTAACTCAATAATATTAACTATGAACACGGCCACAATGTGCTGACCGTGTTTAGAAAATAAAACATCCCTATAACTCTAGGTACATACACAAAACCCATACATCCAATTAAAAAGTAAAAATAAAATCCTCCGTTATAATGGCTACAAGTATAGTCGAAAGCGCCAGAACATTTGGAAAGTTTCTACACACTCTGTCCAGAAAAGGAAACACTTGTTCGAAGATAATGCATATGTTGGGTTTATTTAGGCAGCATATCTAACATGGAGTCATTTAATGCCGAATAATATTAACTTAATATTATTAAATACAAACGCGGTCACAATGTGCTCTGTTGGGAAAATAAAACATCCTTATAACTCTAGAAATATACATAATGGCTTAAAGTATAACTGAAAGCGCTTGGAATTACTCTGTGTTCAGAAAAGAAAACACTTGTTCAAACACAAGAAAAATTAAAAAAAAACCTTAATCACAGTACCTTATTTGTCGTCTTTAATGAAACATGCATATATATATATATATATATATATATATATATATATATATATATATATAGATATATATATATATATATACCGTATATATATATACCGTATATATATGGTTGTTTATGTGCGTGAGTGCGTGTAAATATGTATCTGTTGTCTCTTTAACGACTTTACCATTTTAAAAATTAATACATGTTTTCGATTATATATGTTTTCAATATTTGTTTCCAATTTGAAGCATTTCTTTTCTTTTGTACTCTATTGAGAGAAAGTCACGATGGAGCTGTCTATGAACTCATAGGATGTCATTAGCCAACTCAGCGTTCCCTTATTCCGACGAATCACGCGGGAAATTGCTATTGCCACGTCAGGAAGTCACCCATGAAGATACGGAAAAGTTACGTCATATTATTTTTTATCCATATTTTAAAAAAATATATCCATTTCCGATACTTATCATGAAATAAACACAAAGTAACAGTAACTCCTTTAAAACTAAGACTGATTAATATGTCTGATTCCTGACACGAAGTTATTAACTGAAATCTGTTCGGAAAATTTCACCCTAAAAATGTTCGATGTAATTTTTAATACACGCACGGTGGAGTAATCAGCGAGCCGAGTTCGTATTCTAGTCGATTTCCTTACATTCACTTTCGGGCTAATGACATAAGTTTTCATTTATCTGAGTGCAAAGATGTGTGACCGCTTGCGAATATCCAGTAATGTATGTTTGTGCGTGCGGTTGGTGTAATAGATAACGACTCGGTATTGAATATCGGAGAGCCGAGTTCTAATTCCAGTCGGGATCGCTATATTTGCTTACGCGCAAATACGTTTGGGAAAGTAATGAGGCCTCCTTTTTTCTCTACCAGCTATGGATTACTTTGTAAAACTTTTATCGGTAAATTATTATTATCTCCAAATAATCTCACAATTCTGTTGTGGATTCCGAGATGAATTCGGTCTCCAAGGAATGACAAACGCAATAATTAAATATAAGAAATAAAATGTATTTACACAATCATACAAAGAGTAATACTGTTAGTGAATCCAGGAACGTGGTTAGTAGCAAATACAGATAGATATATACAGTCTCGAAGTAGGACTTCCTTAGAGTCTACGTGCTTGTAACTGACTTCTACAAGAGGCTATCTCACACTATCTCCGTTCGTATATTCTCTCACTCTCCGACCACCGACTACTACTGCCATACGACTACGACTAGTATTTAGTCACCCCCCACGAGGGTATCATGTGGCACAAGGCCGGTTTAACGTGGGATATCCGAGCCCGTGTGCTCGGCCAAAAATATACCCTTTGAACCCGAAAAACGGGTTCAGGGTCGATTTACCTCCCCGAACGAGACTCTGCCCTTCGGCATAGCTTCGTTCGGCTTCCTCCCCGCCCGAAGGCAGAGAGTTCAACCGTTCAGCCGGTCGTCCGACATCGACTGCCATACGACTACGACTGCCCTCACTGACTGTAACTCTGGGTATTTAACGGCAGCAGTCCAGGTACACTTGGTAGAGTCCACTTATATGAAAAAGGGGTGGACCACATCATAAATTCGGATATAATTTCTGGATTTAAATAACCTGCAAAGTGTTGATAAACCGTAAAAAACAAATCAATTCGCACTGATGTTGGATATAAACTAAATTTATGGGCACCTGAAGATGTTTAAAATGTACTTACATGGAAAACCATTTTAATAATGATAATATTTATACTAATCTCAGTCGAGAAGAATAGTTCAGGTTGAATAGAAGAAGTTAAAATGAGGCATTTTCTTTAAGTTTATTGCTCAATATTTGTTCTGTGAAGAAAATAATCTGTCATTTAATTAAATTGCCTTACAGTATTTTGATGTTTAATTCCTCGTAAGCTGAGTCACCATGCTATTTAAGTAAGGTGTATCTTGGTAGCAATTGTTCATTAATGCAATTTATTATTTTATAGAGAATATTCATATTCAGAACTCATTATTCAAAAGCCTTCTTTTCATCCCTGTTCCACAGAAACCCGTAAATACAGAAACATAGAAAATGCAATATAACAATTCATTTGAAGGAAAATGTTATGCAGCAAAACTAAATCCAAATAAAGATTAATTTTTTTTAAGTTGTGCAGATTAATTCAAACCACCATCAATTAAGCAGCCCATGTATGGTTCAGCAATAGGCTTTTTAAAATGAATTTACACTTCAGGAAAAAATCTGTTTGACCTGAATTTATTTAAAAAAAAAAATACCTTAATATGAGATTTTTTTTTTTTTATAATTTGAAAATAAGATCAACTTTTAATACCTACCGTGTATTTGCTTTTAGTTTGACAAAAAATAAGCACTTAGCAACAGAAAATTATCATAGCAGAACACCATAATTTGTATTCCTCAATAAAACCACCATCTACTTTAATACAGCTTTACATATTCTTGACATTCTTTCCATTAGTTTTTGAAAAAGAAATGTAGATGGCAGACCTACCCAAGCATTCTTTGACCGCTGATTATTTTCTTTGAACTCTCCTTTCCAATTTTTCCTTATGCTAATTTAATGAGAGAGAGAGACAGGTCAGTAGATTGGGGCGGTCATCTCATAATTTCCATAACTATGTCCCTTTTTTTGACGATGTAATTTTAACATAATTTAGAAGAGTGTTTTGGCTCATTGTCTTGTTGAAACGTTAATCTTTTTCTAACCATGCGTAAACCAGATAGTCTTTTCAAAATCGAATGATATTCTTTTTTTTTTTTTTTTTTTCATTATTCCTTTGACCTGTATCAAATCTTCAACCTTTCTAATAATCTCAAATAATTTACTGAGGTGCTTAATGTGAAAATGAAATATTATGTATCGCATACAAATTATTCATAATTTAGCAAAATATATTGCGGACAAGTGAATCCAATTTTGAATTTTTCGGTAGTAAGTGGAGACTGTAGAAAGAATGAAAAAAAATAGCAAATACACTGTTGTTACTAAAATTTTATCTTTCCTTAAAGAATATAAAAATATTTCTTTTTAAGGTGTTTTTAAAGAAATGCAAGGTGGACCCAAACCTTTTGCCTGTTGTTTATACTACGTCAATATTTTGCGATATGTCCAGTTTTCAAACCTCAAAATATCATATCTCCCTCACATGATAGCTAAAAGATTCAAAATAGAAAATTCAAGCATACACCCAAGGGGCATAAAAATCACGAGTTTGGAATTTCTTTCTTTTTATCTATATTTCTTTCTATCGTTCGTTCTTTCTTTCTTTCTTTCTTTCTTTCTTTCTTTCTTTCTTCCTATCATTCTTTTCTCTATCTTCCTTTATTTATTTATTTCTATCAATCTTTCTTTCTCTTTATCTTTCTTTCTCTCTTCTTTCTTTCTTTCTTTCTATCCATCTTTCTTTTTTTCTATTTTTCTTTCTCTTTATCGTTGTTTTTATCTTACTTTTTTCTTTTCTTTCTTTCTTTCTTTCTTTTAGTCCCTCTTTCTTTCTATCGTCCTTTCTCTCCTTTTTTCTTTCTTTCTTTTTTCTGACCATCTTTTTTTTCTTTCTTTATATCCATCTTTCTTTCTTTCTTTCTTTCTTTCTTTTCCTTTCCTTATTTATATCCATCTTTCTTTCTTTCTATCTTTCATTTTATCTTTCTTTTTCTTTCTTTCGTTCTTTCTTTCTTTCTTTTGATGCTCGAATCTTAAACAAAAATTATTACGGACAGGTATGTTTGTGGTCGTTAACCAAACCTGCTTACAAGAACAATTGCTGTTTCCATACTAAAAAGTTATCAAGCATTCACTGGTCTTTATAAAAAATCATGTGTGTTTGTTATTATTTGTTTTCAATAAAGTTAAGTAATGCATTTATCCTTTCAATTCATATGGTCTGTCTATAAGAGTTTTCTCATTATTGTTTGTTTATCGGACGTAGATGATCATGATTCTCCACAGATTGCGATTCTTTATTACGTGGGAACTGCTAATGATTATTTGGAAGAATGAAGGAGTTATTTTTTTTTAAACAAAAACAACGTTGCTATTTCAACGGTAAATGTAAAGTTTTTTCTGTCCGTCAACCGGTTGCCAACCAATTCTAGAGAAGACCAGTCTACCCTGCTATTTAATCCATAGCTGGGGAGTGAATGGATAGATTTAACCCATAGCTAGCGAGTAAATGAATAGGTTCATGTCTTGAAAATTGGAGGGGGCGAAAGCGCTTTGGACAATACGGACAGTATTTACACTCGCTTACTCCCACGAAACGGAAAAAATGATAACTTGTGACTTCGTGCAAGCACAGCTATATATATATATATATATATATATATATATATATATGATAAAAAAGCTCAAACTATAATATTCCATGGTTATAATATATTACATTGGAATCGTAATCACGATCCAATTCATCAGACCTACAAATTGAAAAAGAAATCGGAAAATATAACTACGGGTTTAAAAACAAAATTTTAGTGAGAGTGTATGTGTGGGAGTGGAAAACAAGTGTGAAAATGAAATGTATGAATGCTCTAGAGAGAGAGTGTAACAGAAGATAGAAGAATGGTACGAGATAGAACAACCTTCCCGCAGATATTATTTACAGGCTCAGACTGAATATCTTCTCGAGTCTCCATCGCCTTTGTTAATATACCTTTTAAAATTTAAATGCTTAACAACTTAACCATTAGAACGATTGCAACTCAAAATATATATGCTCTTTATCGTAATGATGTTGTCATTTATAAAGATTTTGTATTTCAAGAGTTTAAATTCGTAAGTCTAACACTGGTGTCATGTATGTACAATACATGTGTAAGTTTTACTGTTATTCTTGATAAGGACCTCCACTGGCTTGTAAATTTTACGGCCTCCAGAACATAACTGCTCCGACTTACCCAACATAGAGAACCTTTTCTACATGCTTGAAAGCTAGACTGCAGGAGAGCAACAGAGTGCGCACTTTTGGCCTAATGTTTTCAAATGACTTGGAGTGGGGAGACTACAAATCAATAGATACATCTTCTGCGTGGAAACTTGGGTCACTGTGTCGAGCCAGAAAATGTTTCTCGTCAGAATCCATCCCGCATATTTACAAATCTACATTCGTCCGTCCATTGAATATGGTTTCCTTATCGATTTTGGTGTTCATGCTGATCATCTCAAGGTTCTTGACAAAGTTCAACGAAGGATCTGAAATGCAATCGATCCTGAATTGGCATCACGACTTCAGTTACTTTCTCACCGACGTGACGTGTCTTCCCTCTTTTCTTTTCTACAAATATTTTCATTGCAATTGATCTGATGAGCTTCTTTACCTGGTGCCATGACGATATAGAGTAAACTGTGCTAGTAGATTGGCATGTAGATCCCTCCCGTTTACTTTTGAAATATCTAAATGCAACCGCCACTTCTACTCTAAATGTTTCTTTTCTTGCACTGTGGGACGCTCTTCCGTTTCCTTGCTTCGCTGATAAATAGAACCTTCAAAAATGTTAATGCAACGTCAATCGCCATTAGCTGTCTCCTTGAATCCCGTTCATATTTTTATCCTTTCTTCAATCGTCCCTATTCTCTTTTTTTTTTTTTTTTTTTTTTTTTTTTTTTTACTTTCACTTATAACTTCTTGTGTACTAGTCACATTCCCGCCTTGCCTGGGGTGAAATGATTAAAAAAATATGTCTCAATTATTGATCGTATTAGACTAGAATTATCCTAAATACTGTTAAAATCATTTACATAAAAATATAAACATAGATTTCTGAGTAATCAATGCATTTTTTATCTCATATTTCCTACTGTTCCACCCGTTATAATTTGGATATGAATTGGGTGGATGCCTTGCTCTTTTATCACGTCTAAAATTCTCTGCATTCGAGAGATTTTTATATAGAACACATTTTTTTTCTCTTCACTGATATGTCCTGCGTTAATGATGAGTCTTCATGCCAATAATTTTTTATCTTACCGTGTTTACTCAGGACATAGGCGATGATTGCTCTTCACCTCCCTCTATTGCTTGCAGCTCTCAACGAGCTCCTTTCCTCTGCTATCTCCCCCAGACAACGTTCTCTCATCCACCTGCTCAAGCCTGCCAGGACTGTCACGCGTTTCTTTCCCTTGTCTCTCTTTCCCTCTATTCGACCCGTGAGTATCAGATTCTCAAGGCCTTCCTTCTTCGTTATGTGTCCCAGAAACTTTAGCTGCCTCTTTCTGATGTTAAACTTGAGCCTCCACCTTGTCTGCATCCTCTTCAAGACCTCATCGTTGCTCACCCGCTCGGACCACGAAATCCTCAGCATCCTTCTGTAGAACCACATCTCCGTCTCCTCGAGTCTTTTCTGCTTGAGGAAATCGTCCAGCCTTCGCTGCCACAAAAATTTCAACTGCCTCTTCCTGATGTTAAGAATAAGTTTCCTTTTTGCTTCGATTCTCTTCAAAAAGAAACCACGAGGCCAAATGAATAAAAATCAGGCGAATTTTGCATTTGGTTGTGAAAGCATATATAATATGACCGGCAAGCATTAACGCTCGGGTTTTTCTTCCTCATATTTTTCGGCTCCTTGCTAGTCCTCAAACAATTTAACTTAAAGAAATATATTTTGACTAATTTCAAACAAGTTAAAAGAAGAAAACCCCATCCCCGTTCTATCACCCCCTCTCTCTCTCTCTCTCTCTCTCTCTCTCTCTCTCTCTCTTTCTCTCCCCATTCAATATCAATACTGCGAGTTACTCAACCGAATTAAAATATTAACACAAATCATTCACTTTAATTTAAACAATGTTACGAAAATTTTATTTTGCGCTTATCTGCAAATTAAGTGAGAATAGTTTGCAACAGTAGACGTTAGGAGGTCTGAAAATTTTTAAGTGAATCGATATGCAAGTTTTAATTCAAGACCAAAAATACCGTATAGTTTAAAGAATCATACTCTCGTATTTAAAATGATGTGACTCCCTGTCATTTACGTTCATCTGTGAAAGAGGGCATAAATTACCCGCATTTTAGCGATATCATTAATGATCGATTTGGTGAGGCAAGCCGAAGACATTGTGAGTAGAAAACAGATGTTATGGTTCAGGCAATCGGTATATATTTCGTTACAGTACCAATCAGATGAAATTAAGTAGTTGCGTTACTTCTGAAGCGACTTCGGTTATAAAATAAGCAGTAGGCTTTCAACACAGGATTAACGCTCAATTCCTTGCTTGCCATTCCGTGCCGTTAGAAATGATCCAACATTTTCAAAAGAGGGAAATCTTCTCTTTGTATTTTCCAATGAAATGTTCTGAAGCAAGTAAAGTTCATTCAATGTTCACTCACTTTTTCTCTGTCGATTCAACTCTAGGATAAATGTTTCTCAATTCGAAAAAAAAGAGAGCTATATATATATATATATATATATATATATATATATATATATATAATAAGCACTAGACTAGAACTTTATTGTTCGTTGAGGAAAAGCAGTGACTTTTAGGGGTTGAGTGACCGATGAAGTCGAATAGATTTGGAATCATTGGCACAGGAAAAAATTGATGTTGTAGAGAAACACTTTAATAGGTGACTTAACGCATCCATTGACGAAGTGTGTGTGTGTGTGTGTGTGTGTGTGTGTTAGACATTTTCATGAGGGTCGTCTTCGAGTATAGAATCCATAGGTTGACAGTGAATATTTCGGAGACAGTAGGAAAGCGTAGTTCAGGTTCGCAGTGGATATCGTAGCAAAGTAGCAGAGAGTAGTTCTTCCTTTTATCATCTTCGCCTGTTAAGTTGGCACTGGTCCTTCTGGAGGGTAAACAAAGATGGCCGCCTTTATACACGACGGATACAATGTTCTGCGGCTTCTGATTGGTTAAACTTCTATTGGTAGACTATAAAGGAAGTTAAGTCATTTGGATTGTCTCACTAGTCATGTATACGCAAAAAACCGTAACAGTGTGTGTGTCACTTTCCAATAGATATAAATATATATGAATAAACGCACACACACAGGCACACGTAGACACACTCACAACATATACACACATATATATGTATATTCATTTAAAATTATATATTTATTACTTGCTTATTTCTGTCTTACACATACTTTAAATTATGGCACTTTGTATCCGCCAAATGTTTTAAATGACCTTTTAGTCACCTGATGAATATACATGAAAGTTTTCAAATTTAAAAGCCTAGATAAGATAATAACATCCTTGCTCTTCTACATTGTATATATATACGTGCAAAAACAAAAATCCTATATATGCTGTTACAAAATCCCTCACAAAACAAAACGCATTGACTAAGAATAGTTTTCCTCTTGTCTCCTTATATATATATATATATATATATATATATATATATATATATATATATATATATATCACAGCCATGCTCTGATTATGATCATTCAACGAAATGAAATTATGGGACCCACTCAGACGGGCACATCCTTTAATTTTTTAACACCTGTCTTGAATATATTTTTACTCCTGATATATGTTAGCCACATTAATATCACTATTTTAGCTTATTTAAAGAATTTTCAATAAGTTTAATTCAAGATATCTTTTGTTTGTCAATAAAATATTCTTTAAGAAATATCACTATTCTATTATTTATAACAAATTAAATTAACGGTTTTTTAAGCACAACTCTATTATTAAAACAACAGACTTTTATAATTGACGTTATAAAAATAAAACAATCAAAATAAACATGTGTTTGTCACATTGATATCATCTCAGTTTATGAAATTATTTCGAAGTTATAACATCTCAAAAATTAAGATGACCACTTTATTAAAATTTCTAAGATTTAATCATACTCATCTAATATCGACATGTTATCTATCTGAAACACATTTACAAAGCCTAACTTCCTGCAAAGTCAAATAAATATGAGTCTGTTATATTGATGTCATTTTAGTTCATGAACCTATTTAGATGTTATATCTAGGAATTTGAAATAATATTTTGATAAAATCTTAAGAGTGTCGGACTATATTAGCTTAAAGCATTATCCATCCCTGATCACACCAACGAATGGTAAGTGAAGCCAATGAGTGGACATTGAAATCAACACCCAGAGGCAGCAGTCGATCAAGAAATGCTTCATATACTCTATACATTTTTACCCTGAGCTATCAGCGCCCGTTAGAGAGTAAGGCGTATTTTTACGCACTTATTCTTCAAATAAAACACGCCAATGACAGAGAGGACTCAATTCATAGAAGAGCTTTCCAGTATTAGCAGTAGCAATCATTGTTTACAAATTCACGCTTTCTCTCAAAAGCGCTCGAGCCGGAATTAAATTTTCCGGGAGTGTATATATTGTCATCCACAGACAGACTGTTTCGCTGTATCAGAGCTCATCAATGTGTCTAGACATCCGATTTCCTCAAGCGGGGATTTTACTCCTGAGCTATCAGCGCCCGATATATATATATATATATATATATATATATATAATTATTTAAATTTTATATTTTATATATTTTAAATTATATGATAAATTTTATATTTTTTATATTTTAAATTATATGATAAAATTTTAATATTAAATTTTATCACATAATTTAGTAATTATTCGTTGGAATAAATTCTTTTTTAATACTATCCATATTTTAAACATTTGAATAGATATTATAACATGACTTCGTTATCAAGCTTTTTGAATTTTCCTATACTTGTGTTTTGATTGGTCCATCTAGACTTTGTAACAACGTTTTCCCCTTGCGTAGGATTATTAATTAATTTGAAACTTTTAAAACCATTTATTTTACATTCAACGTCATCACTTGATAAGACACCGAGGGTGTTGAAACAAAATGGCTATTTTTGTAGTGATTTTATAACATATTTATGTTATATTTTTTTTTTTTTTTAAATAAATAATTATATCTGCTCTACTTTGTTTTGAGCACTCTTTTAAGAATAGTAATTGTTGGTTATTGGAATTCATTCCATATACACCAATCATATACTTGTATATATATATATATATATATATATTAATTAATATATATATATATATATATATATATATATATATATATATATATATAGCCAAGAAGTAAAAGTATTCTTCAAGGCAAATGTAAGGATTTATTTTTTGCATGTATTTATATGCAAGGATACATTTGGTTTATAAAGGCTTTTAAATTTGAGAACGTTCATTAATTTTCATCAGCTGGCGTAAAGGTCAGTCAAAACATGTGCAGGTCATAAAGTGAGACAGTAAAATTCAAGAAATTTATTTATTCAGTGAATGAATTTTGTTAAAATTGGGCGTATCTGATATACATCACCATAATCTAATCAAAATTTAAACAATATTCATGGTGCTTTTTGTCCTAGGCATATTTTGACTGAACTACCGTCTGAATATTACTGAACATGTTCAAATTTAAAAGTCTTGATAGAAATCCCGTTTCGAAAGAAAAATCAGAAAAAAAGGGAAAATTGAATGTCTTTGATTAGATGCGAAAGTGTCTCGTCAGTATTCTCATGATTTAGTGGCCGACTATTCTTGCTTGATAAATTTTCTGAACTTGGAATTGTTTTCGCCGTTTTCTCCTGTTGTTCTTATTTTTTTTATTGAAAGCATGCCTCCCAAGCCCACTATTTGGTGAGGGCGGTGGATTGTCCGTTGATCCCCCCCCGCACCGGGTCGATGCTTGTACTTAAGGTAAGCTGTACATTCACTTGTTATCATGAGGAAGAAAGCGGACTAACACTCACTGCCACGTATGTTGGGGCATTTATGACATACCAATAATTCCAGATATCCTTATTTTCTTCAATTTCTTTTTAGATTAGTCAATGGGGCTTATACTAAGTTAAAACAATGTTGCGAAAGGGTAAATCCAAGTGTCAGCCAGGACTCTTTGCAAACTACCTCCCCCTCTCATCGTTCCCTCTGTTTTTTTTGCTTTTTTTTTGTTCTATGTGTTATATGTAATAGGAGTAAGTAGGCTTTCCTACCGCCCAGTCAAAACCCCTCCCGCCTCTCTTGGACATGAGTAGAGGCTTACGCCTTGTTTCTTGTTTAGGAAGTGGTTCCCGGTACTCAAACTCTCTCTCTCTCTCTCTCTCTCTCGCTCTCTCACTGGTCTCTGTATCCCCTGTTACCTTGATCTTTCACTACCCTTCTCCTCATCCTTTCTTCTATCACTCCTATCTGATCTTGCTCCTAATTTTCTGTGACCCCTTGTGTCCTAGTGGCTTCCCCCCTTACTTGGGGTGAAACGCTTAAAAAAAACAAAAAAAAAAACAGTCATATAAACCCGCGCAACAAAATAAATCCTTACTTTTGCTTTGATAAAGTTACCCAGAACGTGAACGTGGCGGCTAATAATAGTTTTTCCTTTAGTTTTTTCTTTTTTTTTTTTTTTTTTTATTTATTATGTTCCTACTCAAATGCACTGCAAATGAAAATATAACGTTGGTGCAAAAATAATGACGTAATAATGTCGTTTTTTGACGTATGTTTCAACGTCAAAAAACGACATTATTACGTCATTATTTTGCACCAGCCTAATAGTAGCTATTCTTAAGTGTATCTTCCATAAAGAAGAACAAGTTTCTGTTTACCTTGAAAAAGCCCAAAATCCCGCTTGATTCTTTTCATGGAAAATAAATCAGATAGGTTATTTCTCTTTATTAGTCACACGTTCGTAATAATTTATACACACACACACACACACATATATATATATATATATATATATATATATATATATATATATATATATATATCATGAAATCGATTACTTCCGACATATTAGAATTTGTTTAGCTTACACCTTGGATACTAATATTCGAGTAAATTGTCTGCTTATATTCTGACAAAAATTTTCGAATATTCAGGACGATAATGTAATTAAATAAAATTGTTTAATTAAATAAACAGAACATTTACCCGAATATAAGTATACATCTAAAATAACGTTTAAGCAAATCAAATTAATATATACATATATATATATGCATGTGTGTGTGTGTGTTTTTCTCTGTGTGTTTGTGTCACACATACAATGCTAGTGCCAATAAAACAGTGCTCAATGAAATATAACAGCTATTATCCCTCACTACTATCAAAGCTTTGTTCTCTGGTCCTAAATTAGAGCCATACTTACCTAAACAAAATAGACTAAACCCGGATATAAGAGAAACCCGAATATAAGAGACTTCTTCTCCTGTCCCGGCAACTCTCTTATATCCGGGTTACACTGTATTACTAAAATAAAATAATTTAAAATACAGTCAACTTATATGTGCCGTGTTCTTTCCGTATGTGGTCCTATTCCTTCTGACCCTTGGAAATATTTGACCCTTTTCCAACCTCCCGACTCCTATCCCGTGATCCTTTTCACATATGCCCAATATGGATCTTCGCTTCCCCTGTGTCTCTTGCCCTCGATATGCTCAGTGAGTATCACCTTCTTTAAGCCTTCCTTCGTCATTATATACAGTAACCCGGATATAAGAGACACCTATATAAGAGAAACCCGGATATAAGAGAGATTTGGGTCTTCTGGACACTCCACTCAATTCTGTGTGCAATGTGGTATCGAGATCTTCATCTTAGGACAACATTACCGACCTGAACAAACAGATAATCAGTAACTTTTCTGCAGGTTTTATCAATTACCTGGGATGCTGCAGTCAAACAGAAGCTACATTTCTACTCAAACAATCCACTAAACATGTCATTCGACCCAAACGACCAGTACTATATGCTGCGTTGCCACTGGTAGACAAGGAATTAAATGGAAGAAATGCAAGTTATCACACCTGTAGCATATTTACAGTTAGCAACGCCCATTGTAGTGGTTAAAAAGCCGATAGCTCAATTCGATTATGTGCTGATTTTTCACTTGCGGACTACCAATACTGATTACTTGTCCCAGATGATTTCTCCACCATAACCATTGGCGGAACCTGCTTTGCGAAACTAGATCTGACAGAGGCCTATTTGCAGGTGAAAGTTTCTAAAACTACCAGAGAATTGGTTACCATTAACACGCAACGTGGATTATTCGAATTTACGAGGTTCCCTTTTGGAGTAAAAACAACCCCAGCCATATTCCAGCAGATCATTCATACAATATTAACAAAGGTAAATGGTGCAGTTGCATACACAGACGATATTATAGTTGTCGGTCGATCAAATAATGAATCAATAGAACGGATCAGTAATGTCCTCTTATTAATTCAAGACTGGTTTTCATCTTTGACCGGAAAAGTGCCAGTTTTACTTACCATCAATAAAATACATGGGCTTTATATTTGACAAAGAAGGTTGTCATTCAGATCCTTCAATTGTTGCAGCTACTCAACGAATACTATCCCAACAGATTTCAGCAATTGCTCCGGTTGGTAAGTCAATATAGTATTTTCCTACCTCAATTTCACCAAATGAAGTCACAACTCAACAAACTGTTACTGAAAGACAACAAATGGTCCTGGCCCAGAGACTGCCAAAAATCTTTTAACAAAATCAAATAACTGTTAAACTCGGACCTACTACTCACAAAATTTCGACCCAATACAGAGGATTCTGGAAGCAGCTGATGCTTCATGCTGTGAGAGCAGTGATCTCACACGTATTCACAGACAAAACTGAGAAAGCTATCATGCTATGTTCCTAACAACTGCTGAACGCAACCAAGTGGAAAAGGAAACTCTTGCAATAATTTTGGCAGTGAGGATATTCCATAAGATAATATTTGAACGTTCTTTCACGCTTCTGACGGACCACAAGCAATTACTTTCTTTATTTGGCTCAAAAAAGGTATCCTTACATATTCAGCTGGCAGATTATAACGTTCGGCGACCATATTATTGGGGTACGATTTTAACATCCAGTACTGCAAGAAAACGGGATTTGATCAAGCTGATGCCTTATCACGCCTCATCAACACACTAACAGCGCCAGATACCCTCGTCGCTGCCATCAGAATTGAAAATGATTTCAAACACACGCTCACTGATTTTATCAGAACAATTCCCGAAACAAGTACTGATATAAAACGGGAAACACAACAAGACTCAATCATAGGAAAAGTTGTCAAGTTTCTCCGGCATTCATGCGCTCCCCACTTAAACCACACAAGTCTTTCAATAGTTTCAGCGTGGTAGGGACTCTCTATTGGTATTTGATAATTGTCTGATGTTCGCAGTTCGTCTCTAATCTCAGACAGACAGTTCTAAAATAAATACATTCAGGAAACCCAGTGATTAAACGGATGAAAGCCATAGCCCGTAGTATGGTCTACTTGTCTAACCTAGACACAGGCATAGAACATACCGTTAAAGGTTGCATCCAATGCATATGAAGGCACAGAAAAATCAACCTCGGATTGTTAATTCCTACGGGACATACCCAGAGCGATCATGGTCTCGGGTGCACCTTGACTTTGCTGGCTCTATCAATGGCTTTAGTTGTCTGGCAGTTGTAGATTCCCATTCCAAATGGCTAGAAATCTTTATGATGTAACAGACAAACACTCGATCAATTGCAATCCTCAGACGACTACCTGAGACAATGTCACAGTTTACATGGGAGATGTTCTATCACTTTTGCATTTCATGCTGTATCACACACATCCGGACACCACCTTATCATCCAAAATCTAACAGTAAAGGGGAACGTTTTGTGGACACGTTTATATGTGCTCTACTGAAAGCAAAGGATGAGGCAATGACAGACGTGTCACTACACAATGTCCTCCTTTCTTACCGATCAACATCAAATGGAGCATTGAGGAACGGTCTATCACCAGCAGAGGCACTCATGGGTCGAAAGCTCCGTACTGTACTGTACGCCTTACGGCCCCAACAATAGCCCCACACAAACCGAAAGGAAAGATATATGTTTCCACTTGGCAGTTCTGCTCAACACAACTGGACATCTGGCCCGAAAAAAGACAAAAAGAAAAGGACAATAAATCTATGAAATTGGAAACCAACTTTGGGCACGACAGAAAAATCAAATACATCCCAGATACACCAAATGACATAGCAACAGACCAACTATTCCATTAAGTTTACTGATGGATACTTTTGAATTGCTATCTCCTTCACCCTGCCCCATTAAGGAAAATCGAATGTGGATGAGAGACCTCACAGATACAGGAAAAAGCGCAAATCCACTAGGGTGAGACACCTTCAAGTAGATGATTAGCGTGCGCTATATGAAAAATACTTAAATAGGAAGGTATTAAGGCCCAATTGGCCCTAAAAAATATTTAAGAAAAGATATCCCCATTTGACTGGACGGATGAGCCGATTTGTCGCTTCTGCTTACTTTTACAAGAACTCCCTTAGCTCTGTTTCAAATAGCAGGGCAGAATGAGGTCTCTCACCTTTGGTGACAGTTTAGGACAAAGTCAAAACAGTGTTAAGGTTAATGTGAAACCACTTTACTAATTTCCCTAAGAAGATATGACAGTTAATATGTAATAAAGCAAAAGAAGTTGTGGGTAATCCAGATGATGAAGGTACATTGCTAAAAAAAAAGCATTAAATTCATATAATATTGCAAATAAAATAGTATTAAATTAGATTTTTATATCCTGCACATAATTTTATAGTTTTACTTCTAGCAAGTACTTAAAGTCATATTGACGTCACATTATCAGTTAAAACTTTCTATTCCAAAAGTATTAACTGAAAGTTTTCGCAACTTCGAAAATCTCTAGTCAAACAATAAACTTGTACACACCTTGTTATTGTGTTAACGAGGTCGACACGTGGTATCTGACATTTAAAAGAAACTTTCTCACTTCATAAAGACCACTTCATGAAAATCCTGACATCTCCTTTTTTCTATTTTTATGAAAAGTACAAACATTTAATCGTCAGTGTGATGAACGAAGTCTTCTTATTTGACATCTTTATCTTGGTCAAATCCTACAAAAAATGTCAGATAAGAGAAATGCATTATGGAATTACAAGTACTATCCTATTCTTGGCAACTTGTCTCTGATATTCACTTTTGATTAAGGCTTCGTTTCTGGATGAAAAGTCCGCAAATTGTCTGATAAGAGTACTAGAATTTCTGATATCTCTTCATTTATTTGTAACTGTCATTTCTTGAAGAAAGGTTGTGCTGATACCGAATTGAAAACATGTTATTTCTGATGTTAAAAAAGAAAAGCTATTTTTTTTTACTACGATTACCCCCCACCCAAAAAAAAAAAAATTTGTTCGAATTTCATTTTAATCTTTCAAAATAATTATGACATTTAAAAAAATACAAAAAATTAGATCATTTTTTTCTGATTCTTGTAAATGTGTGTAAATATACATTGGGTTAATTCAATGAGATATTAAGATTTTAAGGTAACGCTGTTTTTAAAACTATAATGTGTATGATTTATCAGATTTTATAATAAAAACAAAACGGACGATTTTTGTCGAAATGCAAATTGTATAGACAAAAATGGTTTAATAATATATATTTGGAGAAACATCATTTGGAATATAAAAATAACTATATGTGTGAAATTTTTTTCCAAATGTTTTTTTGTGTTTTTATGCTCTGACAAGAAATATGCCATTTTTTAAAACTTACAATTAAATTTTATTTCAAATTTTTAAATTATACTGTCATGCATTTTCAAAAGAATAAAAATGTTCATTAATATACATCGAAGAAAATATGGTTAAATATTAAAATATAAAAAGTAACACTATTCCAAAAATATATGTTGTGTTTAATTTAGTATGCTTAATAATGAACATAACATAACATTTTTGGCAAGGAAAATATTATGCAATTATTGTTAGCAAAAATCGATAGAAAATAGCTTGAATAATATGAATTCTGTAAATAAAAGTAATTGCTGTCTTAACCCTGTGTTCAAATTTCACTTTCAGGTCTGAAAAGAATTATGAACAGTTTTTGAACTTTTTATTATATTTAGAACTTTACATAGAAATGTAATAAAATAAATGTTTTTATAAATATGCATCGGATCAATGCAATTCATGTGAAAGAACTAACGCTTTTTATTAATATTGCTTCGAAAATTTAACACGTTTAATAATAAAAAGGAAACGGGTTGTTTGAGCGTGGGACTAAGAGAAACCTATGGAATTCGTTTCAGTAAATGAAATATAGAGGAAAGTAGTTTTAATAATATAAGTTCGGAGAAACATTTTTGCTTATATACGACAAAACGATGTAAAACTGATTTAAGTTTACAACATCTTTGTGTTTAATATTATTTTTGATTTTATCTTGTAATTTATTGCCTTTTATGACCAACCAATCAATTTTTGTAAAATCCTCGCTATATATTTATATTGATACGATAAATATGTTTCGGCATAGCCCATTTGGCGTCGCTGATCCACCGTAGCCCATTTGGCGTCGCTGATACAGCGTAGCCCATTTGGCGTCGCTGATTCGGCGTAGTCCATTTGGCGTCGCTTATTCGGCTTAGCCCATTTGGCGTGGCTGATTCGGCATAGCCCATTTGGCGTTGCTAATACTCCGTAGCCAATTTGGCGTCGCTGATCCACCGTAGCCCATTTGGCGTCGCTGGTTCGCCGTAGCCTATTTGGCGTCACTGATTCGGCGTAGCCCATTTGGCGTCGCTGATACAGCGTAGCCCATTTGGCGCCGCTGATACAGCGTAGCCCATATGGCGTCGCTGATTCGGCGTAGTCCATTTGGCGTCGCTTATTCGGCTTAGCCCATTTGGCGTTGCTGATTCGGCATAGCCCATTTGGCGTTGCTAATACTCCGTAGCCAATTTGTCGTCGCTGATCCACCGTAGCCCATTTGGCGTCGCTGGTTCGCCGTAGCCCATTTGGCGTCACTGATTCGGCGTAGCCCATTTTGCGATGCTGATATGACGTCGCTGATTCGGCGTGGCTGATTCGGCGTCATAAAAATAATTGGCTTCTTCGGCACAGCCGTTTAGGTGTCAGGCAGTTTCACCGTCACTGTCTTTGACCGGAGGCAACCACTAACAAAGGATAAAACCATTAAAAACACTCAACTTTCAATATGACTTTTTATTCATTTTGAAATTATGGATCCTATTAAAAATATTAATGGAATAATGTAAATTAAATACTTATATTTAAAATATTGTATTTTAAAAAACATTTTAAAAACTTAGCAAAGATATTTAATCTTAGAATTTTAAAAAAAATCCTTTGCAAAAAGTGTGTTCTCGACAGAAATATCCAATTTTTATCTCAAATTTTAGATGAGAAATTATCATTATTTCACACTATTTTTCATATTTTTTATGATGTGAGATTTCTAATATGGAGTTGTAGCACTTGTTAGGGTCCCATCTAGAGACAAATAGTGAACCCCCAACACACAAATCAAACACTTGCATTTCATAGTACCAATACATTTTTTATAAACAAAATTACCAAGAATACATTCAAGTAGTAATATTAACAATTATACATTTTATAATAAAATCCTCAACTATACATTTTCATAGTAAAATGACTAACAATATTTTTTTATAGCAAAATGACAATTAATACATTTTATATTAAAATTGAAGACATGATTAAAAATAAAAGATAAAAATATGCTATGATTTATCTCATTTTGGGGGGCGGTTTACATGGAATATTCAAATCTATTGTGTACTTTTTGATAAAAAAACACTAATTTGGGCATACATTATGATCACATTTAGATGTGGAGTCATCGCTCAATTGCCCCCTGGCGGCCGTGGCGTTCAATTTTCAAAATGTCCGCCATGTGTCAGACGGAGAAAAATTAACCCGATGTGAATGAAATATACTGACTAAAAATACATATATGTTTGTTTCGAAACTGCAATGTTGTGCAACCATTATTGTTGCGTGTTGTTGCTAATGTAGTGCAGAACTTAACAACCGAGGAAAGTGCCCATACGTTTTTAGAATCTTATCTTATTATCGATTTATTGAATTATTCATAGATTAACATAACAAGCAGGACAAACATCTCTCAATTGAACATGTCCTAATTCACTTGGATTCTGAGTGTGTCTTTCATACAACTTTGTTCTGGAAATGGAAAATGACAATGTCGAACAGCTTCAACCTTGCTGAACCTCGTCATGCAGAATTAGCTCCGTTTACCTACACCCCAGCCAGCAACAGAGACAGGCTGGTTATTATGATTCATATGCCAAGAAATGTCGCCAGAGTCGGTGAAATGCCCATCCTAGAATATACGCAAAGACTAGTGGAGCAGCTACATTATTCTCGCTGGATATCTGAGAAAGTTCAGTAAGTTTAGATTGCTTCTCAACTCTTTTCCGTTGGTTCAATTAGATGAAGGCTCTGGCAGCATTGAGCGACAACAAGAACTGCAGGCTGAGGTATACCAAGGGCAAGTTAGAGAGAGGCAACTGAAAATAAGCGCTGACGAAGAACAGAAGATTAGTGCCCGCAAGCGAACCCATTATCTGTCACGACCATCAAGTACTGTGACGAAACACCAAGAGGTGAAATGATTCTTCTGCAGAGAAGCTCCTGGTAGTGCTGGTGTTCACGAAGCTGCGACATACAAACTGGACTCGTGTGTGATGTTGTGCGCACTGATTCTGAACGATATGGACCCCCTGACGCAACGGAATGCTGAAGACATGGTTGTACAGGAGTCTAAGTACCACTGAAATTGTATCCTGAACTTGTAAAATCTCAAACGGATGATTTAGGAAACGGTGGACAAAATTAAAGAAGACGAGCACAAAATTGCAGGACTTGGGTCCGCAGAGATGTTGTTATTTATTGAAGAAGATTGCATGGACGCCGAAACGTCTCCAGCCTTCAAACATGATGAATTGGCTCAGTTATACAATCAAAGATGGAACAGATGGGAGTCAAGCACGACGTCAGGGTGCACATGACGCGTCGTAAGCAGACAGTGCTTTCTCCCTTTCCTAATATGTGTGCACACCACCAGGGGTGCGATGCCCTGGTTGCATACAATGAAGACCTCAGCTATACCCTGGCAAAAGCTTGTCAGTGACCATGATGCTGTCCACCTGGTGCGTGCTGCCCAAATTTTGAGACGCCACATTATCGGAGTTGCCAAGGTGTTAAGCAGAACTCCGTGCTACCATTGCTGCATACCTTTGTCCCTATGACCTTGGAAGGACCAGGTATCAAGCACCAGAGTGAAAGCACAACACCAGCGTCCCTGAGCATCGTCCATATATTCAAGTTCAATAGCGTTATTCACTGACGGGCCTCCACAGACAGTTACGCTTCTCCCAGTCAGGAACGCTACCACGCATGAGACGGTAGTTCCAACCTACATCGGCCTAATGCTACATGCAAACACACACGCAAAAGATAGCTCGTCTACACCCTGACACATAAGGAGATTTATATCACCTATAATGGGGTTATGTCTCTTTCCACTCAGCTGGGGAACAGTGTCTGCCACCTCTACCACCAGGAGCATGTCGTCTGCTGTCCCATCTTAAGTCTAGGCTATTCACAAGAAATGTCAATACTTGATGCTTGAATATAGGTTTCCTTGTCAGTATTTCATCTGCAGTTATCCTAAATACAGTAGCGGCCATAATATAAGGAACGGAAACAACAAAGACATAAATATGTGTATTACTTAAAAAGTAATGCATGATTAGCAATGAAATTATGTTAAATTATGTACATTTTTGTAACTTTGTATAATATTTATGCATTACACCCTAATCTTTATTCGGTAAAAATTTCATTGCTAATCATGTATTACTTTTTAAGTAATAAACATATTTATCTCTTTGTTGTTTGCGTTCCTTATATTATGGCCGCTACTGTATGTTAATTAATATCAGAAACATCTCCCAAAATGTGACAGAGAGCTATCTGGCATCACTTGATTTAAAACATTCAATAAGCATTCAGTATAACATTCAGCAGTAATCTTTATCTAATTTCTGTGTCTTTTGGTTGTCTGCTAGCGGCCATTTAAAAAATTTCCTCTACGGCCACTAGAGGAGTTGGGCGATGGCTCAACATCCATATTTGTTCATAAATTGGTCTTTTTCTGTCCCCAAAATGGTGCTTTTATCAAAAGATGACTCATAGTTTAGCTTACCCGCAGTACAATAGGGAAAACAAATTTTTACTCCTCGTTTGATATTGTAAGTTTATTTGTTTTAAAAAAAAATGCAGTTAATTTGAATTAAGTCATGAAATAATATAATTCTCTTGAATTAATTATAATGTCTAAATTTTCATATTTAGATTTTCGGCATTAAATAACACATAAAGGCGTGGATATGGCGCTATACAAAACTAATCTTGTTTTGCGTGAGTGAAAAGTACATTAATCAGTGACATATAGAAAAATTGATATCATACAGCATTTCAGCGCTTTCTATTTTTTTTGGGGGGGGGTCTATTTTGGGGGGGGCGGTCTTTTTTGCTTTTTTTTTTGGTTTTATTATTTTTTTTTTTTTTTAATCCGGTGCTTAGCTTCATTCGATATTCCGACACGCCTTCGGATTTTGTTGTCGAAAATCGACTTTGTGGACATTGAAATCTCCCGATTTCTTCATCTGGGCATCGCCGCTCTTAATCTTCTGGAAACTTCAAGCCGGATATTTTATTCTCGTTCTTTAATTGCTTCTTAGAACTATATCATAAATTCACGTGATGAAAAATAACCTTTTCAAAAACAAATTCCAATCAAGGTAACTTATTATACCCTACAGGGAAATTATTATGAAGACTAGTGACAAATGTCTGCGTATCACTATTTGTAGTTTTGTATCTACAATTAATATGTTACCTACAGCTGTCAAATGCATGTGTAAACGCTTGAATTTCAATGAGAAATGCATGCCGAAAAAGGAAATAAAGTCAATATTCTCTTCTTTTTCTTTTCTTTTTTTTTTTTTTTTTGGTTGTAGAGCTGACCAGGTTTCTTGGGTATGGCTGTTTTATCAAGTCACCATCTATAGACTAGTTGCCAGTCAAAAAATCATGCACACTATTAAACCCATTGTTGAGAGGAAGAAACATATATATACGTTTTCCAAGAGTGTATGAATGAGAACGTAATGATCTCGGTTAGAATTCGAACTAAGCTCGGTGATTTTTATTTCTGAAAGATTAAACATCACACTCTTCACAGTCCGTTATGAACATCCGTAATTACTGAGTAATTCAAGCAGAGGGAATTAGGTGCCATTCTCTGAAAAGAGAATCAATTGTTTCAGATTTTAGTATCGGTTAGAACAGCAGAGCATCAGCTTTTATTTCAAAAGCGTATTAAATGACATGAGTCCATTTTAAGGGATGTTCTTTGATAATGTGTGCTTAGATTTTTTTTTCAAAATTAACCCGCAAAATATAAATTAAGTTAAACGAGAAATAGTCTTTTTTTCAATGTAACGTGATATTTCATTTCAGATCATAGATTATCACGGCTCTCTACAGCATCCAATTCGTTGTATCTCTTAGTAAAATTTGTCTTTTTACCGTTCCTATCACTCCCCGTTTCGCAATTGAGTCACACCAGATTATCAAATAGGTAGCACTCAGAATCACCTGTACCAAATTTCGTCGATATGCCCTACGAGTTCACAATTTCCCGCGTGACTTTTCCCCGTTATGTGTTCAAAAATCTTTCTGTTTTGTTTTTGTTTCTATTTCATGTAAGAATTCCTCGTTGCTAACGCACTCTGATCATGGTATTCTCAGACTTCCTGTTTCTGGTGCCTCAAGTCGTCTCATTATCTCTGAGAAAATTGTTTAGAATTAGCTGCCATATGGGAGGATTGATATTATAGAGTCGCCCAGCGTGCTTTTCTTTATTTCTAAGGACATATTCATGCTTTTGGAAAAACACCTTACGCTATTCAAAGGCGCTTTCGGATTACGCTATGGCAATTTCCATTCTTTATTTCAAACGCTTCCCAGACATTTACATTTTTATACTTGTTTTGAGTTTTACATCTCCAGTTCGTATCATGTTTTTTTTTCTCTTGCTGGCAGCCATACTTTCCTCTTCCTTAAAAAATTAGAGTTTGTCCTTTCTTCGTCCTTTCCTCTTTCTTTCTTTAAGAAGTCCAGTAGTTTTCTTCAATGCAGTGTTAACTGCAGCAACGATAATCAAAGACTACGTTCAAAACGGTATAAAAGAAAGAATAAGAGAATGAAGCCTCCTAGACACTTGGCATTTTCCAACTCAGTTACTAAGCTAATAAAAACTGTTGGATGCTATTGAAAAGGAGATTCCACGAGATAACCAATATTAATCCAAGAAAAATCCCAGAACAGTGTGCCGATTTTTTAGTGAATCAAGGGATAATTTATTTTTTTTTTTAATATTGTGAGCCTGTAGCGAATATCTGACTTTTTAATTGATAATTATAATCCTTTTCTTTTTTTATTGTTTCACCCCAAGCAAGGCGATAATGCTACTTGAACGCACGTGGTTACAAGGAGTGAAAGTGAAAGTGAAAGTGAATGAGAATGAGAATACTCAGAAGATTGAGGTGAGAACCAAAATAAACAGGGTTCAAGAAAACGGAAAATGGTTATGGAAGTTGCACTTAATTTTCCGTAGATTTTTGTTATCAAGCAAAAGAGAAGACGGAAATGGAGTTCGACGTGTTAGAAGATGCGAGAAAAGAAAACTGTTAGATTAGAAGAGGCGTTTGCTTTTACCTAATTCAAAATTAAAATGTTTAGACTGAGCTGGTAATCTAGTAGCACACTTAAAGATATATAGCCAGGGCAACAGGTAAAAAAAAAAAGCTCACCGGAAATAATGCCCTCACAATATTTGTAGAAAGGACGGAGGAACACCATGTCACGGCGCTGAGAATGCCTGATCAGGAGCGATTACATTACAGACTCATCTTTGGATTTTGTTTAGAATTCCAAGATGTATATCAGGCGTACCAGACAGGATATGACAACAATGTACACACGAATAGGTAGATTTATAAATGGGCAAGATTGATTTTGACGGGAAATTTTTCCGGCATTGCACAGTGAACCAAATTTCCTTGCAGTAGACGTAAAATTTGATTTAGTATAGCAGCGCCATTTCATATCATGGGAAAATATGAGGAAAAGGATGTATAGCCTGTTGCTCTTCTGTTGCTCTTCTGGAATGTTCTCTAAAGCGATTAAAAGAAGACACTTTTGTTTCTGAGGTGTTAAAATTTACAAGTCGTTTCTTGCCCCAGTTAATCACTGATTGGCGATCATTTTCTAGAGCGGCTGCCAGGTTTACTTTGTTAGATTTTTCGGATCGGATTTGCTAAGAGAGGATAAAGGTTTGTGTCATCTAGATAATTATCTAGTTAAGCGTACTGCACTTCAATCCACCAAAAATTATGGATTTATTATTAATGATGAGTACATTAATAGAATTCCAGTCGAATCCACTGCATTTAGTTATGCACTAATATCCTTGGGAAAGGTAAGAATACTCTTCTCCTTCCAGCTATGGGTAAATAACAGAACAGACCGAGTTCTATAGATTTGGATGGCAACTGGTCTACTGCAAAAAGAAATAGCAACCTACTGCGGAAAAAAAAATCTGACTCGAAATGTATCGAAAGATACATGATCGCCTAAACGTGTATCATGCATGGCACACAACTGAATGACTATGGGCAAATAGCAAGGACAGACGGGTTCTATAGCATTGGATGGCAACTGGACTACAGCAAAAATAAATGGCAACATACTGCGCAAAAAATCTGCCTCGTCAGTCATGTATCGAAAGATATGTGATCGGCTAAGTGTGTATCACATGGCACACAACTGGCTGACTATGGGTAAATAGCAGAAAAGACCAATTTCTATACGCTTGGATGCAACCGGTCTACCTAAAAAAGAATACAAGATCGCCTAATTGTGTGTGACGCATTGCACATAACTAACTGACTATGGATATATAACAGAAGAGATCGGGTTCTATAGCTTTAGATGGTAACTGGCCTACCACAAAAAGAAATGGCAACCCAATGAGGAAAAAATCTGCCTCGTCAGTCATGTATCGAAAGATACATGATCGCCTAAGCGTGTATCACGCATGGCACACATCTGACAGACTATGGGTAAATAGCAGGGCAGGCGGGTTCTATAACATTGGATGGTAACTGTTCTACAGCAGAAAGAAATGGCACCCTACTGCGCAAAAAATCTGCCTCGTCAGTCATGTATCGAAAGATTCATGATCGCCTAAGCGAGTATCACTCATGTCGCATAACTGACTGACTATGGATAATAGCAGAAAAGACCGTCTTATATAGCCTTGGATGGCAACTGGTCTACCTTAAAAAGAAATGGCAACCTACTGTGGAAAAAGATCTGCCTGGTCAGTCATGTATCGAAAGATACATGATCGTCTAAGCGAGTATCGCTCATGTCCCATAACTGACTGACTATGGATAAATAGCAGAAAAGACAGTCTTATATAGCCTTGGATGGCAACTGGTCTACGGTAGAAAGAATGGCAACCTATGGCGGAAAAAAATATCTGCCCCGTCACTCATGTATCGAAAGATACACGATCACCTACGCGTTTATCGCACTTGGCACTTAACTGATAGTTTGAACATCTTTCGCAAACATGCATGAATTATAGACATATATCAACACCTCAGATCGATTACCTCTTGACACATTGCACAGTGGGGTAATGGATAGGGGCTCGTATTGAGGAATCATAGAACCGAGATCGGATTCCAGTCGAATCTCTTACATTCACTTACTTCCTAATACCCTTGGGAAATGTATGAATCCTCATCTTCTTCCCCCCACAGCTATGGGTAAATAGCAGGATGGAGCGAGTTCTATACTTTTGAATGGCAACTGGTCTACAGAAGAAAGAAATGGCAACCTACTGCGAAAAAAATATGACTCGTCTGTCATTATCGAAAGATACATGATCGCCTAAGAGTGTGTCACGCCTGGCACATAACTGACTGACTGACTATGGGTAAATAGTAGAACAGACCGGGTTCTATTGCCTTGGGTGTCAACTGGCATACCGCCCAAAAAGAAATGGCAACCTACTGCAGAAATAAATCTTCGTCAGTCATGTATCGAAAGAAACATGATCGCCTAGAGCGTGTATCAAACATGGCGCATAATTTTCTCTTGCTTAAAGTACACCGTCCTGGATATAACGCGTCCTTGGTAAGATCATAAAGTACGTCTGACAGCAAAGCATCTGATCGCGAGGTTTTGAGGAGCGTGGAACCACCTCTTAATTGATGGTGTTCCCAGGTCCACCCTGACCTGTGGTGGTAGTACCTGTTAGGATCCCAGCTATGGGTTAAATACTTAACATCCCAAATCGGTCAAAAGATTAGGAAAGTGTAAAAATAGATTTGAACAGCAGAAATAATTTGTTAAAAATTATTACCAGCAATATATTTTTGGAAAAAAAATTCACCAGCTATAGATTTCTGAAAAATTACCAGCAATACATTTTTTAAAAAAATACCAGCAATACATTTCTGAAAAAAAATATCAGAAATAAAAATTTTCTCGACATTAAATAACCCACTGAGGTTGATATGCCGTAAAACAAAAGAAAACAACCCAACTTACAGTACAAAACAACTACTTTTGGGGCCAATTTACAAAATTAGCAGGGGTTGTCTCAAACTTTTGAACTGTAGTCTACATACGTTTAAAATAAAATATTGAGATATCTAAGAAGTAACTGACTGTTCATCTCTTTCCAGCCCCAAATAATTTAAAATTGTTTTCGCGGTCTAGGTAGTGATGTTTATTTACAGTCTGACAACTGAGTTGTGATAGAGTAGGGACGGTTCATCTGTCAGAAAGGGGTTGTAAGGTGAGAAAAAGCCAAGTAAACACTTACGTACTCGGTAATGGCTAGAGATTGAAAATAAAGAAGCTTCTGCCCAGATAGTAATTTTCCAATCGTAGCTTAGATGTGGCACAAGGCCAGTGAGGATCGGACTCACTACTCAGTTGTAATAGTTCTAGCGAGCCAAGCTTGCTAACCATTACACCGCCTCGAGGTGCCCAAGTGATTTTCTAAGCGCTGCTAAGATGTGGCACCAGGCCGGAAGTACGGAACACCCAGTGAGGATCGAACTCACTACTCAGTCGCAATTGTTCTAGCGAGACAAGCTTGCTAAACATTACACCACGCCGAGGTGCCCTAAAGACTTTCCAAGCGAAGCTTATATGTGGTACAAGGCCGAAAGATTGGGGCATCCAGTGAGGATCGAACTCACATTTCTGTAGTAACTGATCTTGCTGACAAGCTTGCTAACCATTACACCACGCCGAGGCGCCCTAGTGATTTTCCAAGCATAGCTTAGATGTTGCACAAGGCAGAAATTAGTGGGCACCCAGTGAAAATCGAACTCACTACTCAGCCGTAATTGTTCTGGCCAGACAAGCTTGCTAACCATTACATCACTTCGATGTGCCTCGCTTCTGCCGAAATATAGTATATACTTTTGGTCTGATCAGACTTTTGTAAAGGAAGAGCATTCTGGAGCGGTATAGGAAACAAAACATTTCTCCAGCCTGTTGTTGTACGGACACACTAATGACTCAACGAAAGGCATGAATTTTTCTCTTCCATCCCTCTAGAGCTAAGGGAGGCTTTGTTTTTTCGCTTTATGTTGCAGCATGTTTACAAGAAGGGGCAGCAGTGAATTCAAAATGTTTGTGATTGATTGATTTATTTTTACGGCTGACAAAACCTTTTCCAAATATTTTAAAACCAGAAAATATTTTTAGATTGTAAGAATATTGCAGTTTTTTGTGTATGTACTAGTGAGCTATCCCAAATGACTTGACTCACTTTATAACTCCACCAGTAGAAGCTTAACCAATCAGAAGACGTAGAATATTCAATCCGTCGTGTATAAAGGCGGCCATTTTGTTTACTCTATCCAAATGTCCAGTGCCAGCTTGTCAGGCGAAGAGGAACAGAAGGAATAACTACGCTCTGCTACTTTTACCGGGATATCCACTGCTAACCTGAACAACGCTTCCCTACTGTCTTCGAAATATTCACTGCTAACTTCTGGATTCTATACTCAAAGACGACCGTCATCATGAACGACACATAATTCTTTTGAGATAATAAGGGTTTTCTGATACAAGTCCTATTAATTAACACACAACTGGGAAGAGAAGATCCTCAAAGATTTTTTTTATGCGTGAGTAAATATAACGAATGCGACTGGAATTGGAATTCAGCTTCCCGATTAACAATTCCGAACCGTTATCCATTACCGCATATCCATGCTTACAACACCTGTTACTCCAAAGAGGTCACCCATCTACCTAGGCATCAGGTTAAGTGTTGTTTAAATTCGGTGATCATACGAGTACTGGTGTTTCAACGTGATTAGGCTGTAGGCCAAAAAATATGCGAAAGTAACTGCAAACAGCAACAAGGTGATACACAGTTATTAAAAGAAATGGTAAGTGTAGAGAGCCGTAAACCGCTGACATTCTCAAGCGAAGTGTTATGGCATTTAATTTTTTTTTTTCTTAAAGAACATCGTTTATATTCAAATCAGTCTTAAGTATTCAAATGTTATTTGAATGGATAACGCTGATGGAAATATGAAAATCAAAGTAATTGTTTTTGTCGAATTTTATAAAATGCCAAATAACTTGCCTCGGTGCAATTAGCCGAATTATTGCCATCAGCTCGATTCTCTTTGAGTTTCATTGCGACATATTGTCGCGTTTCCAATAAAAGAAGCAGAAAATTACCTAAGTAAGCCAGACATAGTAAATACAAAAAAAAAAGTTAAAAAACACTCAGAGATAATCTCATCAGATTATAATCGTGGACAGAATTTCCACAATAATCTGATTTATTTCAATTGCTTCCAGACTAATTCTTCTCTTCTACAAAAACCGTCGATTTTTTCCCCTGAGGATGATGTCACGTTGCTAATTACAGATATGATATTATAATCGACAATAATTTCTGCGGATTTTTTTTTTTTACATCTCTTACGCTTTCTACAAGGAGATATTCTTATATTTTTCCAACGACTTTTTAAAATATCTATTTTTCTTCTTTTTTTTTTAATATTTTCACCCAAAAGCAACGCAATAAAGCCTCTAAGACGCAAAAGGGACTACTGAGTGTTAGAGAATATGAGAAAATATACTATTAAGAAGAAAAGACAATAAAAGAACAACAAATAAGATAGATATTGACATTGCATTTGCATTGTTGAAAATCAAAGTTGACGGGGAAGCAAGAACCTGAAAGAGAGTTTCACAAGCGACTAGTGTCAGAGAAGAAACTATTAGCATAGAACTTACTATACAGCTAATTTTCTTTGGAGCAATGAAAACATTGCCTTCACAGAGATCGACCGGCGAGCTGAGAAGAGGGAAATAATTTCGCGAGCCTACGTGAAATTGGGTTTGGACCAATGAAAACCATGTCTTCATAGAAATTACCCGTTGAACCAAGAAGAAGAAAGAAAGGAAAGTGGCCAGCCTATGCGAAATTCTTTTTTGATATAAAATGAGGAGAAAAATTATATTAATAATAGAAGAGTGTCTGAAATTATATGACATGTTTCGTTTCTGCTCACCGCCTCCAGCGTTGAAGTTTTCGTCAGTGTAAAATTACTCGCACATTTATATTATTGACTTCTAACTAAACACGTGGTACTTCAAAAATATTACTCTCAAGCATCAAAGAATGCTAAGAATTTAAACTATTTTCTTCGTCTATTTTTAAATAGACGTAGACAAATCTCTTCTGTAAACAACGAACTCTCTTATCCTTTTTTTTTGTTTTTTTTTTAATATTGTTTTGTATCAGACCGTTTAATCCGTTGTATATATTTACTCTTCATGACAATTCGTTAAAAATACAGACTTTAAAAAATTCCGATTTATTTTCCTGAAACGAGCTACTAAAACTACTTCAAGCGTGTACATTCATCAATAAATTCCTTATCATGTTTTCTTAAAAATTACCCTTGTGTTTCCTGGTCATTGTCATCCTTCGTTACTCTTGGCGTGAGTAAACCAATTGTTCATTTTAACCTCCAAGGTCGTACACAACTACAGCTGTTATAATGAAATCAAAAACAATCATTTTTAATAACTTTTAATATAACTTATTTCGAATTTAAATATTCAATTCTTTCTGAATTTTTCTGTTTTTGTTTATAATTACAATTGGCTGCCGATAGCCAGTTTAACGTGTGCATTTAATACAGTGTGCGGCCGAAATACTGCCTACATATGCCTCCCACATATGCCTCCCACATATACCTCCCAGAAATAACTCCGACATAATATTTAGACATTGCTGGTGTGTGTTCATCTAATTAATGACTTACCATGAATTTCTTTGATGTACACAACAATTCAAAATTTTGAGGATAACCTCTGGTATTTTTTTTTTTTTTAAATTAGTTTGTTTTGTACTTTAAAGAAGTGTTTGGACCAATGAATACCTTGTCTTCATAGAAATTAGCCGTTGAACCAAGACGAAGAAAGAAAGGAAAGTGGTCAGCCTATGCGATTACTAATAGAACGTTAGCATAGAACTTACTATATAGCTAATTTTCTTTGGAGCAATGAAAACATTGCCTTCACAGAGATCGACCGGCGAGCTGAGAAGAGGGAAATAATTTTGTGAGCCTACGTGAAATTGTGTTTGGACCAATGAAAACCCTGTCTTCATAGAAATCAGCCGTTGAACCAAGAATAAAGAAAGGAAAGTGGCCAGCCTATGCGAAATTCTTTTTTGATATAAAATGAGGAGAAAAATTATATTAATAATAGAAGAGTGTCTGAAAACATATGACCCATTCGTCATATACAGTGTAACCCTGATATAAGAGACCCTTATATAAGAGAATGTTAGAAATTTTATTATGACAAAAAAGAAAAAAAAGCATCTTACGATTGAATTTTGCTCTCGCAAATTATCCCCCTTTAATGCAGCACAATTTTTTGACATTTGTTGCAAATATTTCTCAAAGTATATGTTTGATAATTCCATTCTTTTTCAATGACTCTAAGAGCTGTTTTTCGTTTTTTTTTTTTTTTTTTCACTCTTCTCGCAAGTTTAACCCATTCAAATTCTGGCAGTTGTTTCAAACGTTTGAACTGCAGTGTATATATGAGAGGTATATATGCGGCAGATTGTATAAAATTGGTCCGTACCCTTTTAGGCAAATAGCGTTACGACAGTGTATACTAATTCTGTGTGACTGCCACATTCATTTACTGAGCGCAGTTTGAATGGAGACTGTCATAAAAAACAAAAGAGAAAAATGAGCTTGTAATTTTAAAATAAATAAAGATTCAATTATATTTTTTTATCTAAACTGTTCTGGTTTTATTGTTCTTTTAAAATTGTTTTTATAGCTATTATTATTTCAGTTGTACTCTTTTTAGAGGCATGATAATATAACGGCCAAAAATCAAGGGACAGTTTTAGATTCAACTTTAGGGATAAGTTGAACATCCTGGAAACAGGTCGATAAGTCATATACAGTGTAACCCGGATATAAGAGACTCTTATATAAGAGAAACTCGGATATAAGAGACTTCTTCTCCGGCCCCGAAAACTCTCCGGGTTACACTGTACAAAATTTGCATCGATAGGAGGAGATAGGTTTCCGTATCGTCTGGTTCACACTCCTCTCTCGCTCTTTTGAACAGGAGTAGTGTTTTATCCCTTTGTCTCCTGTTTAGAATCGGAATTCCTGTTCCGCCAACCTCAATTCTAGACGTCTAATGTTTCTGTTTGAACTCTGAAATATTTTTACTAAATAATTTTTTCTCTTCCATATGAGTAGATGAGTGTGCCTATTGTCCTGTTTACACTTCTCTCCGGTCATTTGAACAAGACTAGAAGGTTATGGCTTCTTCCCTGTTTAGGGTTAGTTTTCCGATTACTTCTAAGGTATTTTTATTACTTTTTATTATCGCCTTGCTTAGGAAAATTGAAAAAATAATTTCAAACAGTTTAGTCTATCAAGTTTAACTTGTAAGGCTTGGATGATCCTTAAGTTAGGATTATCTCCTGCGTATATTATCGTAAATTTCTTGTCTAGTCAACATGTCTAATGTTTCGAGCCTACGTTTCTTGGTTAGAACGTCAACGTTTTAACCGATAATATATATATATATATATATATATATATATATATATATATAGTTCAGAGCAGATAACATTAGAAAGATTTAAGAGTCCCATGAAAATAAGTGGATACAACGTCTAAAAACAAAATATCTAGCCGGGCTAAACCATAAATTTAACAATATATAGATAGTACCAATATATAACTCAACAAATCAAAACCTACCCATATTTCTCACCCACACAAGACAGACATGCTTACGGAGGTGTGGAGGCCTCAAACTTATAAACTCACCCATACGAATATACACACTTACACACATCACACTCACTCACTCCCTAATGGGGCAAATGATAACACCCCCCCCACAGCAATACACACGTTTACACATATCATACTCACTCACTCTCTAAGAACCAAATAACACACACACGAACACTAAACAGAGACACATTCCCTCTCCCGGTCCAATAAAACTGTCAAACTGACCAGAGAATTCAGACCAACATGTATCTATCCAGCTCTTATCTCAAATATCAACTTAAAAGAGACTGTTTAACCAACACAAGGAACGTTAAAAGATTCATGTTAAAAAGACAAAAAAAATAAAAAAACAAATGAAAACTACAGACAAAAGTTCATTTTCTCCATCAAGACATTCATTTCTGTAGTTCATTGCTACCAGCAAGCAGACATATTTCTTCTCCTGATGATGGCTATTTTGGCCGAAACTAGTCGAGGAATCTAAATGGAACAAGAATAAAAAAAACGAAAGAATATTAATCTACAACCCAGTGTGTTTGAAGATTTTAATTTTTTAATCTTGTTATTGTTCAATATATATATATATATATATATATATATATATATATATATATATATATGTAAAATTTCGGTTGGGCACTTGACAGAGAATGAGCGAATTTGTAAACAGCGATTGAAACTGCTGATAATGCAAATCTCTTATATGCATCGATCACTCTGAGTCACTGGAATGTTTATTCAAAATAAATACGTAAAAATTCACTTTACTCTTTGCCGACAGTCGATAACTTAGGAGAAAAATCTCTGACTGGTGCCAAACCAGTCGGGATTCGATCCGGGCTTGAGGCAATCCGATGCCTCGTCACACTCATGAACTGTGATACAGCGAAACAATCTGTCTGGAGATGACAGTATATATATACACACACACACACACACATATATATATATATATATATATATATATATATATATATATATATATATGTTATGTCCGGTTCCTTGTACCACGGTGATAGTCCAAGGTAGAACCAATGAAGAAGAACTCGAACACTGATATGGAATAACCCAGATATATTAAAAACAGGAATATATACAGAGAAGTAGTAAGTGTTAGTACGAACAAATGGGGTTTATTAGGAAGAACAAGGTAGTCTCGACCAGTATCACTATTCCAATGTCTTGTAGTAATTGTCTGACTCGACTGACTGACTCGCTCTGAATGACTCGCTCGCTTCAGACTTGAGACTGAACAGTATTTAGTCACCCCCACAAGGGCATCATGTGGCACAAGGCCGGTTTAACGTGGGGTTTCCGAGCCTGTGGACTCGGGCAAAAATATGCCCTTTGGACCCGTATAAACGTGTTCCGGATCGGTCTACCACCTCGAAAGCGACTCCGCCTTTCGGCGTAGCCTCGTTCAGGTTCCTCCCCGCCCGTAGGCAGAGAGTTCAGCCGATCAGCCGGTCGCCCGACTTCGGTCTGAACGGTATTTAGTCACCCCCCCACAAGGGCATCATGTGGCACAAGGCCGGTTTAACGTGTTATCTCCGAGTTCGTGGGCTCGGGCAAAAATATAACTTTTGAACCCGTATAAACGGGTTCAGGTTCGGTTTACCTCCCCGAAAGAGACTCCACCCTTCGGCGTAGCCTCGTTCGGGTTCCTCCCCACCAGTAGGCCAAGAGTTCAACCGATCAGCCGGTCGCCCGACTTCGGTCTGAACGGTATTTAGTCACCCCCCAACGAGGGCATCATGTGGCACAAGGCTGGTTTAACGTGGGGTTTCCGAGCCCTTGGGCTCGGGCAAAAATATGCCCTTTGAACCCGTATAAAAGAGGTTTAGGGTCGGTCTATCACCCCGAAAGAGACTCCGCCCTAGGCGTAGCCTCCTTCGGGTTCCTCCCCGCCCGTAAGCAGAGAGTTCAACCGATCAGCCGATCAGCCGGTCGCCCGACTTCGGTCTGAACTCCCTGCTTCTTCTTGAGGCGCAGTATTTATTACGTTTGGAATAGTCTATTATGTTATTATGGGTAAGGTCCCATAACAATATATATATTTCAATAAGGAGACAAGAGGAAAAATTATTCTTAGTCGACTCGTTTTGTCTTCTAGGGATTTTATAACGGCATATATAGTATTTTTGTTCTTACACCTGTTTATATACAGGGGCTTATTTAGGCTCTTAAATTTGAAAACGTTCATGAATATTCCTCAGCTGGCTAAAAGGTCATTAAAAACATGTGGAGGATACAAAGTGCCATAATTCTAATGTCTGCGTAAGACAAATATAAGCGAATAAAAAATATATCTTTTTAAATGAATATTGTTTAAATTGTGATAAAAATGTTATGGTTTGGGGTGGACTTGTTTGCTGTACATCTTCAAAAACATGATGTAATGGATGTAACCGTTTTCTTTTGACTTCTGAACATTTTTGTGGTTGTGTATGTTGGCTTGGGAAAGTATTAATTCATTCATTAATGTGCAATTGGAAAGAGACTGTGGCGTAGATTTTTTTTATTTTGATAATATTCGATAGCTGCACTCTCGAGATTTTTTCTTTCTGGGTAAATTATTTTCTCTTTCGAAAAGGTTGATATTTTTAGATCAAAGTTTTGGTTGAATTTATTTCTATCTATGAATATTGCCTTTGATGAATTGTGTATAATGGCCCTTTTGTTTTTAGTAACTTTTTTATAATTATTGCATGCTTTTCCCCAATGTATTGCGAGGAAGATTTTTTGAAATTTATTTTATATATGCCTATTTCTAAAATATTATTGTTATGGGTGTTTTTGGTTCAGATCATATTCATAATTTTCTTTCTTTCTTTCTTTATTTATTTATTTACTTTTATCAATCAATCTATCTATCTATCTATCTATCTATCTATTAAAATATCTTCATTATCCATCTAAACATCTATGGCAGCACGAAGGATTTGGAGAACCTTAAGAAGGCTGCAATCCCCTAATCTGTGTAGTTAGTGACTAAAGCAATCGGGCCGGTGTGATTTTCCATCTTCCACGCTATACAATGGAGGTGGTGGAAAAAGAAAAAGATCTTTAGACCATTACTTTTATTGGTGTCACACACACACACACACACACACACACACACATATATATATATATATATATATATGTTTATTATGTTTATCTCTATATATATCATTGTGTATGTTTATGTGATGCGCTATGTATTTTAATATTTTTTGAGACCAAATTTTTAAATTTAACTTTTTTAGATTTTACATTTTGATTTATATGTATATGTATGTGTGCGCACCAGTGTGTGTATGTGTGTATATGTGTATATATGTTGGTGTGTATCTAGGTATATGTATGTGTATGTATGGATGTATATGTATGCGTATATATGTATATGTATATTTATGTATGCGTATATGGATGTATGTATATGTAGGTAGATGTATATGTAGATGTGTTTATATGTGTGTATATGTTTTGGTATGTATGTACTCATATATATCTGTATATGGATGTATAGTTAGACGGATAGATATAGGGATACATCGTTTATTTGTTTAGATGGCTGTATGTAATTGTATGGAGATGTAAGGTCTTATGTACATATGTTTATGTGCACGAATGTGTATATCTGTATGTATATATGTGTGTAAATGTGTGTATATATGTAGGAGTGGATGTGTATGGATGTATGTGTATATGTATGTATGCGTGTGTATTTATGTATGTATATGTATACATGTATGTGTATGTGTGTGCATGTATGTGTATGTATGCATATGCATATGAGAATATACATATATATGTGTGTGTGTATATATATATATATATATATGTGTGTGTGTTTGTGTGTGTGGATATATGTGTGTGTACATGGGCATATATATGTATGTATGTGGGTACACACCTATATGTATGTATGTACGTGTATATGTTATCGTGTATGTGTGTATACGCATGTGTCTCTGAACATAAAAATATAGGTCCTTGCTAGAATAGATAATCGTTAGATTTATTTTTTTATATGTTTATATTTGATTTGTAACCAGCAGTCGATATTAATTTTGTCAAATTTTCTTAATTACACAGCGGCCCTTTTATAAATGCCCTTTGGTGTTAGTCCCCCCCCCCGCGCCATATCTCTCCCCCACCCTTTTTTCTTTTCTTTTCCTCTCCCTCCCTCTTCTTCTGATCTTTAAGATTAAATCGTCTATTGTGTGTGTATGTCACCACAAAATGTATCCTTTC
The DNA here is from genome assembly GCA_963932145.1 of Acanthosepion lycidas. Classification (NCBI taxonomy): domain Eukaryota; kingdom Metazoa; phylum Mollusca; class Cephalopoda; order Sepiida; family Sepiidae; genus Acanthosepion; species Acanthosepion lycidas. The sequence continues at coordinate 56,210,706 of OZ010578.1, read as the reverse complement.
CGGTTACATTTTTCAATGTATTAGACATACGACAACATTCATATTTCTCTCATTTCAACTCCGTCTACCACTCACCGCTCTAAAACTTCTCTCTGTTAAGTTTTAATCTCCCACCTTCTCTCGTTTGTTACCCCTCTCTATAGATCTAACATTCGTCCCACACTCTCGTAGTTACACTCTCTCTCAATTTTATTTTTATTCCCGGAGTTGTTTTTTCTGTTTTCTTTTTGAATTTGTAGGTCTGATGAATTGGATCGTATTTACGATTCCAATGGATAAATTATGACCATGGAATATTAGTGTTTAAACCTTTTTATAATATATATATATATATATATATGTGTGTGTGTGTGTGTGTGTGTGTATGTGTGTGTGTGTGTATTTAGGCAGCAATCCTTCTTTCATGACATTTCACTGAACACGACAGACAGGAGCTTTGATTTAGTTTTTATAAAAATTCTCATGTTATCTAATGATTTTGTTTCCTTTTCGGATGATAATTTATATAAAAGTTGTCCAATTCTTCTATTTTGTAAGGTTGAAGTATATTAACTGTTAGCAAGAAATAGTTTGTTGCATGTACGTATTTATGTAATGTTTGCATTTTCAAAACACGGTCAAGAAATTATGTCCGTGTTCATAATTGATATTATTTTTTTTTTTTTTTTTGGTTTTATTAATAAGGCTTCAATTATTTTTAGCCTTTTTGTTTTGTCAGCAAGTATGTTACGAATAAAAAATTATAACATAAATATGTCATAAAATCACTACAAAAATAGCCATTTTGTTTCAACACTCATGGTGTCTTCTCAAGTTGTTATGAAGTCCACCCCTTTTTTCATACAACTGGACTCGACCAGTGTGTACTTGGACTGCTGCCGTTAAATACCCAGAGTCAGGCAGCAAGAGTAGACAGATTGAGATTGTGATTGAGTTGGAGGTAGAGTAATAATGTGAGGTAACCGCTTGTAGATGTCACAGTTATAAGCACGTAGACTCTAAGGAAGTCCTACTTCGAGACTGGATTTACCAGACTATATATATATTATTATTATTGCTACAAACCGCGTTTCTGGATTTACTAACCGTATTACCAATTGTATTATTGTGTAAATACATTTATTTGTTATATTTCATTCCTGCGTTTGCCATTCATTTGAGACCGGATTTCATCCCGGAATCCACAACACAAGTGATGGTGTTGAATGTAGAATAAAGAGTTTTAGAAGTTTTCAAATCGATAGGGAAAACCGTGTTAGATAAGCTGCAATGACCAATCAAAATACAAGTATATGAGAATTCAAAAAACTTGATAACGAATATTGCTTATAATAATTAATGCTTTAATGTTAGGGTTAGACTAAAATAGAAATCATTGTAACTAATTAATATTTAATTTTACTATAAAATTGAAAATTAAAAATTTCCAATTTTAAATTTATCTGTTTTAAGTTTAAAATATTATAAAATTATTTAAAGAAGAAAGTGAGGAAATAATACATATATTTTGTTATTTATTTTGTTTTAATTGAAAGGCCAAAAACTCAGAATAAACGTGAAAATCTAAGTTGATGCAAATCTTCGTTATAACTTAGATACATTTGAAGTGGTGATATGTGCAGGGGAGGGGGATGAAATCTTGCAAAAGACAATACATACACAATCAGGTTGTAATACACAGACAAAAAAGACAACATGAACATAGAATGAAATGTATATATATATAAGCGATCAGACACACATAGCAGAATTAACATGCACACAGATATCAGAATTTGGCAATACGATCTGAAGATGTTTTTTGAATGAATTGAAACTTAAGGCTACCAATGCCATCTAACGTCCCTTCTGTGCAAATTACTTTCTCATTTGATAAGTGTGACGAACTTTTTGGCCAGCAAAATATTGAAGTAATTCCAAGAATACAGATGACAGTGATATATTCAGTATCATACAAACTTCCCTGATCGCTAGACGATATCAAACAGGCCAATCCCGCTTGGTTTGTTCTAGTATCTTTATCCTGTCGTAAACGATTTCTCTGCCCACATTTTGAAAATATTAACGTCATCTCGTGAAGCAGACGAAAGAAGCGCTCATTGTTTAAGGGAAAAATAACTGCTATGTTTGCGATAAGTACAGACATTCAGTAATAACCGGCAGGGTAAGCTGATAAAAGGTTTCTTTCTTGGATAGTTAAGGCAAAAAGAATTGATAGCACAGTCAGTCGAATGGACGACTGGATGGCATTCAGAAATATCGATCTATATAGACGTGGGCGGAACGTATATGTACTTACGGCCTTCTTTGTTCGTTAGGATGAATCTAATTGAACGTGTTGATAACTAAAGTAATGTGGGTCTACAGAGCGGACATTTCATATAGTTTTTATTCCGCGTATTTATTTGGAATCCTCCAATTAATCGAAAACGTTATGCAAGGTTATTTGTTAATACAGATTCTAGAAAGAAAAAAAAGATTGGCAATAAATGGAACACTAGTACAATGGTCATAGTTCTTTTTTTGGAGGTGTAGGAGCGAAAATAGAATGGTCCAGAAACCTTTCAACAAAAAACGTCGTACCACAAATAATAATAATAATAATAATAATAATAATAATAATAATAATAATAATAATAATAATAATGTGAAAATGAAGACTGAGACTGTGCTAATAGCAATCGAAGTTCTGGGCCTCGTGAGAAAAAGGATGAACAGTTTCATTAACAGTTTCTCACGTAACATCAATATACAAGTAGCCTAAGACTTCACCCTACTGGCAACTTACCATATCCCAATAAGAGTGCTCTCAATTAAATGACAGTTCAGCTATAGGGCCTAAAGACCTTAGTTTGTACCCAGCTCTACAGGATATAAAGCAAGAAACATAACATCTACAAAAAACAACAACATTAATATTAGGTTGGTGCAAAAATAATGTCGTTTTCTCATATAGTCACAAATGTGAGAAAACGACATTATTTTTGCACCAACCTAATAATAATAATAATAATAATAATAATAATAATAATAATGTGGAAATGAAGACTGAGACTGTGCCAATAGCAATCGAAGATCTGGGCCTCGTGAGAAAAAGGAAGAACAGTTTCCCTAACAGCATCCCACGTAACATTAATATACAAGTAGCCTAAGACTTCAACCTATTGGCAACATCCCATCTCCTAAGGAAAATGCTATCAATTAAATGACAATTCAGATATAGAGCCTAAAGACCTTAGTTTGTACCAGGCTCTACAGGATATAAAGCAAGAAACATAACATCCACAAACAACAACAGCAACAACAAAAACAACAACAACAATAATAATAATAATAATAGGTTGGTGCATAAATAAGGACGTAATAATGTCGTTTTTGACGTTAAAAATACGTCAAAAAACGACATTATTACGTCATTATTTTTTTGCACCAACCTAATAAAAGCTAATCGCCTAGACATCGTGTTCAAAGGCCACAGAAACAGAATGTGCTTTATTATTGGGATGACAGTCCCTGCAGATTGTAATGCATATTAAAAGATCTTAGAAAAGTAACAAAATTGCAAGGATCTTAAAGTGGAAATCTAAAACATTGTGGCACATGAAAACATCAGTAATTCGAGTTTTAACTGGACCCCTCGGATTGATTGAAAAAATTTATGATAGACTCATCGAAAGGATTCCTGGTAGTCCATGCCTTAAATAAGTACAACTTATACTCACAATTACAACTCACACATTACGAAGAGCTTTATCTATGTAAAATATCTGTGAACTTAGTTTGTTTGTTTTTTTTTGTTTTTGTGCACAAAAATTATCATAGGAAATAATCATGTTTTACCACTTTTCAGAGGAAGCAACCGGTGTATTACAATAAAACAGACAGGAGAACTTACCATCTAGCTAAGCTCTTATTTTCTTCCCATTTTATTAAAGCAGTGAAAATTTAAGATGGCGGAAAAATTAGATAATCAGTAATCCACGAATGTCTTGTATAGCTTTTCTTTCCTCGTATTTCTGCTGTGACTTTGTGACTTGCACTCTGTATTTTTGTGTCAGTCTTTGAACCGTATAGTTAAAACTAACACACTAACAGACAATAGTAAAAGAAGTATTGCTTCTCATCATCGCTACGATTCAATAATATTGTTACTTAATAAACAATAATCGCTGAAAGAAGGCGTTTAACATTTTAATATTTTCGTCCATTATTTCTTGACTTTTATACCTTTATAAGATGTAAAACTAAAAGCCTGGGCCTTGCTTTGTCTTTAATGTTTTGGTTGAGTTAGTACTTCCCAAATAATTATATATATATATATATATATATATATATATATATATATATATATATATATATATATATATATATAAAACGCCTTAAAAATGAAACTATGTGTTTTCTATCGTTCTGCTGTTCGCTGACAATGACAACTATTGATCCAGCCTCATTTTGAATATTTTGGCGAGGTTTATTTCAACAAAGACAATTTGTGTCGCAAACATTTTTTCTACGTATTCTAACAATTTTTTTTTTTTTTGTTAAGAATCATCCAGATGTGTTTGAATTAAAGAATTAAGAACGGTTTATGAGTGATTAATTAAATGAAATTAGAAATACAAATACATTTAGAGAAATACTATTACATGTAATGTGTAAAAATAAACGACTACAAATATCAGAAGCCTTAACAATAAAAAAAAGAAACTCAAATAAAATTCCATTTAATTTAAGATAAAATATTAACAATATGTTTCAGAAAACGCTACACTACAAAGCCAATACGTGAAGATTCAATGCTTAAAAATCCATTAACTCGATTAAAATATTTATATTTTTAATAGTAACTGCTTGTTGAAGGTGCAAAAAATTTAAATATAGATCAAGCATATTCATTCCTTCGATGTTTGAAATTAAACAATGGCAATGTTGAACAACAGACACAATAGCATTAACAGCATCGCTTTTTTAAACATTTTTGGGCTTCTTTATAAGTTTAGTTGGTCATTTATGATGATTCAAGTGTATGGTATATATCTGAAGAAAAAAAACAAGAATTAATTCAACTGATTTTATCAACTTTTGAGTATGGTTCACTTAATTTTCAGAACGCTTGTTCGAGATGGAATTTTAGAATGAGTCAAGTTCAGATAATTGAAGAATTTGATTTTTCTCTTCATTTCCCGTCCTGGAAAATAGAATTTCAGAAAATTGACGTACGTATAATCGAGGAAGCATGTATTATGAAAGTGTAAATGATAGTATTCTGTAAAAGAAGATATCCCCGAGAGAATGGACCAATGATTATAACTAGTTAGGTTAAAAGGTTAGGACAATATTGAACGGCCTGCCGATTCTCCTATTTTCGAGATTTATGCCGCATTTAGAGTAGATCCAATAAATTTCTTTCATGCGCTGTGTCTGGTGGCTCTTAGCAATCCTTGATCTTTTTTCGTTTCCAATTCCAATTTTCTTTTTAATTCTATGTTCTCTCGTCAACTTAAGCATATTCGTAAGTTAGGTTATTCACACTTTAATTCTATCACGTTTGTGCTATGAGTGTCAAATTTTCGCCCGCCCCGAATACATTCAAATGTCTAATTCTAAGTGTACTTTTTGTACCCCTTGTCCTTAAAACGTCCTGTTTACTGTCGTAATCAGGGGAACAACATATCTGTTGCCTCAAGTATGTCGCTTATTTTAGCCAACTTGATTAATGAATGTAAAAGTAGCAACGTTCAATAGAAGACATCAGTTTTTTTACTATCATCAATGTCTACCTTGCATTCTTTTCAGAGAGCATTTTAACAGTTGTAAGATCACAAGCACCCACTTCAAAAAATGTTTTTTTAGGGTCTTCTTCCGCCGCTTTTGTTTCAAGATTAAATTCCGAAAAACAGATATTGCAACTCACTTTTACGCAGAGTTGATTTCTCGCGTAGGATAAACTTCACGAAATACTACCAAATAAGCAACCATGTTTCTATATTTCAAAAGTCTCCTTGATAAGGCTGAAAAGACTTCGGTACCGCCATGTAGGTATCCTCTCTTGAGGGCCCATAAAAAAAAAATATCAAACGTTTTTTTTAATCTACCCTTTAGCAATACGTGATTTTGCTGTAGTGTTCGTAGCAAATAATGGTTTTAAGAGATGGAGAGGCTAGCCGAACACACAAACGGTTTCATACTTATCTTAGACTAGCAGCATGGCCCGGCGTTGCCCGTGCTTGAATCAAAAATCGTACGACTCATACAGCAGTCGCTATCACTTGACTTAAAATATTTTTGCCCTCCCTTGCCTTTAAAGGGATGCCCTTTGCCGTGCTGATATTGCTACATGCCTTACTTCTTGCCTATCTTACACTGCGAATTTTTTCTAAGCTCTATACTAAACATTAAATCTGTTACGAAGAAAGAACTAAACAAAATGAATACAAAACAATCATCTTCAAAAAAGTACTCGTAACTGGAAAAACCGAATGAAAAAAGAATGTTAACAACAACTGCTTTTTCATACCCAACCCAGTTCTGCGGAATCAGAATCAACGTTGAGTTTAAGCAAGCGAATGAGCCAATTGGAGTAAAGTGCCATGCAGATTTAAATTTTTCCCAGTTGTGACGAATGCAGCTATCGATTTTTTTTTTTGCATGCTATCATGCTAGTTAACATTCGTGTCAGTCAGCTGTTGGCTCACACGCTGGCCAATAGAATCTTCCTGCCTATTCGTGGCAGCTAGCTATAGGCTCGCACTCTGGTTAGTAGAAAATGGCCGCAAACTACATGAAAAGTGCCGTAGAAGCATGAAAAAATCGATTATTTTCACTATCGATAGGAGTTAGGAAATGCAAAGTCGGTCTTGGCCTTCCCACTAACATGGAGCATGTGCATGTAGATTTTGGTGCAAATCCATCGAAAATTGCGGCTGTGGATTCGTTACACACACGCACACACCCTTCCTTTTATAGATAGAGATCAAATATGTATTAACCCTTTGACTGTTCTGTTGACTATAGAGCAATAGTCTCCCCCATTGTATGTGTTCCTGACGTGTTTTTTTTTTAATATTATACAGGATTCTATGCGCTGGAGTTGCCAGCCGCTTGCCCAATCGAATTTGAATTCATAGTTGAATAATTGTAAAAGATTGTAAACATTTTTTTTAATCATTTCACCCCAATTAAGGCGGTAATACCACTAGTACATAGGAGGTTACAGGGTGTAAAAATGAAAGAGAACGAAAAGAATGAGAATAGTGTGGAAATGGTAAAAAAAGGAACGGGATCCAAGGAGACGGAAGATGGCGACTGACCTTATATTTAATTTTTTTAAGATTATAGTTATCAGAGAAGCAAGAAAACGGAATGGACTTGCACAGGTGGGAACTGCGAGAAAAGAGCCTGTTAGCGTAGAAGTGGCGGTTGTATTTTGTAATTTCAACAGTAAAATGGTGGGACCTAATTGCCAATCTAGTAGAACGCTTAAAATATTTGTAGAAAAGACAGAGGGAAGCCACGTTACATCGGTGATAAAGTGAGAGAAGTTGAGATGCCTGGTCAGGATTGATTACATTTCAAGTCCTTCTTTGGGTTATTTTTCTGAAGAGCATAGAGCTACTTCTTCTGTACGTTCTTTTTTTTTTTTTTTGTCTACTGCGGTTCTCTAGACAAGTAAGATTTTATTAGTTACTCTGGTCATTCTCCTAGACTGGTTGCCAAACAAAACGAGATAAGCCCAGTTTTATCAGCTATTTAATCCACAGCTGTGAATTCTGGAGAAGACATATTTTTGAAATTTTCTAAAGGTATTTTCTAAAGGTATCAGATGCATCGATCTCTACCGGAATTACCGTCTTGATAACCTCTACGCTACTCGCAGATCTCTCCTGATTTATTTTGTCATATTATACTATATTATATATGGTCGTCGGATTTCGATCTCTTAAAAAGCTCCTTTCGATTATCGTCATCCAAAAATTTGACTTTATCCGATAAAAAACGATCCCAGCTATGGGCAAAGAATAAACACTGTCACGTGGCTACGACGGCTTCCAAGTTAGAGAGAATGATTTTCTCGCCAAGTATTGAGAGTTGGGAACGCCCTGAATTCCAGCTCAATTTAGCAATATTAGAAAGATTGATTAATTTGATTTTTGTTCGTTTTGCTTCACCCGAAAAAAATCAAATTAATTATTTACTACAAAAATTTTAAAAACAGCTAACCTTATCCCCTAAATAACAACACTCCAGCAAAATCAAAATTCCAACGAACGAACATTATCTATAAGTTCACATGCCAAGTTCAAATTCCTGTCGTGGTCGTTCTCATTCATTTATCACGCAAATTCCATTGGTTACGATAAACTTATTCTTCACTGTTCATTATATGCAGTCTATTGAGACAGCATGTCTAATGTTGGTACGATTTCACATTGGAACAATTGGAAAAGAAAGTGCTTGCACTCGAAACAACAAGAGCGCGATATTCAAATTCTTACTCAGGGGACGTCAAGGAGGGGGCATCTAAAAAGAGCTACCAACAACGTAATTAATAACGACCAGATGAGAAAAAAGAAGGCCACAAAAAAATTAGTAACTATTCTTTGTTATTCAACAGAAAGAATCAAAAACCTGGCAAAACCCCAGAAAATTGTCATTTTTTTTTTATGTACCAATCGCTATTTACGTTCATCTTGATATATTTCCAAAAATATGACACAACAATTACAAATTTACATCTTTTGTTTATTTATTTTTCCAATACGTTCTGGGTATGTCAGAGAGGTCTCTGATAGGGAGATTGGGGGTTTTGAGGAGTGTGGAATTACCTCTTAATTGCTGTTGTCCCCAGATCCACCATGGCCGGGGTGTAAGCAACTGTAAGGGGTCCAGCTATGGGCAAATGGCGAACTCCCAAACAAAAAACAGTAGTATGTATTTTTGTAAGTAAATATGCAACAATGCATATTTATAGCAAAATACGATCAATGCAACACTAAGAAAATATAAAATTACACTTTTGTATTAAACTTACCAACAATAGTAAATATTAGGTTGGTGCAAAAATAATGTCGTTTTCTCACATATGGTACTATGTGAGAAAACGTCATTTTTGCACCAACATATTATGATCTACAAACACTATATCTAAAAAAAAAAACAAAAAAAAAACACTTTTATCCTGAATGTACAAAATTATGTACAAAATACCTGAGGTTAGATGAATTAAATTCCGTACAAAATATTTAGATTTGGTATTAAATGACCGGTGGAGTAATGGACAGCTACTCGGATTAATAAATCAGAGAACCGAGTTCGAATTCCAGTTCGGGCCCATTACATTCACTTACGTGCTAAGGAATCATTTCTTTCTTCCTCCCGCTGGTTTCTATAGCATGAGGTGGAAACAGGTCTAGGGAAAAGAAACGCTGAATGCAAAAACGGCCGAGAGAGGGTTGGGCTCCGCCAGGCTATCTTACCCAAGAAAAAATACTTCTACTACGGCTGCAGTGGATGTAGTGCCCTTACGATCCTAATGGGTTACCGGATTGCAATAACCCATCGAGATTGATATGCCCTCTAAACAAAATTAACCAACCAACAAACAGTATTAATTTGATTTTTGTTCGTTTTGTTTCACCCGAAAAAAATCAAATTAATTTTTTACTACAAAAAATTTAAAAACAGCTAACCTTATCCCCAAAATGACAACACATCAGCAAAATCAAAATTCCAACGAACGAACATTATGAATTCACATGCCCCTTAAGGAATTGTGTTCCTGATCAAAACGAATTCATAATTACATCGGTCACACGACTACATGTCTATCCAGACGCCTTACATTACACCTATCCGAACACAGCTCTATTAGAACCCATTTAAACACACATTCAAACTTATCAGACTCCATCCGAAACATACTAGTAGAAAATGAAAACATAATACCCTCATCCCCAGGCAAAAAAGATTGAACGTAATTGAAGCCTTAATAATAAAAAAAGAGAAAGTCAACACTCAATAATATTAACTACGAACAAGGCCATAATGTGCTGACTGTGTTTAGAAAATAAAAGATCCTTTTAACTCTAAAACAAACATACAGCACATACACCCAGTTAAAAAGCAAAAATAAAAGCATCCTTGATAATAGCTAAAAGTATAGACGAAAGCGCTTGGAATTACAGAACATTTAAACACTTTCTACACACTCTGTAACCACAAAAGAAAACACATGTTCGAACACAAGAAAAATTAAAATAAAAAGCTTAATCGCAGTACCTTGTCTGTCAATTTTAAGCAAACATATATATGCATATCTGGCCATTCGTATTCGAGCATACCCGTCTAATAGGGCGGTTAGCCAATATCTATTGCAGACGCTTGCTCAGCCGCATTTGTGTTTATTCAACACCCACTGAGTCCACATGTTGTTTCTAATGCAAACCTTAGTTTCTGGGAGAGAGCGTGTTATCTAGTGTGATCAACAATTTCGACAAGGCCATCAGGCTCGAACCCTCGGCCACGATGACTTGTGACTTCGTGCTAGCACAGCTATCGAGGGAAGCCAAGGTTTCCGTTTACCCAAGTTCACTCAGAAGGATTGGGTCAACCCGTGGTATGGTTTTCGGACACTTTCCAAAGGTGCCGCACGCTGGGATCGACCCCTCCATTCCGATAACATCAGGAAGTCTCCATCCTGACAAATCGACCATGGTGAGATTCGATATATATATATATATATATAAAATTATTTATTTAAAAATATGATTCCAACGCTACATAAGGATTCTCATGTTTCAAAACAAGACCCGAAAACTTCAATATAATTATTTGAATTAAATTGAATTAAAGTACGAAGCTCTGTTCCATCTTCAAGCGAGATTTATTTTGAATAACCAATTCCTGAAATTCACGCGTTTTATAAGCGTATTCATTATTAAAATTAAAATTACTATAGTAACGGCTTGAGCAATTATTTAAAAAAAGGGGGCGTATATATATATATATATATATATATATATATATATATATATATATATATATGTGTGTGTGTGTGTGTGTGTGTATGTATGTGTGTATTTCGTAGGTTTAATTTGTTTCTTGTTTAATTTCAAATACAATCTTAAGACTCTCGATTTCTTTCTTATCTTCAGCTAAAATAAAATAAAATCATGTACAAAACGGACATATATTTTAGGTTTTGCAAATTTTTCAAATAGTTTGTTTCCGACATCGATTTCCTATACTAACGCCGTTAGTTTGAGTAAAAATATAGCTTTTGTGATCGTAGGAAAAAAAATTTAGCTGTACAGACATACAGTAATTTCCTGAGAATATTAGGTTTGATGGATAGAGGTGGAATCAAATTATGTTTATAAGCAGAGTTATAGATTTTATTTATAACGAGTTACAAATTATATTGATAGATAGGGACGTGTGTGAATAGATCTTCTACATCAAGTGAGGATATATGCCTGGGTTTGGTACTCTTTAAGTATTTGATGCAATTTATGAGTAGATGTGATGCTATATTTAGTAGTTAGATATGAGATCATGATATCTTTGAGGAATTTTGATAAATGCTAAATAGGTTATGGGATCTGGGAAATGGGGAGCTGTAGTAGATATCCAGATTGATGTATTTTAACGTTTTAGTATATGTATGCTTGACGTTGATTTTGATGGTTTTCAAGGATCCTACATTAGCATTGTTTGATGTTATACGTTTGTTAACAGATATGTGTGGGATTTTATTCAATTAAGTAAATTATTCTAACTTTTTCTTCTAAGTATAAGACTCGCCTATCTCTAAGACTTACGTTCTAAACCTATTACCCAACAAACTATCTGGGGTTGAACTTAAAAACAAATTAATCAATGACCAATCATTTTAGATTAGTATTATGACAAATTGGAAAGTCAATTGACGGTGAGGAGAGACCACAATTTAAAGCATTCCTGGGCTAGCTACCCGGTATGCAGATCAAAATTTGGCTACAGACACAAATAAGAATAAATACCCCCAAGGGATCCCGAGAGGGGGGTGTAGAATGAGATCCCTAGTAGGACGGATCAACCGGAGACGAACCAAGAATCTCACCCACGGACAATGATTATGACTTGCCCATGCGGGAAAAAATGCAAGAATGTACGCGGCCTAAAAATCCATCAAGCCAGAATGAAATGCCAATTGGAAACTAGCCAGCTGCAGCGCACAGGTAATTCTCCTGATGAGACGCAGGAAATGCAGGGCCGGGAAGCTCACCACAGAGCCCAGTTCTTCCTAGCAGAGGCACAAGTATCTCCAGAATTGCCATCTGAGACATTTCGAAAAAAGATCAAATGGCCTGTGGCCGTAGGCAAAAAGGCTTGGCATGACTTCGATTTAGATATTAGCGAAATTCTAAAGACAATTTCAAAAGGCTCGGTGGATATCCGTTAAAGTACTATGTCGAAAATCATAGTTAGCTACGCTTCAGGGCGTTTCGGATACGAGGAAAGGAAGACGAAAGAAAAAACTTCAGAAAATCGAAGGGAAAGTAAAATCAAACAATGCAGAGCGGAATTAAGATCTATCCGAAAGCAATATAAAAAAGCAAAACCGGAAGAAAAGGGACCTCTGCAAGAACTACGTGACATAATCCGTTCCAAGATGAAATCTCTACGGAGAGCAGAATGGCACAGGAATAGAAGGAAGGAAAGGGCGCGCAAACGTTTAGCCTTCGTCTCTAATCCATACGGCTTCACTAAGAAATTATTAGGTGATAAACGAAATGGAAGGTTAACATCTACCCCTGAGGAAATAAATAACTTCCTTAAAATGACTCTGAGTGACCCATATAAACATATACAGCTAGGAGAAAACTCCTCTCTAATCACGCCTAATTTGCCGTCATACCCGTTTGACTTAAAATAACCTACTTTGAAAGAAGTTCAAACAATATTAAAAACAGCCAGATCGGGATCAGCCCCTGGACCAAACGGAGTCCCTTACTTAGTTTATAAACGTTGCCCATTGCTGCTCCGTATGTTATGGAGGTTGTTAAAAATTGTTTGGAGAAGAGGGAGGATAGCTGTACAATGGAGGTGTTCAGAAGGAATATGGATCCCTAAAGAGGAAGGAGCAAGTACAGTAAATCAATTTAGGTACATCTCCCTTTTGAACGTCGAAGGAAAAATATTTTTCACCATCATGAATCGACGTTTGACAGATTTCCTCTTAAAGAACAAGTATATCGACACCTCCGTTCAAAAAGGAGGCGTTCCAGGCATGCCGGGGTGCATAGAACATACAGGTGTCATCGCGCAGCTGCTAAAAGACGTGAGAGCAAATAAGGGCGAAATAGCTTTTCTGTGGCTGGATCTTAAGAATGCATATGGCTCTATCCCACACAAATTGGTAGAAGAATCGTTAAACCACCACCACGTTCCTCCCCAAATTATAGAGACCATAGTAGATTATTGTAACAATTTTAAAATGAGAACAGCAACAGGAAATACAATATCTGCATGGCATATATTGGAAAAAGGTATAATAACAGGCTGCACCATCTCAGCTACCCTTTTTTCCTTGGCCATGAATATGCTAATAAAAGCGGCAGAAACGGAATGCAGGGGCCCGTTAACAAGATCTGGTCAACGTCAACCGCCAATAAGGTGTACATGGACGATATGACTATAACATCCTCGTCTGTGATTGGTGCGAGGTGGTTATTAAAAGGTTTGGAGAGACTCATTTTATGGGCAAGAATGAGTTTCAACGCCGCCAAATCGAGGTCATTAGTGGTAAAAAAAGGGAAAACTTCAGAGAGGGATCGCTTTAAATTGTCTGGCGAGTATATCCCGACCATAAAGCAAAGCCCGATCAAGAACCTGGGTAAGCGCTTTGACAATACCCTCAAGGACTCTGTTGCAATCCAGGAAACAAAGGATAACCTAAAAGCCTGGCTGGATAAAGTAGACAAGTCTGGCTTACCCGGACGATACAAGGCTTGGATTTACCAACATGTCATTCTGCCCAAAATATTGTGGCCATTGTCCATCTATGAGTTTACTACCTCTACCGTAGAACACATAGAGAAAAACATCAACTCCCGTTTACGGAAATGGCTAGGTCTACCAAAGTATCTAAGTAGCGCCGCCCTTTACGGAAATTCCAACATTCTTCAACTACCCTTTAAAAGCCTCGTAGAAGAATATAAAGTTGCTAAGGTGCGAACATTAATACAATACAAGTTCTCCAAGGACCGAAAAGTGTCAGGAGCAAATATCGAGGTTTACACCGGGAGAAAATGGGACGCCGTAAAGGAGTTGGAGGTGGCAGAAGAGCGTCTTCGCGAAAAAGTGGTGTTGGGCACCGTCGCCACGGGTCGGGCAGGGCTGGGTTTCTTTCCTACCGTTAGAATTGACAAAGCCGTAGGTAAGGAAAAGCATCATCTCTTACTGGACGAAATTCGGGCAGGGGAAGAGGAATTGAGAGTAGCTATGATGATTGGGTTTAAACAACAAGGTTCATGGACAAAGTGGGAGACGATGATACCTCGGAAAGTTGGATGGTCAGATCTATGGCGTAATGAATTGGGCATAAACTTTTTGATCCGATCTGTTTATGACCTCCTACCAAGCCCAGTTAACCTACAATTATGGACCAGAACAGAATCGCCTTCATGCCCCTTATGCGGTCAAATTGGTTCTTTAAAACACATACTTAGCAACTGCAAATCAGCTCTAGCAGATGGTAGGTATAGATGGCGCCATGACCAAATATTAAAAGAAAGCACAGCCATCCATACAAACAAACCGAATTCAAACATGAATATTATAAATTTTATTAAAGCTGGAGCAAAACTGAAAGCAAATAAAATCACCGCACCCAAATGTTTATCATGTGCAACAGACTGGGAACTCAGAGTCGATTGAGGTAAAAGGCTCGTCTTCCCCGAGCACATTTTCAAAACCAGATTGCGTCCAGACCTAGTCCTTTTTTCGAATAAACTAAAGAAGGTCATTATGTGGGAACTAACAGTCTTTTATGAGGATAACGCTGAAGAAGCCAATGAAAGGAAAAAACTGAAATACGATGGAAAGTTGTAGAAATAATGGATGGAAGGCATGCTGCAAACCAA
Organism: Acanthosepion lycidas; assembly: GCA_963932145.1. Lineage (NCBI taxonomy): Eukaryota > Metazoa > Mollusca > Cephalopoda > Sepiida > Sepiidae > Acanthosepion > Acanthosepion lycidas. The sequence goes on along the minus strand of OZ010578.1, from coordinate 56,195,581 downwards.
TCGAAGTAGGCACAAGGGGTTTTGTGGCAAGATCATTAGTCAGCGCCTTAACAGACATTGGGATAGTGGGATCAAAAAAACGAAAAGCCATTCTAACCATCCCCGAGACAGCGGAACGAACTGCCAAATGGCTAAGGCTAAAACGGTCAAGTGTATGGTCAAGCAAACTGGGGAAATCCTAAATTTAATGTAAAAGAGGGTCTTTTTTTCTTTTTTTTTTTATACATCATTGTATAAAATGTAAATAGTGTAAAATTATGTCATAACATTTAATTAACTAAAATAGCCGTAAGCGGTTTGTGAATCCTTATAATCGAAAACAGTCGTTTTTTTTATGGTATTTTTATTTTTATTTTATTTTATTTTATTTTTATTTTATTTTTTTTTTTACATGGTTCGTTAAAAGCCACTGTAAATAATACATACGAACCTTCAAAGGAAAAGAAGAAGGAAAGCGTCTTCGTTTCATGCTATTTCTTATTATACATATTTTTCTCTTACTTCTTTTATTATTTATTTTCACTATGGAAAAAAAAATTTTTTTTTTCACATAATCATTATTCGCCCGTTACCCCAGTATCTAGAATAATTGCTTAATATTAGTACGTTCCCAAGAGGTCCATTTTCGATAGTTTGTCCCCCCATTTTCGTTCTTTTATTACCGATGAGAAATCCCCTGTGTTTTGACTTTCTATTGACTTGATTTTCCGGTTTCCTTTTTCTAACTCCCATACTATTTGACTGTATGCAAAGCATGTTTGATTACGAATTTCTCACCAATAGTTTTTTTTTTCTTTTACCCCTCTTCGCGTTTCGTTTCGTTTCTAACGTTTTATAATCAATAGTTTAGGGTTTTTACTCGTCAACATGTTTTAAAACGTTTCATTAAGATTTTTATTAGCATCCTCGGTTTAATTTGTTGTATTTATTCCTTTTTAATCGCATAAACGAGATTATAGTTAGTTTTTTTTTTCATCTGTTAACGTGTTTTAAACGTTTTATTATGATATTTTTAAGTGCACTTGGGTTAACTCGCTCTAACTTATTAATTATTTATTTCTATGTCATACTTTTTTTTTTTATTCGTCGAACATCTCTTAGATGTTTTATGTAATTTATAAGATCTCTCAGTTTTAATTCGCTGTAATTTATTTATTTTATATATATATTCTTATTAGTCGTAAAGTTTAAAACGGTTTTTTTATCTATAAGCACTCTTGGTTTGACTCGCCGTAATCTATTTATTAATTTTAATGGCTATTTTCTTATCTCTGTATACAGTAATTATTGCTGGTGAAATGAAACGTGAGGGGAAGTGGGTAAGAACGGAAAATTACCTTCTAAGTATCCGATGAGGGGGTGTCCACCAAGGGGTGAAATAAAGAAAAGTAAAAAAAAAAAAAAAAAAAAAGGAATTGCCCGTGAACAGCTTAAAAAGAATTTGCACAGTTGTGATTGGCTGTTGGTCAATCTCAATATTTATTTGTATAAATAACAAAATGTGGCACAAGGCCTAAAAGGTGGATGGGGAAGGACGGTCTTCAACTGTCTTAAATCTAAACTTAGCTAGTCGCAGACACTGACCCAATCAAGCCAACAATATTCCAATCACCAAATCAACACATTCACTCCTACCTTTCTTACTACGTCCACCATAATACCTCAAATTCTCTATGATGTCCTAACTAGACCCCTTATGTACAAATATTGTTCGTGGGGGGAGGGTCAAAATTAACAACTTTTAAAAAATGAACCGCAAATGAATATTTACAATGTACTTTAAATATTTACACTAAACTAAACAAAACTGTGTTAGTAATAAAACCCCCCACAAACCATGAATGTGGCAGAAACATCAGTTCACCGGACGAAATCAATGCGGGACTATGAAGAAATGAAAAAAGCATTCATACCTCCAAGCATTCACGCAGGCACACACACATTCATACACAAAAACAAATACGAAAAATCACACACACGAAACGAAAGTCGTCCCGCTTCCACCAGAGAACTGACATCACTGACCACCTAACGAGGGAGGGGATGGGGAATTAAACAAAAGAAAAAAATAGGGACAGAAATTAAAGGGACCAATGCGCATGCATTCCCTAGCTAAGTTTACCAGAAAAAAAAGGGGGAAACTAAAAATTCAAAATACAAAACCTAGTCTAACCTAAAATCTGGGTGGGTTGCCAATATTCAACCCTGTTAGGACAAAATTCTGTACCTAACCGACATCCAAATGCGACTCTAGGTCAGCCCCTTTCACTCTACACATTCGCGCAAGATTCACCCACCTTTTGCCAAATTCCGATGAAGGGAGCCGCCGCCTTTCCGTCCTAATCTTGACTTTAAGCTGATGCTTAAAGAACAAGATCAGTTGGGAAGAGGTGAACTTCTCGCCCTCATGGAACCCTTCTGACACGTCGTCCAAATCACGACTCTCATAATCCCTAGTAAGCAACAGAACACATAGTGTTCAGCCTTCGTCAATTGCGGCACCATATTGCTACAAACAGAACTGGCTTCCAGGACAAAGAACTTTCCATGCAGCATGCGAACCATGAGGCCTTCAACAAACTTGCACAACGGCACTACCGTCTTGCACTGAAAAAAGGCGTGACCAATGGTCTCGACTTCCCCAGTACAGCGACGACAGTTTGGATATTTCTCCAAACCTGCTGAAAAAAGTCTCTTGCCGACCCAGAGGGCCCCACGAATCATCAGCCAGGTGAGTGATGCCTCATCATTATTGAGACATTTCAACCCAGGCGCCCAAGGCCATATCGAGCGAGCCTCCTGCTTCGTAAGACCGAGCTCGTCGATCAGACCATCTTGAACGGACCCCCTAACTAACAACTGATACAATGCCTTACGAGACAACGCCTGGGTGTCGGAGAGGCCATCCGTCGTCCGTAAGAGGAGCTTCAAAGCACTACGACATTCGCGGTAGAAGGAGCACTCGGCACGAGGTGTACGGCCGGCCTCCTCCTCGCACGAATGCACACTTCTCAGGGATGGGAACTGTTTTCGGACATCTTCTTTCCAGAAGGTGCCCACCTCATCCAATCCGCGACACATTCGGTCTAGAAAGGTAATGCGAAGCATATATTGACGAATCTCAATGCTAGGCATACCCAGACCGCCCTCAGAGAGATGAAGACAACAGATCTCGCGACACAACATAGGGGCCTTGTCTCTCCACAAGAAAGAGAACAAGGTCCGGACTAATGACATTAGTCTGGCATACGGGAGTGGAAGCATAGACAGTCGGTAAAGGAGGATCGGATATATGTGTGAAACACATACCTCCGCCCTTCCCTTCAGGGAAATTCTCCTCCGAGACCACAGTTTACCCGCGATCTCGGCCTTCCCTTGCACCTCTGACCAATTCATTTCCAACTGGAGATCAGGACCGAACCAGACGCCGAGTATCTTGATCGGCCCATCCGTCCAGAGGAAAGGTCCGGGAAGAGAAACTCCCTTCTACGCACCCAACCGCAAGCCCACAGACTTATAGCGATTGATCTTGGCCCCTGTCACCATCTCATACCCACTGATCTCTTTGCTGACTACGTCAATCTCGGCTCTGCTCGACACAAGAACCGAAACGTCGTCAGCATAGGCAGAATACCTGGCTGAGATGGAAGTCCCAGGCAGGGAAATTCCCCGCAGGACCGGATTCGCCTTTAACTTGCGAAGGAAAGGTTCCAACGCAAGAACGTAAAGCAAAGGCGAGAGCGGACAACCTTGACGAATGGAGCGAGACAATACGAAAGACTTCGATCTTACCCCATTCACTTCCACCAGCGCAACGGGGGTCGCATACAAAATTCGGATCCAGGAGCGAAAGTCGGCTCCGAAACCGGCCGCCGAAAGGACAGCCTCAAAAAATCGATGGTCAAACCTATCGAAGGCCTTGGACTGATCTAAATTGATCAGCGCGGCTTCACTGTCGACTTGTTCTAAGATCAAGCGTACCATATGAAGGTTATCCTGAATAGTCCTACCCTTCACAGCACAAGTCTGTTCAGGGCCAATCAGACTAGACAGGACAAGCTGCAAACGGTTGTCTAAGATCTTCGCCAAAATCTTTAAGTCAGTGTTTAACATCGTTAAAGGGCGAAAGTTCCCTAACCCATCCCCACCGTTCTTGTCCTTACGCAGCAACTTGATCACAGCCCTGGTGAAGCGTTGGGGTAACGACCCCTGCTTCATCCAGTGGTTGTAAATCAGTTCCATCAAAGGAACAAAAACGTGCAACAACCTCAAGTAAACTTCGTAGGGAAGACCATCTAGTCCCGGAGACTTATCCAGGCCAACCTGCTTCAGCGCTTCCCAGATCTCCGACTCTGTTATGGGACCCTCGCACCTAGCCGCTTCAGCTGCCGAGAGGCAGGGAAAGTCAGCTAAATAGGCGTCGAACTGAGCAGAGCTCAGACCGGGCTCCCTGGTGAAAAGATCCTGAAAGTAGTCCCGAAACACCTCACATATCCCCGCGTTTGTAGTCACGGTCCGCTTATCCGGCAACGTGACGCATGCAATATGTCGCCTAGACGCGCTTCGATTCTCCTCTGCACGCAGTTCAGCGGACATATTCGTTGCCTCAGAAGACATTCTTTTTAACCTAGCCCTAACTACCAGAGCTTGATCCTTCTTGATAATCAAGGAGGACAACTCTGCCTTAGCTAAAGCTATGTCCCCACTAACACGGGATTTCACAGCCCGATCGACTTTATCTTCTAAAGCAGTTTGCGCCGCTAATCTATCTAGATTGAGTCGACGACTAAAATCGGCAGCAAACGTTCGAATTTTAGATTTAAGATTTCCCCACCAGGCGTTTCCCACAACCGCTCCCGTCAATTCCCTTTGGATGGTTAGTAGCAGCTGGTCCCGGAAACCCTGATCACCAAAAAGTGAACAGTTCAATTTCCAGTAACCAGCCAACTTAGCCTTAGGCTTATCTAAGTTTACACGGACCCGGACAAGCCTATGATCCGTATAAACTATATAATGGAAACTTGGACACCCTAAGAGCCCTACATCGACTCTCCTAACTAAGACTCGGTCCAGGTAGCTCGCAAGCGTCCCAGGAGCCGAGTTGTCACTAGTTGTCCAAGTCCATGCTACCTCCCGAGGGTGTCCATTCCGGAACTTATCGACCAGATCAAACCGATCGATAAAGTCCCGAAACGGTTTCACATCCGGGTTGTTAGTACCTTGTTTATGCCCTATACGATCTATATCGGGGTCAAGGACGGCATTCCAATCCCCCGCTAAAACTACCCGACGAGACGTCGTCAAGAACGGCGCGATCTGCCGAAACAAAGCAGGCCGCTCGGAATGGATATTGGGCGCATAAACCCCAATGAGACGTAGAACCTTATCCTTTATGGTAACATCCAGCACGCAAAGTCTGCCCGCCGGATCCGCGAAGACAAGGGTACAAGCAGCCTTCAAAGACCTGCTCACTAGCCAAGAGACACCCCTCGAACGACCATCAAAACAGGCTGAATAAAGGGCGAACCCCCTAGACAGTATGTCCTCACTATCATGAGAAGAAAACCGGGTCTCGTGTATCCAACATACATTCACCCCGAGGCGCTGAAGGTCACGAGTGAGCCTCGCCCTGCGAGACTCGGACCTCAGGCCCCGAACATTTAAACTAGCTAATCAGAGTGCCATTGTGAAGCCGATTAGGGTTGTCCTTCAGGATAGAACATGGCTGGGGTGAGGACACCGACAGCTTGTCCCATCGAACCTGACATCATCTCAGTATCGAGCGTATCACTCTGAGTCAAGCCACCGATGTCCGCGGGATATGTTAACTTAAGAGCCCTATAAAGGGATGGGTGAACATAAAGAGGGACCCTCCCTTTACACTTCTTTGATTCATCTAAGTTTTCTTCTAGGAGAACTACTGCTGGGGGCACCCCTTTCAAGGAGGCCTTAGCCTCCTCTATCATGCCACATATCTCCCGCGTACCCGGGCCAGTCCTCACGACGGTTAGCTGATTCCGGGCCTTAAAATTTTTCGGCACCTCCACATCTACGCCCTTGATGTGCCGGAAGTTCCATAGAACTTTTATGGGCATCGGGTTTTTTGTCTGCACGAAGACTCTGTCAGCCTGATCCCGGGATACGCGGCACACGTCTTCCCCCGGGAGATATGGTGGTTTTATTTTCTTTTTTTTCTTATCAGAGACTGGAAGAGTATCGGGGCTTCTATTTCGTTTCTTTTGAGGAGACTGTGCCGGAGTTTGCATGGTTGTGTCTTTCGGTGTTGTAGAAGGTGTCATGCCGGAAGGTGTTTTTACGGGTGAAGGTTTGGAGGAACGAAGAGATTTTGCAGGAGAGTTTGTCAGCGATTTAGGTGGAGGTGGTTTTATGAAATTTGATGGAGGGGAAGACGGGGCAGAGGATAGGGGGCCCGGTGCCGCCAGCGATTTTTTATTTTTAGCCCGCTTAGCCTCCAATTTTTCTCGCAATTTCTTGAGGTCCAGGATTTTCTGTCAGCTTGGTTCGTTGATTTTTTGGATCTCAGTAGCTGTATCTGAATAAGACGCCGACGCGTCGCCCTCAGAGCTGGTAGAGGGAATGGGGCTGTAGGTGACAATGTCCCCGGGGTCATGTTGGGACTGAGGAACCGCTGTTTGGGTCTTCCCCTTGCCCCTAACCACGAGGCCCCATTCCCCCTCATCCTTCTCCTTAACCACACTTGTGGCAGGCGTTGGTTTCGGGGGTAATGTGGGTCTGGACACAACCGAGGGATTTTCCCCAACGGTCCGCCCCGCAGCTAGGCCCACTACAGGCGCCGCGGATTTTACTTTGTCGGCCAAGGGGGTATTTTGGTCGCCTGTGACCGGAACTCCAGGGGCCTTCTTCCCTGGGCAGGAGGAGGAAAGGTGACCAGTCTCTCCACACCTCCAGCAAGTTGGTCTCCTACCGGTCACTATGACCGGCATTTTCCGGTCACCAAACACCAAACAGTTGGGGACGGACTTGAAGGCCTCTTGATCCAGCATGATATCAAAAGTCCATCCCCCGTTCAAATTGTCGGAGAGAGCCCCTAAAATTTGGCCGTACTGCATAAAAAATGCAGCCAGCAGCTATCCCGAAATTTGAGGAGGAACCACGAACACGGCCACCCTGGTCCGTCTTCGGCCTTCGTACTCTGTTCTTAGTATTAGATCTTTCGTGATCAATTCTTTTTTTGCCATGGCCAGGCAATCTTCTGGCGTGGGCAGCAGTATGTCCCACATGAAGAACCCTGTACCCTTAATTACTCTTTGGGGTTTTATCCCCAGGGACAAAAGTGATTTGATTACTGTGTCTTTAGTGGAGCGACAAATCTTTTTGGTTTTGTCCACCACAAAAACGGTCACCATTCTTTTTTTGAACACATCGAGCTCCCGGACAACATCGACGAACCCATCTTTATTTACAAGATGGGCGTAACCTTTCGCCTTATCCAGGAAATCCGCCATGTTCAGAATACTTGGTGGGGACTTCCAGCAACAGGGCAATTCCTCGGCTGTCTTACTTTGTGCCTCCTTTGGCACCTCTACGTTCTTACTACTAGCTTCTCCCTTCTTGGAGCTATTCGTACGGTCATTTTTAGGGCTACCATCAGCCCGCTTCTTTGCAGCATTTTCAGGGGGCTTGGCTTTAGCAGCCGTCCCAAAAAGGTCCTTTTTTATATTGGCCCGACTAGGACCGTCGGCCATATTGAAAACGTGGAGACTACCACCTGCGGGTTTTTTAAATTTATCGCCAGAAAAGGAGTTTGGTTGGAGGTGGGGAAAGAAATTAAACAAATAAAAACAAGCCTGGATTTACCTGTAAATTAAAAAAGAAAAATAAACTTTTTTCAAAAAATAAATAAATTGGGAAAAAAGACAAACAAAAATTAAACAGGGAAAAAAATTTAAATGGCGCCCAAAAGCAGCCGAAAGCAAAAATAAAAACAAAAACTCCTCTCTTTTTTTAAAAAGTCCAGAAAATGTACGAAAAGGAAAAGAAAGTAAAAGAAAAGTCTGGTTTACAACCAGAAAAAAAAATAAAGGTTTGCGGCCGAAGCCGCTAAAGAAAATAAAAAGCAAAAGAGTAAACAATCTAGTTAAACCAAAAAAAGACGAGAGAATGCGACCGAAGTCTCTAAATTAAAAGGAAAAAACAAAGTTTTCTTTTTCTTTTTTCAAAAAACTTGAGCTGACTTTTTTTTTGCAAAAACTACTAAAAAGAAATAAACAATAAATAGGAAGTCGTCCGGTAAGACTTTGTCAAACCGGACTAAAATAAAAAAAATTATGAGGGCCGAAGCCCAAAAAATAAAACAAACAAAAAAAGAAATAGAAGAATAAAATCAAACAAATTAAAACTTAAAGTAAAACTTATCAGAGAATCTTCAGAAGTTCGTAATAAAGTTCCTCAAGCACTGAAAAGAAAAAAATTATTAGCAGAGAAAAACGGTCCGTCGCAGGTCAAAATATAACAAACGAACGGTGCTGTTGGTCAATCTCCAATCAAATGTGTGATAACGGGGTATATTTATAAAAGTCAGTGTTAACAAGCATTTTTTAGAGGGCGTTTCAGAGTCTGATTGAGTTCCGTCTTCCGTCTTTTTTGTGACCGGTGTTTTTTGGACTCGTCTAATTGTGTTCTTGTGTTGCAGTGCGACGAACCTGATTTTTTTTTTTTTTTTTTTTTTTTTTTTTTTTGGCCACGAGGATTTGTTTGGCGATCTTTTTCGGAATAACGATATTCTTTGAACACACCAAGACATTTTGCTAAGTTATTTAAGTTTTAATTTTTTATTCTTCTATTCCTTTTGTTTGTTTTTATTTTTTGGGGGCTTCGGCCCACATCATTTTTTATTTTTTTATTTTTTTTTTGTTTTTAAAAAATAAGTACTTTTTAAGAAAAAAGAAAAAAAAAGCTTTATTTTTTATTTCGTTTTTATTTTTTATACCCACTTTCTTTTTATTAGCGACTTCGGTCGCATTCTTTTCTTTTTTGGTTTGACTAGTTTGTTTTTCTTTTGTTTTTAGTTTATTTTCTTTAGCGGCTTCGGCCGCAAACTTTTATTTTTTTTTCTTCTGGTTACAAACCAGACTTTTTCTTTTCTTTTTCTTCCTGTACATTTTATTTGAATTTTTGGAAAAAAAGGAAAGGATTTTTTGTTTTTTCTTTTATTTTCGGCAGCCTTTGAGCGCCATCTTTTTTTTTTTAATCTTACCTGTCTGTTTCTTTCTGTTTGATCTAGTTTGTTTTTTATTGTGCACAGTTTATTTATTTTTTGTCTTTGCTATTTTTTTCTTTCCCCAAAATTTGAACCCGCTGGTGAAATCTCCACTCTAATCCACCATGGCCGACGAAGCCAGTCGGTCTAATGTAAAAAAAGACCTTTTTGGGTCTGCGGCGAAAGCAGACCCGCCGGATAAACCCACTAAAAAGCAGGCTAGCCCAATTTTGAAAAAAGTCCCGAGTGTCTCCAAAAAAGGAGATTCTAGTAAAAATGTTGAGGTGCCAAAGGAGGCACAAAAGACTGCCGAGGAATTGCCCTCTTGTTGGAATTCCCCCCCCCAAGTTGTATTCTGAACATGGCGGATTTCTTGGATAAGACGAAGGGGTACGCCCATCTTGTTAATAAAGATGGGTTCGTCGATATTGTCCAGGAAATAGATGTGTTCGCAAAGAGAATGGTGACCGTTTTTGTGGTGGATAAGAAAACTAGAAAGATTTGTCGCTCCACAAAAGACACAGTGATTAAATCACTTTTGTCCCTGGGGATAAAACCCCAAAGAGTAATTAAGGGTACCGGGTTCTTCATGTGGGACATTCTGCTACCCACCCCAGAAGATTGCCTGGCCATGGCAAAGAAGAAATTAATAACGAAAGATTTTATCATCAGAACGGAATATGAAGGCCGCAGGCGGACCAGGGTGGCCGACTTCGAGGTTCCTCCTCAAATTTCGGGAGAGCTCCTGGCTGCATTTTTTATGCAGTTTGGCCAAATTTTACGGGCTCTCTCCGACAATTTGAACGGGGGATGGACTTTTGATATTATGCTCGACCAGAAGACCTTCAAGTCCGTCCCCAACTGTTTGGAGTATGGCGACCGGAAAATGCCGGTCATAGTGACCGGTAGAAGACCAACTTGCTGGAGGTGTGGAGAGACTGGTCACCTTTCCTCCTCCTGCCCAGGAAAGAAGGCCCCTGGAGTTCCGGTCGCTGGCGACCAAAATCTCCCCGTGGCCGAGAATTTAAAATCCGCGGCGTCTATAATGAGCCTAGCTGCGAGGCGGACCAGTGAGGAAAATCCCCCGGTTGGGCCCAGACCCACATTACCCCCGAGACCAACGCCTGCCACAAGTGTGGTTAAGGAGAAGGAGGAGGGGGAATGGGGCCTCGTGTTTAGGGGCAAGGGGAAGACCCAAACAGCGGTTCCTCAGTCCCAACATGACACCGGGGACAAAGTCACCTACAGCCCCATTCCCTCTACCAGCTCTGAGGGCGACGCCTCGGCGTCTTATGCAAATACCGCAACAAAAGCCCAGAAACTTAACGAGCCAAGTTGGGAAAAGATTTTGGACCTCAAAAAACTGAAAGAAAAGCTGGAGACAAAGCGGGGCAAAAGTCAAAAATCGCTGGGGGCACCGGGCCCCCTATCCTCTGCCCCGTCTTCCCCTTCTTCATCTAAAAAGACTTTCATAAAACCACCTCCGCCCAAATCTGCATCAAGCTCACCGGCAAAATCTCGTCATTCTTCTAAACCTTCGCCGGTGAGGACGCCTACCGGGTGGACACCATCTACTACCCCAAATGTCACACCCATGTCAACTCCCATACATTCACCTCAAAAAAAAAAAGGTTAAGAAGTCCAGATGCACAATCCATTACCGACAAGAAAAAGAAAAAAAATCAAACCACCATATCTCCCAGGGGAAGACGTCTGCCGCGTACCCCGGGACCAAGCAGAAAGGGTTTTTGGCCAAACCCGTAACCCAATAGATCTGAAGATTCTTTGGAATTTTAAAAAAGTAAATGGCCTAGACGTGGAGAATCCGAATAATTTCCCTTGGGCCTCAAGAATCCTGACTGTTATTAGATCTGGTCCGTGTACGCGGGAGATTTTGGGCATGATAGAGGAGGCCCAGTCGTCACTCAAAATGGTGCCCCCAGCTGCCTACTTTCTGGACCCGGATGTGAATGAAGCAGAACAAAATCTTAAAGGGAGGGTCCCAGTTTTCGTTCACCCATCCCTTTATAGAGCCCTCAAACTTACTTACCCCTCGGACATCTGCGGCTTGTCTCAAGATGATACCGTCGAAAATGAGATGGCGTCCGGATCTATGGGACGAGCTGTCGGTGTCCTCACCCCAGCCATGTTCTATCCTGAAGGACAACCCTAATCGGCTTCACAATGGCACTCTGGTTAGCTAGTTTAAATGTCCGGGGCCTGAGGTCCGAGTCTCGCAGGGCGAGGCTCTCTCGTGACCTTCAGCGCCTCGGGGTGAATGTATGTTGTATACAAGTGACCCGTTTTTCTTCTCATGATCGTGAGGACATACTGTCTAAGGGGTTCGCCCTTTATTCAGCATGTTTTGATGGTCGTTCGAGGGGTGTCTCTTGGCTAGTGAGCAAGTCTTTGAAGGCTGCTTGTACCCTTGTCTTCGCGGATCCGGGGGGCAGACTTTGCGTGCTGGATGTTACCATAAAGGATAAGGTTCTACGTCTCATTGGGGTTTATGCGCCCAATACCCATTCCGAGCGGCCTGCTTTGTTTCGGCAGATCGCGCCGTTCTTGACGACGTCTCGTCGGGTAGTTTTAGCGGGGGATTGGAATGCCGTCCTTGACCCCGATATAGATCGTATAGGGCAAAAACAAGGTACTAACAACCCGGATGTGAAACCATTTCGGGACTTTGTCGATGAGTTTGATCTTGTCGATAAGTTCCGGAATGAACACCCTCGGGAGGTAGCATGGACTTGGACAACTAGTGGCAACTCGGCTCCTGGGACGCTTGAGAGCTACCTGGACCGGGTCTTAGTTAGGAGAGTCGATGTAGGGCTCTTAGGGTGTCCAAGTTTCCATTATATAGTTTATACGGATCATAGGCTTGTCCGGGTCCGTGTAAACTTAGATAAGCCTAAGGTTAGATTGGCTGGTTACTGGAAATAGAACTGTTCACTTTTTGGTGATCAGGTTTTCCTGGACCAGCTGTTACTAACGATACAAAGGGAATTGACGGGAGCGGTTGTGGGAAATGCCTGGTGGGGCAATTTAAAATCTAAAATTCGAACGTTTGCTACCGATTTTAGTCGTCGACTCAATCTAGATAGATTAGCGGCGCAAACTGCTTTAGAAGTTGATCGGGCAGTGAAATCCCGTGTTAGTGGGGACATAGCTTTAGCTAAGGCAGAGTTGTCCTCCTTGCTTATCAAGAAGGATCAAGCTCTGGTAGTTAGGGCTAGGTTAAAAAGAATGTCTTCTGAGGCAACGAATATGGCCGCTGAATTGCGTGCAGAGGAAAATCGAAACGCGTATAAGCGACATATTGCATGCGTCACGTTGCCGGATAAGCGGACCGTGACTACAAACGTGGGCATATGTGAGGTGTTTCGGGACTACTTTCAGGATATTTTTACCAGGGAGCCCGGTCTGAGCTCTGCTCAGTTTAAAGCCTATTTAGCTGACTTTCCCTGCCTTTCGGCAGCTGAAGCGGCTAGGTGCGAGGGTCCCATTACAGAGTCGGAGATCTGGGAAGCGGTGAAGCAGGTTGGCCTGGATAAGTCTCCGGGATTAGATGGTCTTCCCTACGAAGTTTACTTGAGGTTGTCGCACGTTTTTGTTCCTTTGCTGGAACTGATTTACAACCACTGGATGAAGCAGGGGTCTTTACCCCAACGCTTCACCAGGGGTGTGATCAATTTGCTGCGTAAGGACAAGGGCGGTGGGGATGGGTTAGGGAACTTTCGCCCTTTAACGATGTTAAACACTGACTTAAAGATTTTGGCGAAGATCTTAGACAACCGTTTGCAGCTTGTCCTGTCAATCTGATTGGCCCTGAACAGACTTGTGCTGTTAAGGGTAGGACTATTCAGGATAACCTTCATATGGTACGCTTGATCTTAGAACAAGTCGACAGTGAAGCCGCGCTGATCAATTTAGATCAGTCCAAGGGGTTCGATAGGGTTGACCATCGATTTCTGGAGGTTGTCCTTTCGGCGGCCGGTTTCAGAACCGACTTTCGCTCCTGGATCCGACTTTTGTATGCGACCCCCTGTGCGCTGGTGGAAGTGAATGGGGTAAGATCGAAGCCTTTCGTGTTGTCTCGCTCCATTCGTCAAGGTTGTCAGCTCTCGCCTCTGCTTTACGTTCTTGCGTTGGAACTATTCCTTCGCAAGTTGAAGGCGAATCCGGTCCTGCACGGAATTTCCCTGCCTGGGGCTTCCACCTCAGCCAGGTATTCTGCCTATCCTGACGACGTTTCGGTTCTTGTGTCGAGCAGAGCCGAGATTGACGAAGTCAGCAAAGAGATCAGTGGGTATGAGATGGTGACAGGGGCCAAGATCAACCGCGATAAGTCTGTTGGCTTGCGGTTGGGTGCGTGGAAGGGAGTTTCTCTTCCCGGACCTTTCCTCTGGACGGATAGTCCGATCAAGATACTCGGCGTCTGGTTCGGTCCTGATCTCCAGTTGGAAATGAATTGGTCGGAGGTGCAAGGGAAGGCCGAGATCGCGGTTAATCTGTGGTCACGGAGGAGACTTTCCCTGAAGGGAAGGGCGGAGGTATGTTTCACACATATATCCGATCCTCCTTTACCGACTTTCTGTGCTTCCGCTCCCGTATGCCAGACTAATGTCATTAGTCCGAACCTTGTTCTCTTTCTTGTGGAGAGACAAGGCCCCTATGGTAAATCTGTTGCCTTCATCCCTCTGAGGGCGGTCTGGGTATGCCTAGCATTGAGATTCGTCAATATATGCTTCGCATTACCTTTCTAGACCGAATGTGTCGCGGATTTGATGAGGTGGGCACCTTTTGGAAAGAAGATGTCCGAAAACATTTCCCATCCCTGAGAAGTGTGCACTCGTGCGAGGAGGAGGCCGGCCCTTGACCTCGTGGCGAGTGCTCCTTCTACCGCGAATGTCGTAGTGCTTTGAAGCTCCTCTTACGGACGTTCGGATGGCCTCTCCGACGCTCAGGCGTTGTCTCGTAAGGCATTGTATCAAGTGTTACTTAGGGGTCCGTTGAAGATGATCGGATCGACGAGCTCGGTCTTACGAAGCAGGAGGCTCGCTCGATATGGCCTTGGGCGCCTGGGTTGAAATGTCTCAATAATGATGAGGCATCACTCACCTGGCTGATGATTCGTGGGGCCCTCTGGGTCGGCAAGAGACTTTGTTCAGCTGGTTTGGAGAAATATCCAAACTGTCGTCGCTGTACTGGGGAAGTCTAGACCATTGGTCACGGCTTTTTTCAGTGCAAGACGGTAGTGCCATTGTGCAAGTTTGTTGAAGGCCTCATGGTTCGCATGCTGCAGGGAAAGTTCTTTGTCCTGGAAGCCAGTTCTGTTTGACGAAGGCTGAACAATATGTGTTCTGTTGCTTACTAGGGATTATGAGAGTCGTGATTTGGACGACGCGTCAGAATGGATTCTATGAGGGCGAGAAGTTCACCTCTTCCCAACTGATCTTGTTCTTTAAGCATCAGCTTAAAGTCAAGATCAGGACGGAAAGGCGGCGGCTCACCTCATCGGAATTTGGCAAAAGGTGGGTGAATCTTGTGCGAATGTGTAGAGTGATGGGGCTGACCTAGAGTGGCACTTGGATGTCGGTTAGGTACAGGATTTTGTCCTAAAAGGTTGAACCTAGGCAACCCACCCAGATTTTAGCTTAGACTAGGTTTTCTATTTTGAATCTTTAGTTTCCCTTTTTTTCTAGTAAACTTAGCTAGGGTATGCATGCGCATTGGTCCCTTTTATTTCTGTCCCTATTTTTCTTTTGTTTAATTCCCCCCCCTGTTTAGGTCGTCAGTGACGTCAGTTCTCTGGTGGATGCGGGGCGCCTTTCGTTTCGTGTGTGTGATTTTCGTATTTGTTGTTGTGTATGAATGTGTGTGTGTCTGTGTGAATGCTTGTGAAGAATGAATGTTTTTTCTTATTTTTCTTAGTCCCGCATTGATTTCGTCTAGTTAACAGAGGTTTCTGCCACATTTATGGTTTGTGGGGGGTTTTATTACTAACACAGTTTTGTTTTGTTTTCATTGTAAATATTTTTAAGTCATATTGTACATAATCATTTGGGGTTCTTTTTAAAAATTGTTATTTTATGACCCTCCCCCCACGACCAATATTTGTACATAAGGGGACTAGTTAGGATTTCATAGAGTATCTGAGGTATTATGTTGGACGTAGTAAGAAAGGCAGGAGTGAATGTGTTGTTTTGGTGATTGGAACATTGTTAGTGTGTTTGGGTCCATGTCTAAGTTTAGATTTAAGACAGAAGATGACCGTCATTCCCCAACCCCCTATTTGGCCTTGTGCCACATTTTATACATATCGTATAAATAAATATTGTTTTAGAGTCTGATCAGCTCTGAAGGGGGTCGATTTGGTGAGGTCAGTATGATGTTTGAAAGACCCGAAACTGCCCAATGATCCTTTTCTAGAACATCACTGACGACGCCCTCTAGAGCTAAAAGAGCGTATATTCAAAGCTGTTCATTGGTCGATTCAAAGCATCAGAAGTTGTGAAGTGGCCAAAGACGCATTCCAAAATCTAAGCAGACGACTACGAAACTGGAAAGTTTCGTCGGATACAAAGAAAAGGGTACTGAACTCTTACGTGATACCTGTCCTCCTGTATGGCAGCGAATGCTGGATAATCTCCTCAAAGATGAGGAAGAGTCTCAAAACAACTGAAAGGTAGTTCCAGAGAAGGATGCTTCGGATACCATGGGCGGAGCATTTGGAGAGAATGTCCCCAGTTTATATATATATATATATATATATATATATATATATATATATATATATATATTATGATGTTAGATAATTTGATTCTATTAACGATCCTAGATTTATTTAACAGTCTTCGTTAACGTTAACACACACACACACATATATATATATATATTAATGAAGAGGGTTGAATAGACATAGGATCGTTAATAGGATCCAATTATATATATTTATTTATAATGAAACATATATATATATATATATATATATATATATATATATATATATATATATATATATATATATCCGAGAACTGTTGGATAGACCTAGGATCGTTAATACGACCAAATTATCTAACATCCTAATTTGGAGTTTAAAAATTATTGGCCAGGCTGAGAACTTTTCAGCATATGTTCGATGTGAGGCATCATGTACTTATAAACAAATTAATCAATGACCTATCATTTTAGATTAATATTTTGTTCATTGATCGATTCAACGCATCAGCTCTTGACTTGTGATCGAAAACTTGCCATGTTTGCTGGGTTTATTTATTTAGCAATAATGCATACATTTTCCTGGGCTGCCTGCAAACTCCAGAAGCATACATAACAGCTAAAATGGATATCTCTTACTGCATTATACAATACAAAAAGCCAAAATAATCACAAGTGGTTTCTTTTTTCCTCTTTTTGTATTCATGTCTTTATCATTAGCTCAGCCTATCTTTTATTTGCTTGATTATATGAACCCCGGGTACAATCCAATTTATTATCTAACTCATATGAACCCAGCCCTACCCCCATCTTCTTGCCATTATTCGAACCTGCTATAGATCCGTATCTTCTCTATTTCTAGTTAACATTATCTCGCTGATAAAAGACATCCAATTCCCTCATTCGGCAGACTGATGTTCTCTCCATTGATCCTAATGAAAATTAGAATGGTTGAAAGCGTTTCAGACAAAATTCGAGCGATTACTCACTGATAGCCGAAAATAAATTCTTTCTCTTCGATGACATTTCAAGAATTTCTTTCATCTTTTTTTTCTTTTTTGCGTTTTCTTCCTTGTACTTCACAATAGTAAATAAAATCATCTTCTTGGTATCTTCCACCTTCAAAGCGAGATCGATCATCACTCTCCACAACTTCCCTTCCTTTTCTTAGGTTCTTATCAGTATCTGATTTTTTATATATATTCATACAGCGCCCTGATCTGAATTCTGTTTAAACAACTTGTTACGTAGGTGATTTGTCGTTAACTTCTGCGTCACTTGCCTTCAGTATATCCTGTCAGTAACAAATTCTCCAAGACCGCTCTCCTCATTACGAATCCTTAAACTGTAAATGTCCCTTTCAAATTTTAATTCAATTGTCATTCTGCTAACATTTTCATTAAAATTTACTCTGTGCTTACATATGACGTATAATTGTGTTCTCAGCATTCTTCTCTGGAGCCAGATTTCCCTTGCCTAAAGTATTCTGTTCCATTGTAAAGTAACTGTCTAGCATTCACTGTTGTATAGGAAAAGTGATATTATATAGCAGTTCAGCATTTCTTTCTTTCGGTCCTTAAAATATGTTTCCTATTTGTTAATACGATGTTTAGTTCCGCTTTCCTAGGATAATTCCCGCTTATCTAATTGACTTTCTGATTACAGTCTCACATTTTTTTGTCGTCTATTAAAATACCTCCAATTTTTCCTTGATGTACAAACCGTAAAATCTGAATGATAAGTTTTTTTTTTTTTTTTAAATAAAATTGATTGTTGGACTGACATTGTTTACAATTTCTATATATCATAACTCCAGGAATGTCGTCGTGTATCATACAAGCCTCATTTATTCGCTCAAATTACATGTCAACTGCCCCCGGTGGAAGTATCCGGTGCTATCCTAAAGAGTGCACCACCCCCAGCTTTTAGTACATTGCAATGCATTATTAATGTTAATCCGTATTTATTTAATGTAAGTTGTTTTATTGACACTGTCTTTAGAATGTATAGAAGAATTTGGGGCGTTTCCACTACAAGATCCTGAGTTATATCCCTTCCAATCAAATACTATTTTCAGGTTTTTCTATTGTATTGGGTATGTATTCTTTTGATGAGAAGTTATATGATTTTTGTCGTACTCGTATAAATCCAAAGAAAGAATACATTATTTTTTTCCAACTCTTATTTTAGTCTCTACCAGTTTTTGAATAGAATCTTTCTAGCAATTTCATTTTGTTCATCTATCTATCTATATATATATATATATATATATATATATATATATATATATATATATATATATATATATATGATTTCAGCTATAACCATCTATAAATCCAGTTTAAGAAACAAAGCGAGATATATAGTATTCATACAATTTTCTTATTTTATGTGACTCTTCAGGACGTAGGCGATCAAGGGTCTCTACCTCCTCCTGTCCCCTGTAGTTCTTAGTAAGTTTTGTCTTTTTTTTACTCATCGCAAATGCCGTTCTGCCATCCAATTGCTCAAACCATAGTTACGTTCTGCTTTTTTCTGTGTCTCTTTACCTCTATACACCATGTGAGTATCAGATTTTCCAAACTCTCCATCCACATTACGTGTCCCAAAAATTTCAGCTGCCTCTTCCTGATGTTAAGTGTAACTTTCCTCTTTGTTTCCATTCTCTCCAAAACTTCCAATTTTTTAATCTAAAATGATGTGTCATTAATTTGTTTATAAATACTTGATGTCTCACATGAAACAACTGCTGAAAACTTCTCAGCCCGTCCAACCCCAATTTATGATGTTAGATAATTTGATCCTGGTAACGATCTTAGGTCTATTCAGCAGTTTTCGTTAATATACATTCATATATATATATATATATATATATATATATATATATATATATATATATATATTGTGTGTGTGTATTTTGGCAGCATGTTTTCATTTAGACAAGTTTTGTTGAATAATGCAGCAAGTTTTCATTGAGACAAGTTTTGTCTGCTTATTACATATATATATATATATATATATATATATATATATATATATATATATATATATATGAAGAAAAATATACGGACAAAACAAACAAAAATCCTTATATGCAATTATGCTGTTTTAATGTTAATATAATGTCAACGTCGTACGTTTCGGTCTAATAAACCATCTTCAGGACATATTCATAAAATTTAATTAACATTATCAATTCAACATGACAAAGAAAATAATAATGTTAATTATATTTTATGAATATGTCCTGAAGATGGTTTATTAGACCGAAACGTCCGACGTTGACATTATATTAACATTAAAACAGCATAATTTCATATCAGGATTTTTGTTAGTTTTTTCCGTATATTTTTCTTCATACTGTCGGATCTATATCCATATATTTGCTTACACATATATATATATATATATATATATATATATATATATATATATATATATATATATATATAATCCTATAAAATATATAATCCTATAAAATATATAATCATTTAAATATAAGTTATATATATATATATATATATATATATATATATATATATATATATATATATATATATATATAAAGGAGAACTCAATTCATACTTGAAGAGCAATGCTTAATAGGGCATTCTCTCCGAATATTCAGCCTATGTTATCGTTAGTATTCTTCTGTTGAACCACATTTTTACTACTTCAAGTCTCTTCTTCTTCTTTGAGGAGATTGGCCAACATTCGCTGCCATACAGGAGGAGAGATATCATGTAAGAGTTTAGAACACTTTTCTTTGTTTCCAACGAAACTTAGCCGTCCCATAATAATCTACTTAGCCTTTCGAATGCGTCTTTGGCCGTCGCAATACGTCTTCGGATCTCAGTGTCGTCATATATCGAATATTGAAATTCGTTCGCATTCAGAAATGTTGCAAATCGAACATCGGATTGTGCCAACTAAACTCCTTACCGGTTCAAGAGAAATGGAATCCAAAAAGCTATCAGTAACCTACTGTGTCTACCGAATTTTGGAACTGAGCGCAGATTTAGGTTACGACTTCAAAAGGTCGTAACGAATCTTACTTCCCGGATGGAAGTTCAAGCTGCTGAACGTTACAGAAAGGATTACAACTTTGCAGAAAATAAATATAAAATCAATACAAAAGAGGGTTATTATTTCTTTTAACATTTCATAAATATTTTGGTTTTTATTTCTGCAGTCTCTAATGTAGTGAAGGAAAGTGAGAAGGAAGGCTTAAACATCAATTGCAAGAATGTTGTTAGCAAAAGGATAAGCGAAAATTTCAAATCGGATTTATCAAATTCAAACAAGTACAAAAATTGAAATATCTAACAGAAAACGGAAAGTGGGAGAAAGAAATCCGAAGGCTGTTGGGATAGCGAAAGATGCATACCAGAAGCTAAGCAGAGTATTAAGAAATCGAAAAATTTCGCTAGAATTCGGAAAAGAGTACAATACTCTTACGCGATAACTCTCCTCCTGTGTGCTGGACAATCTCGTCAAAGAGAGCCGAAGCAACTGAAATGTGGTTCTACAGAAGGATGCTGATTATACCATGGCCCAAACATGGGGTCAACGACGAAGAAACTGGAAGCAAAATAGAAACTTATACCTCACATCAGACAGAGACAGTTGAGGTTTCATAATAAGGAAAGAGTGCTTGGAAAATCTGATAGCCACAGGACAGATTGAAGGCAAGAAGGAAGAGAGGAAAACATTGCATAACAATCTTAGTAAGAGGTTGAATAAATGGATGGCGGAACAGGGTTTAGGATAAATAACATAAAGTCACATTAAGCGCTACAAGTAACAGGAAGTTGTGGAGAGCCATGACCGCCTACGTCATGAGGAAGACATGTCACTTAAAGAGGGAGATAATTTCAGTAACCCTTGAAGGAATTCCAAGACACTGGGCATCTCCTATTCCTGATTGTCACCTGAGGGAAGATCTTTATATAACAAATCCAATAGAAACACGTATACATTACTCAAATAATGACACATTTCTGGTCACTAATAACGTATTACGAGCAGATTTATTTGATATGAACTATTTTCTAAAACAACTAGTGCTATGACAATCTGGGTCATTTGAAAACGATAGCGATAAAACCCTTTCATTTTCACAAATAATTTTTCTGTATTAAATAAGACAAGAAATGCATTGTAACAGTGATAATCACATTTCTTGCCCACTTTTTCAGTGCATTTCTTGCCTTATTTAATGGTAACATACAGACAAATATTCGTGAATATGAAAGGATTATGATGAAATTAAGCAGATATAATGTTTGTAATTTCTTGTATATGCTTTTGTTTGCAGAGTTTACTTGGAGAACAAAATAGCTATTATTACCTTCCCAGACCAAAATAAATTACTAAATAAACAATCTGAGTTAATCTCAAAATGCAGACATAAAAACAAATCTTTACTACCTTACTTAAAAATCGAAAACTGAAATGAATAAATACAAATAAACAAAATAATATAAAAAAAGTAAAATAAATTAACCGAAACAAATAATAAACAAATTAACAAACCACTCCCGTTAGAATAGACAAAATAGAATAAAAATAAAAAAAACATAAAAAACAAGTAAAAACAATAAACCCAAATAAGTAAATAAAGTAAATAATATTAAACAAATTAACAAACCAATCCCAGCAAAATAAACTTTAGAATAGACTACAAGAACCGATCCAAAAATTGGACGAAAAATAGCTATAACTGTTATATCTCAATAAAAAAAAATCACTGCGTTACTCAAAAATCAAAAACCAAATAGAATAAATAAAAATATACAAAATAAAAATAATTAATTAAAAAAAAAGAACTAATAAAAATTAATCCAAATAAAAAATAAATAAACAAATAAACAAATCACACCCGCTAAAATAACCGTTCGAACTAATAAAATAAGCATAAATAAGCAAAAAGAAGTAAAATTATCAATCCAAATAAGTAAATTAATTAAAAACTGTCCACCTGCCAAAATAACAGAATAGACTACAAGTAGCAATCTAAATATTGCACGAATAAATAACTTTAATTATCTTCCCAAACCAAAATAAACGATTAAATAAGCGACCTTAACAACCCCCCCACACCAAATTTTTTTACTACTTTAATAAGATATAAAAAAAATAAAAAATAAATAATATAAAATGAAAATGAAAGACAAGTAAAATAAATTAACCCAAACAAATAAATAAATAAGCAAACAAGCCGCTCCTGGAAAAAAAACCGACTGAATAGATTACCCACAATGCACCACTGACCCATTATATATATATATATATATAAATAGCCAAGGAAATATCCAGCATTCGCGGCCTGACGATTGTGTCCAGCATGAAACCGACTGTCGCCTCTGAGTGCTGAGTACAATTTATATATATATTAAATGTTATTTTTAGCAAATGCCCATATCTGAATAGACGCCCCCTTTATTTAATTAACAATACGTATATTTGTTTTTTTATTATTTTTGTCTCCCGGGCTTAATATTCAAAAAATCTGATTAAAGAAAAGATGTGCAATATTGGAAGATTCGAACCAGCGTCCACTTAGCAGCAGAAAACTTGTTATAGGGAGCAACTTTTCTTTGATAAGATTTCTTGAATATTCATGGCGGTAGGCGAAAATAAATGAATATACTGTTTAATAAATAAATGGAGCGTCTACTCAATTATGGGTCTGCACTAAAAATAACGTTTAAAGTGATAAAATAATTAAAAAGATTAATACTTCTTTATACATATATTTATAGAAATACAGAGAGAGACAAAGCGAGATATATAAATTATTGTCGAGATAGATAGATAGATAGATAGGAAACAATATATATATATATATATATATATATATATATATATATATATATATGCAAACCTAGGTAATCCGTATGGGTAGACCCGAGGAGGATGATATCCGGAGAGCTCAATGTAAAATTCAGAGCAGATATGTTTGAATAAAAACGTGGTCTGTTTTTATTCAAACAAATATATATATATATATATATATATATATATATATATATATATATATATATATATATATATATATATATATATACTCTTATGCAAATTAAGTGAAACAAAAGGTATAATTCCATTATTATTTACATTTTTGTCGTATTTTTCAAAAGAAACATGACTCAGTGCACATGTGAGTATTTCGTATGTCCATTCTACGAAGTCGTTCCTTGCAGATTGACCACAGATTCTCGATTGCAACTAAATCAGGAGAGTTCCCCTGCCAGTCTAGTACTTTAATTTGCTCACTGGTAGGACTTGCCAGTGTGTTACAAATTTTCCTACGCTTCCTTGGAGTAACGTCCATCGCAGACAATGGCCGTAGGACAAATAATCGACAGTTGAAACAATAGTGTTTGGGCGTGGTGAAAAGCTGATGCAATCACGGATGACGCAATAGTTTTCAAGGCGAAACAAATTTCATCATACACATCAAAAGTAGATTCACATTACTGCATACCACTGCAAATGACCTAAGCTGAGGAGCTGTCACTCTAGTGGGTCTAAAATTGACCCTATGCTAAAAGAAAGGATGATAAAGCGGTTGTTTCAATTAATTTGCACAAGGATATAATATATATATATATATATATATATATATATATATATATATATATATATATATAAAACAATTTGTAAAGACTTTGTCTGATAATCGTAAAAACGTCAAACCCTGGGTCACAAACTCATATCCATACAACTTATTACGTTAGCTCTATCACTGATATTGAGCTCTTTCCACTAAGTGTTCGCGCATATAAAATAATATGTGTGTGTGTGCGCGCGTGTGTGTGCCCGCGCTCGCTCGCGTGTGTGTGCCCGCGCTCGCTCGCGTGTGTGTGCCCGCGCTCGCGCGTGTGTCTGTGTAGATAATAGAGAGGCGAGACATTATTGATTAAAACCCCAATATCACTTGGCTCATGAAGGATAAGAATAATTCTGAACTGGTGAAGACAATCGTGACGCTTGTCGGGTGACAAACTGGCTTGATTGGAAAGATAAAAAACGGAATGCCTCCATGTTGAAAACAGCAGGGGCGCGAGAACGTGACTTTTCTAATTAACCCTGCAAATAATGTGAAACGAATGTAGTACGCTTTTGTGCCAGATAAACTACGAAATAAATACTTACATATATACAATGTGATTAACTATAATAGTAGAAGATTGATAGTTTTTTTTATGGCATTTCTAGGTTATTTAAAACAGGTAATATTTTTAGAATGTAAAAATTCATTTGAGATATTTATCCACAGTGTTCTACTTATTAACCCGTAGTTCGTTGTGGTAAAAGGTGGATTCGTAGTCTTTTCCCAATTTGCGCGTAAGAGAATATAACGAACCCGAATTAGAACTCGGACCTCCGATTTCCAATTTCGAGCCGTTACGAATTACATAATCCGCACACCAGAGCTTAGAGTATCTTGTATTTTCAAGCGGTTACCCGTATAAATACTGGCCAAGCTCAACGTTGCCTCACTTCGTTAAACATACGAGAACGGCTTGGTATAGCTGAATAGAACCGAAAAGTAATCAGTTAAATAAATAGATTAATAAAATAAAATAAAATAATTAAACGAAAAAGAATAAAATTGCGAAACGCCAAGTAGTTTTGAAAACAGAATGAAAAATTCCCATCATGCTTTGCATCAGGTTGCGTAATGCATTAACGTATAAAATATATAAGAGAATACACACTTGGAAGAAAATAGGTTGGTGCAAAAATAATGTCGTTTTCTCCCATAGTAACATATGTGAGAAAACGACATTATTTTTGCATCAACCTAATAAAAGAAAACGAATAGCCATTTCAGAAGCAATAGAAATCAGTGAAAGCAGATTATTTACATTAGTTGTTTGAAGTCAGTGTTTGCTGGATCAGCTGAAACGCGCAGTCCAGTCAGTGAACAGTGGGATCAATAGCTGAAAGTGAAAAGAAGTGATTTCGACTTCCTAAATAGAGAAGTATAAGTCATCTGCTGCGAAAACAAAACAAAATAACAACATATATCTAACGTAGTACCGGATGCTCACGAAAAACCAGGAAATTTTAGATGTGATGAAAAAAAAATTAACTAACATATAAAAAAATAACTAAATATTTCTACTAAATGAATGAAGTAAAATAACTAACATGTAAAAAAATTAACTATATATTTCAACTACATGAATAAATTAAAAATAAATAACATGTAAAAAAATTAACTATATAATTCAACTATATGAATAAATTAAAAATAAATAACATGTATAAAAATTAACTATATATTTCAACTACATGAATAAATTAAAAATAAATAACATGTAAAAAAATTAACTATATATTTCAACAATATGAATGAACTAAAAATAAATAACCTGTTAAAAAAATAACTATATATTTCTACTAAATGAATTAACTAAAAATCTAACATAAATTTTTTAACCATTTTTTGTTCCATGATGCCGCAGTTATCAATTTTTTTAAAATTCCAACATTTAAATAAACTATACCGTTTTTTATGGGGCACCATAGGTAAATGTTAACAATCATAATTCAGAATTCATTGCCCGAACAGTCAGTGCTACGGTAGGTAAACATTTATTAATTTCTTGGCCATCGTCATGAGAGCGATATATATATACCCTCGGGTGGTCACACAATCTTTTATCTCACTTTTGTGTTTCTGTCTTTGGACTGAACACAACTACAGAAGGGAATGTATCCGTTATTGTACCAAAAAGAGAACACCGCTGGAATATCTACACCAGTGCAATATTGATGTAGAGGACAACATAGGAGCTATAGAATTTCCCATTACAGATTAATGCAGATGCTAGCGATTGTTTTATGACTGGAATGACATACGGCAAATACCAGAACGAAATCCAAATTGGGCTGTGAAGATTCAACTTTCATAGAATGGGCGACTTAGTACAAAGTTCATTTGTACTTGCACTTTAATTGATCAAGTAGAGATACACAGACTACTCCTCACTAATATATCCAGAAAACGCTATTTTAACAGAGCCTGTTAACCAACTTAAGAGGCGTTGCATGTACAAAAGAACCTTTGAAACTGAAGCAAACCACACACTTCCTTTCCGAGATACATAGAAACAATTGCGAATTCAAATTTACAGAAAAACTACCAACAAACACGACCTTGTCAACTTTTATTGAAACCATTCCTATAAAATTAAATCTGATATAATTATTGGTTTCTACTCAAGACCATTAAAAATTTGCTGTCTCAATACTTACCCAAAGAAGAAACACACTTAGAAAACACATCCAAAAACCTCCAATATTCTTGTCACTTCAACCACAAAGGAAACAGGAAAGAACAACAAATAAACGACCTCAAGAAAAATAACCACACTAAGAAATTAAACAAAATATATCCTTAACACGAGCTACCATATCCAGAAGAACTTATTCCGTGTAAACAGCATCCAAGTAACCACAACAGTTCCAAAACTGTCGTGGATATAAGACCTTTTTCAGCTGCCCTAAATATTTAAAGAAAACCCCAAAGACATAGGCCGACTCAGAACAGGCATATATAAAATAAATTGCCAAAACTGTTTATCACAATACATTGGAGAAACGTGCAGAAATTAAAAAGAAACATATCTATGAACACAAAAAGGTCCACGTTACTGGATATTTAACAAATGCACAATCATACACAGAAAAAAATCGACAAGAATTTTGATCTAAAAAATGCCACACACATCAAAAGAGAAATTAATTTGCTTAGAAGTAAGTTCCTCAAGAGTGCCCCCATCAAATATCATCAAAATATCAATCTACTCCCCGTTTTTTTTTCCAATCTCACATTCCCTGAAAAATTACTACTTTCTCAGCCAACATACACAACAACAAATATGAGGAAAAATCAAAATGAAACGATTAAATCCATCACTTCAGCATTTGTAGACGTAGAGTATAATACCATCTTATACCAATCTAATGACATTCTAAACAATATTCATTAAAAAAAATATATTACTCGCTCATTTTATTTTTCACCAGAGATTGAATTAGAACACTTTGTACTCTCCACATGCTTTGACTTACCTTTCAACCACTTGATGAAAATTTAGGATCTTTCTCAAATTACAAGCCTTGATAAGCCTAGGACATCTTCGCCTCTGTGTATATAAACACGTGTAACAAAATAAATTCAGTATTGCTTCTTTGATAACTTCCATTGGAGAAAGAAAAGCGTCGGCTCACTATAGATTTTCCTCTTGTTACTTTTCTTCACACACACACACACACACACACATATATATATATATATATATATATATATATATATATATATATATATATATATATGGGGGATGATATATATATATATGTAAAGAATGATTTTAGGTAAACACTATGACAAAGTGGAAACAGTTTTTCGAACCTCCTTTTGAACCTCAACGGGCTAAAGTGATGTTTACGTTGATGCGATTACACATGCGCAAGATAGGCAAAGGCACGCTGAGAATTTAATTTTTTGTTATTTTTTAATGTATTTCTTGGTTATCATATAATAGACAAAAACATGCATTAAATAAATTTAATTCGAATTTAGAATTATAATATAATACCCAAATCATATATTGAAAAAATTACGTTTGAATTTGAAATTCACAACGTCGTCTCTTCTTCTGGACATGTGTTGTTGCATCAATATTAGCATCACTTTAATTCGATGAAGTCCTAAAAATAAAACGTATCAGACGGAAAAAAAACAACTTTATACATACAGGTGTAACAGGAATCTGTCCAAATTTTGTAACAGCGTGGGATAATTGTTCATCCCACACAATGTTTTAATGTCTAAAAGTTCACTAAACGACATGAGTCTCCATTTCCCAGGTTTTATAAGACGTTTAGTCATATTAACAGAACTTGTCGTAAGAATCACTAAACCCTGAGTTATTCAGCTAGAAAGCGAACACGTTAAAATCGTTTACTTTCAACCGCACTATGTCCTCCTAACTGAGCAATAGTTAAAGGAACAAGATCATTCAGGCCTTCAATAATGGTACAAAAATTGATACTTTGGCTTCCATCTTCAAACTCTATTCAAGAGCCATCAGCTGAATAGTGAATTACATCAAAATAGAGGGAACAGTAGAGAGGAAAACTGGACCAACTTAAAAAAATATCTCTTACTATAAAGGTAATTTACATTAACCAGAAAAAAAAGGCTTAGACAGAAGCGTCAATATTTTTAAATTTGGATTTTTTAATGTAACTATAACAACAAGAACATTTCGATTTCATTTTTGCCTTGAAAAAGTCGGAAGACGAAACGCGTCGGCAAAATCTAAGATCTTTTTTTCCAATTGTCATCATATACATATATATATATATATATATATATATATATATATATATATATATATATATATATATATATATATAATAGATAGGTTAGTTAATAAGACAAGGACAAGGAAAGCGCAGTAATATAATCAGTATGACATACATTAAATATTAATTATTAACCATATGACAGAAATGAAGCATGGAGAAAAAGGTTTAAATTTCTGAATTTTCAGATACGCCCGTCTCCTTCAACAAAGGACTACGGAATAAACAGAGAAATTGGATTTACCCACCGACAGATGTTTTTGTAGATGGTGTATTTTTTCATGGAAATCGTATTGTTAGCAAAAGCACGATCTCTGTTTGATTCCTTGATGTGCGAAACTTTTTTTATGAAAATTAACTTAAATTTAAAATTTTGATTGGTGTAAAAACGTTAGGCAGGTTTATTTTTTACTAGTGTGTGTCGTAGGGGAGTGAGATTGTAAACATAGATGAAGAGAGTTCTAGGTTGGGGAGAGGGAAAGACGTCTCGTGTGTCGCAAAAATTGTTGCACCATATATAATATAGTTCAAGTGTTTAAAGACACCTCAGAATTAGCATGGGATAAACTTGAAATGTGCTCTTAGGGGTCATTGAGAAAGAATGAAATAAATTATGAAACTTATAACTCTGATAGGCTTTTGCAATGAATGCCAAAAATTAGTGTTTTAGGGATTAAGTCTAAAGTTGGATATTTTGAGGAAAGCAAAATTTAATCATATTTTTTTTCTTTTTGGCATAAAAAAATTTCTACTAAAAAATCAGGTCTCTATTTTATATAAACATTTTCTCTTATTTAATGTACAAAACAACTATTTTGGGGCCAATTTATAAAATTACCAGTGGTGGGCTCAAAATTTTGAAGTTTAGCGTATATACGTACGTTCATATATATATATATATATATATATATATATATATATATTGAACAATAAAAATTATTATAAAAATAATTATTATTTCAGTTAGATTCCTCGATTCGTTTCGGCCAACATGGCCATCATCAGGAGAAAAAAAATCTGCTTCCTCATAGTAGATATATTGAACTTTTAGATATTAAACATTTTGTGCGATGAACAATTATCCCACGCTGTTACAAAATTTGAACGATTTCCTGTTATAACTCTATATAGAAAGATTTTCCGTCTGACACGTTTCATTTTTAGCACTTCATCGAAATAAAGTGATGCTCACATTGCTGCCACTTCAAATAAGCGAAAATTTTTAAACATATCTATATATATATATATATATATATATATATATAATCAAACATATATTGTTAAATATAACAGACAATAAATGTCTATTATGTTTGATCATGAATCATTCTAAGCTTCGTAGAGTTGCTTTAATTTCGTGAGAAAAAAATAAAAAAATCTAGCATTTGATATTTTTTATTATGCTTTTCCTTGATATAAGCTTTCGCCTCACATATGTATCTGTGCGTGTGTGTGTGTGTAAAAGAGAATTTAGTTGCATGTCTATATATTCTATTTTGTATGATTAGCAAGTTGTTTGAAATATGCCGCTTCAATGCCTAAATATTCGTCATAGAATTAGAGTGAGTGAAATTGCGAATGTGACTTTGATGTCGGCCATTAGGTTTTCACACTACTGAGAAATGAATGAGGGTTTTTTGAATTATTCCAAATATCTTTCTGGTCATGTTTTGTGTTGTATCATTGTCTTTGATGCCAGTCCAACCACTGACAACAGCAAACAAATGTAGAAAAAACAAAACTATTTTTGTAACATAATTATGGGCTATGTGCATTGAGTGGTCAATGATGATCGATTAACTTAATGGTATGTAAGTAATGAATCTGACGGTTATCCACAGCACACTCCTACCAGGGTACTTGAAAGTCACGTATGCGTGTTCCAAAACAAAGTTATTATCTGTATTCAGCCTTCTATTTCCATTGGTTTTCTATAGGGTCCAATTCCCCTGCTTAATATAAAACCACCTACCGCCTCTTGAAACATTGAACCAGAATCTCATCTTGTTAGGGGTGATATCCTGCATGAGATTTACATTATGCCACTGTTAATTTCCGACTAGCCCGTTTAGAGATGTTTTTGTTCGGTTACATCAGCTATTGTTATGCTTACCTTATGTTAGCTGAAACTTACTTGATTAAAAGTGTACTATTAGCTATCAGTCGATTTATATTATGTACCGTATTACTTGGTTCCGTACCAGTTTGAGAAGACTGTGCCAGTGATATAATCTATATCAATATTAGATAAATTTGTTTATTGGTTTTCAATGATGGTTAATTGGTTGGTTGGTTGATTTATTCGATTTTTACGACCGTTTGCAGGCTATTTAAAGGCATACAATATTTCTCAATTGTATGATTTTTTTGAAGATAATAATTTACTGATTCATGTCCTACTAAGGATGAAGAAGTGGATTCCTACATTTCTCATGATATTTGTAAGTGAATATAACGAACATGACTGGAATTTGAAATCGTGCCTTCGATTTTCATTTCCAAGCCGTTATCACTTACACCATCCTCACGTGTAAACTTACAGTACCTGGTATTCTCAAGAGGTCACCTAACTACAAACTAATCTGGGAAGCTGTTGCTTAACTTCGGCGATCTACCGATAACTTTTAATTCAACTTGATATGATCGCAGGCCTGACGTTTAAGTAGGACCATAAATAATACATTGTTATACATAAAAAGAAAATGGCCATAAGCTTGATGAAAACAACGTTTTAGTGTCAAAATATTTATTACTAAGAGGGAAAAAAAACAAAGTATTTTTATTATTTTATTAATTTTTTCCATTCATTTTAGAAATCTTTGATTAAAAAGTCTTTTATTTTTCTGTCAAAATAACATGACTAAATAACAGCAAATTTTAGCCTGTTTTTTGCAGTAACAGACATTAGTATGGAAAATGTTGCAAAAATAAAAAAAAATATCAGATTTTAATAAGACTTTCAGAAATTATTAAAAAATGATTGAAATTATTTTAAATATGTTTCTTTTTTAAAGTTATGATATTTTTTCTTTACATATGATCCCCATCTCACAACTAATTTTATTAAAACTCTAGAAATTTCATCGCTGAGCATTTTAGAGATTATATCATTGAAAAACAGAATCTAAATCATGCTTTTCTTTAAAAAAAAATCAAACCATGTGTTACCGAAAATCAGCTTCAAATTGTAAAATACAAAACCCAATAAATCAAAGACATTATTTAATTTCAAAAGCTTTTTGTTGCTTTTATGAATAAGAACAATATTGTCTGGAGGCAAAAAAATTTCTTGGTGTAAAATGAATTTTTACAATTGTTTGGTAAATCATTTTTTTTTTTTTACAATTTGACGTTATAGTTGTTAAATATTTAAAAATTAATTATCGAATCTAAATCTCATAGTCAGTTCTGTTATTAAGTAGGTCTATCTGTTTGTTTGATTTTTTTGTGTTTTTTTTTTTTTTTTTTTTTTGTGTGTGTGTCCATGAAAACGATTTTATTTCAAATGTACGGATGACCGGAAGAAGCAAGAGTACAAAATGAATTTTATACTGCTTTATAGCGAGATTTATCAATATTATTTTTTCGTTTCAAGTAATTTACTTTAAAGTAAAAAATAATTAATTGAAATAAATTGTTTACTTTTTAAACTGTCATATAACAATTAAGATTAAAAAAATATAAAAAATATTAACACGTTAAAAAATTTATAACATTTCAAATATGAGAAGTGTACCTACAATTATTAGGTTCCTCTCTTATGAAATTTACGTGGTCTTATATTTTTATCTCAACGATGACATTTTTATTTCATAAATGAGATAATATAAAACTTAATAATAAAACAAATGGAGATAAAATAATAATTGATAAAAAATAATACCTTAAAATTCCATGAGATGCACATCAAAATTATAGATACCTCTCTCATGAAATTTTATCTTACTTATGAACTTTTAATATTTTTATATTTTTAAGCCTCTTCAACAAATTTAAGGTTAAACTAAAGTGCGTAAAAAAATAAAATATAATAAAATTTTAGACTGCTGAAAGTATTTATTGCTTAAAAAAATAAACTAGAAAAAAATTACGTCATTTCTGTTCTTCCTCTGATGTTAGCTGTCATTATGTCGATGAAACAATCACTCATTATTTGTCAATAGTCCCTGCTTTTAATACATGCTTTCTCTTATTTTAAACTACATTTTTCCTCGAAAAAGGTAAGTAACGTTTGTTACCAAATATATTAAATAAACTTTAAATTTTCAAATTTTCTTCAAATTGCTATAACTGATTTGACAAGATTTTTAAAAGGAGAATTAACTTTTATTTACAAATGGCGGATATCATCGATTTCATGGTAATTTCGCTGACTAAAAAAAGAAAATATTTAACAAAAATTTTGGACGTGCTAGGAATGATTAAAAATGTAAAAAATAATTAAAGCTATACTCTGGTCGTTCCTCTTAATAATAACATGAACACTTAACCAATTAAGATTTGTTTCCATCAAGTATAACGCCGTTTTTATCATGCTATGTTCTTTTTTGAGCGGAACCGTTGAGTTGCCTTCCTATAAATAATAATAGAAAACTGTCAGGTTCTAGGCCGACCAACACCTTGTATTCCCAAGCCATGAAGGGTACTTAGTTAATCAAGAAATGCAAAACTATAAATAAAAATTGTAAACTGTCAGGTTCTATGCGTGAATACTGCAGTATGCATAATATTACTTTTTATTATTATCCGTACACCTATTATTTGCGTGTACAATTATTATACTTTTCTAAATTAAGAGCTAGAATCAGTTATTTTTCGACGGAGAAACATACACCATAATAGACTACAAATAATGCAAAGAAAAATCTGTTAAATCTGCAGCGTTCTGATTCTCTTTAATGTTGGTTAGCACATTCTGAAATTAAATGCTGCCTCCCAGACTCTGATCCAGATGTTGCGAAATTGTTCCGAAAGAAATAGGTTACGATTGTACGTTTCAATAGATTTTCCTTTCAATCATTTTCCTACAACGCTGTTATTTTCCTGATAAGCTTCTCGGCCATTGAACGTTTACGAAACAAAAGCAAATGAATCTTTCCTCAGATCCCTTACTGTGAAACAAAGAGAAAGAGATAGACAAAAAAATAAATGAAAGCATACAGCTGCTGTTACACGAAAGCACGTATTTGTTGTTCACAAGAGACACTAGAATGCATCTCGAATTATCTAATAACTATTAGGTCGGTGCAAAAATAATGACGCAATGATGTCGTTTTTTTTACGTATTTTAACGTCAAAAAACGACATTATTACGTCATTATTTTTGCACCAACCTAATACCACAAGTCAATCTCTAGCCTTGTTTTTTTTTTAATCATTTTTGCCTCAAGCAAGGTGATAATGCCACTAGGATGCATGGGTTATAGGTTGAAGATCATGACAAAACATTGGCCAGGATAAGTTAGGAAAGGAAACGGTTTCAGGAAGAGACAAGTTGAAGTTTGACGATTATTTATTTTTTAAAGATTATAAGCAGCAGGGAAGCAAGACATCGAAAAGGAGTTTCACAGATGATAAGTGTGGGAAAATAAATTGTTATAATAATGGTTCAATAGTAAGAAGGTGAAGCCTAGCTTCAAGTCTAGTAGCACGCTTAAATTCATGTAGGCAAGGCACTAGTGGCGGGCGGGTAAGCTCATCAGAACAATTGTCCTGAAAATATTTGTAGAAAAGACAAGATCAAGTCGGAAAGAAGCCACGTCAAGTCGATGAGAATGTGACAGTATTTGAGATAACTGCCCCGGGCCGATTACGTTACGTGCGCTTCTTTGAATGTAGTCAAGAATCTCAAGATATACAACACGGACACCAAACCAGGAATATGGCAGCATTATTTAATGCACGGATGAATGATAGATTTACAAATGTACAAGATGGATTCTGGTGAGAAAATTTTCTGAAATTGCAGCTTGAACCAAATTTCTTTGCAGTAAATGTAGCATTTGATTCAATATAGTCACTGCACATCACGTCAACGGATAGCATCAGCCCAAGAATGCGTAGAGTGCTTCTCTCCTGCTGGTTAGCATCAGCCATGCTGATGGCAGACAGAAAAGTTTCTCTGTGGTGATTAAATGAATGTAGTTTTGTTTTGGATGCGTTAAAATTTACAAATAATTTCTTATCCATTTAACTACTGATTGGGTTTCCTTTTCAAGGGTGGATATCAGGTTTACTTTTACGGAACATTTTAAGTATTTTTTTTTAATATGTACATTCATTATAAACATAATACTATATAAATTATATACATACTATTACATAATTAAATAAACCACACATGCAATCTATAACATTTTACTTATTATCCATAGTAAGATTTATAAGGAGGTAGGCTGAACATTTCTAGCAGAACGTCTTTATCAAAGCCGACTCTTCGTATGATATACCCAAATTAGCGAAGCTTCCTTTGTGCTATCTGCTGTCTCAATATGTACCGTGTTCTGAGATTATCTAGCCACCTGTTATTAGTGTTTAACACTGCCCCCTGGAACTCTAATTACTCTGCGATATTCCCACATCTCGAGAGCATCATCCTGGTGCCTTTATCTTTTGGTCAGTGACCATGACTCGGCTCTGTAGTGCAAATAAGTGGAAATTATGAGATATAGGTAGGATATTTCTATTTGAACCTCGACTTGAAGAGATTGATTTTATTCATCGTAGAAGTCTTGCACAATTCTTGTACAGGGTATGATAGGTCCTCGCTTTAAAGTTCTGAACTGGTGGAACTAAAAGATGAAGTTGGTCAAAATAAATAACGTTAAAGTAGCGATAAGTTTGTAATGTTTTATCCTGCACAAGTGAAAGACACCAATATAGGGACTGAACTCATAACAGGAGTAAAAGGTTAACCATAAACATAATTTGAGAGTAACCAGTGGAAATATACCGCCATGTTTACTCTCAAGATAGGCAAGATACTGAAGAGTGGTGAAGTAAGGAATTTTTGTTTATCATATTGTTAGAAATATTCCCATGATACACTATTTACGTTGTTCGGACTATTATCCTCATCTTTTTTGCCATATTTATCACAACGTTTCGGCCGTTGTACGCTCCGGCCTTCTTCGGTTGGTTGGAATGTCGAACTGAACCCTTTATTTCGCTCCCTGGGGTAGACTGTTCTAGTTCCACGTGTTATGTCTAATGGATGGAGGTTATCAGTTATCATCTGTTAATTCCCCGCTCCAAGTTTTCCACTGCCTGTATCCACTGTGCCATGTGTCCTCAAGAACACATGGCACAGTGGTAACGTTAGTGGTAGCGTTAGTTAGATCCAGTGGTAACGTTAGCGGTAGCGTTAGTTAGATCCAGTGGTAACGTTAGTGGTAGCGTTAGTTAAAGTGGTAACGTTAGTGGTAGCATTAGTTACAGTAGTAACGTTAGTGATACCGTTAGTTAGTGGTAACGTTAGTTATATTGGCAACGTTAGTTACATTGGTAACGTTAGTGGTAGGGTTAATTAGATCCAGTGGTAACGTTAGTGATTGCGTTAATTACAGTGGTAACGTTAGTTGTAGCGTTAGTTACAGTGGTAACGTTAGTTAGTGGTAATGTTAGTTAAATTGGTAACTTTAGTTAAATTGGTAGCGTTAGTGGTAGCGTTAGTTAGTTCCAGTGACAGGACCCAAAGAGTGTGAGTTCAATACCTGGTTATGGCAGTGAAGAACTGTGAGAGGGGAATTAACAGGAGATATCTCATAATTGACATCCATTAGACATAGCACGTGGAACTAGAACAGCCTACCCCAGTGAGCGAAATAAAAGGTTCAGTTCAACATTCCAAACAACTGAAGAAGGCCGGAGCGTACAACGGCCGAAACGTTGTGATAAATATGGCAACAAAGATGAGGATGATAGTCCGAACAATGCAAATAGTGTACATAATACCTCATCTCAGAAATATAGACAGATATTCGCATGATATTGTAAATAGAAAGATATCGCAAGAAAACTTACCAGTCAGTAAAGAAATATCTATGGTACGTTAATAATTTCTCTTTCGGGATTCTATTTGGAATTAGAATTATATGAATTCCTATCAGGTTTAATTATTGGCGGCCACAATATTAAATACCTAATATATGTATTAGGTTGGTGCAAAAATAATGACGTAATAATGTCGTTTTTTGACTTATTTTTAACGTCAAAAAAGACATTGTTACGTCATTATTTTTGCACCAACTTAATAAAACGGCATGGTGCTGATAACTGATAAGATAGGTATTCTACAAAAGCTACCACAGAATGTAGCGAAGGAAAGCGAGAAGAAGGGCCTAAACATAAACTGCAAGAAGACGGAATGCATGGCTGTTAGCAAAAGGAACAGCTCAACATGCAAACAACTTTAATATCTAGGATAGGTTCTAACAGAGGACGGAAAGTGTGACACTGGAATCTGAAGACGCCTTCAGATAGCTATAAATGAATTCTAAAAGCCAAGCAGATAATTAAGAGCCAGAAACACTTCGTTAGAAACAAAGAAAAGAGTACTGAACTTTTACGTGATACCTGTCCTCCTGCATAGCAGTGAATGCTGGACAACCTCCTCAAAGATGACGACGAGACTTGAGGCCGCACAAATGTGATTCTGCAAATGAATGCTATGGTCAAAATATTTGAGCAACTACAAACCTTTAGAGAAAATGGATGCAAAAAGGAAATTTATACCTAAAATAAGAAACAGTTTTACATTTTTAGGGCACATAATGAGAAAGGAGGGCTTAGAATATCTGACACCCACAAGGCAGATTGAAGGCAAGAGGGACAGTGGAAAACAACACATAACATAGTGAGGTTGAGTAAATGGCTGACAGAACAGGGTTTAGGAGAAATAAGATAAAAACAAAACTTATTAAGCGCTAAAAGGAAGTGAAAATTGTGGAGAGCCATGACCTCTTATGTCCTGAGGGGACATGGTACTTAAAGATAAAGCTAATGTCATTAACCCTCGTATTAATTCCAGGTCACTGGAAATCCCTATTCTTGATTTTCACTATATTGTTTTAATTGATATGAAGTTGTGGAAAGCCATGATCGCCTAGGTCCTGACGGGAAACGGTAGATAATTAAGACGAAGACAAAACCGAGGCATCTACTGTTGATGTTTTTCCTCTCAGTCTTATTCAATATTTATATTATAGAAATGAAACTGCTATGTAATACCAATTCTCCTATATATCAAGAAATGTTAGGAAATTTGCTCATAGATTAAGAGCACGCTTTAAAGCAACGGAAATATGGCTCTGCAGATGGAGGCAGTGAATACCAATGACAGAAAATGGAAGAAGCTTTAAGGAAAAATGGAAAGAAAAAGAAAGCTTCGTCTTAGAATCAGAAAGAAATCGTTGAATTTTCTGCTACGGTGTAAAAGATTTTATACTCACAGCATATATTGAAGGTGCAGGGGAAAAATGCACGTGTAAATGGATCAGAGAATAAGGTCTTGGAGGGGTGGTAGAAAGACAAAGCTTGTAGGAGCTACAAAATATAGGAAGATGTGGAGAGTCATTATCGCTCACGTCCTGAAGAGACAAGATACATTACAAGATGTTGAAAAAAAGACTTATTTAAACTCAGAATAATTTGGCACTGTGGAAAAAGAGACTTTTTCAACTTACACTTGGGACCTCTTGTTCAATTCTTGCTATACTCGAATCAAATGGTAATTTAGGGAAATATTGCGGATAACTTTAATAAGAAGCGTCTCCATTTTCAAAGAAAACCGAACTGTAGTTGGGGTGGGGTCAAATCAGACATATTATCAGCCCTCCCCAACAGTTACCAAGAATTGAACACGAAGTTCCATGTGTAAGTAGAAAGAAGTGCATATTGTTTTAGTAAAGAGAAATAGGATTTATACTAAGTTAAAACTTAATTAAAAAAAAAAACAAGCTCCCCCCTTTTCAGTAATTATTCCAGTCGAAATGTCGGAGACTAAACCGACTATCCCACTCTAAGTTACCAGAGAGTTACCTTGTTTGCAAGCCAGTAGAACGAAAAACAAGACCTAACAGAGGGCGGGGAAACTCTCTGTCTCAACGGTGTCTCCATAAACCACCGCGGAAAGGAAACGGGAAACCACTCCACTACCAATTTCAAGACAAATTATGACTAACAACACAGATTATGAGGTTATTATGAGGTGGAGAGATATGATCGAGTACATCCTAAAAGGACATGGCACATACAAAGAAAGAATAATTTGGTACAGGACTACAGTTTGCGGTGGTCAGTTGAACTAAGTTTTCGACAATTTTGCTGTTTATATTGTGACTACTCTCCTCAACTTTTGTTTGTTATCTGAATGTTTTCGACGTCGCACCCTCCGTCTAAGAATATTGTTTTCGTTTATTGTTATATGTTGTCAATGGAGCCGTTTTTATTTTTCTGAGTATCTACGACCGAAAGTTTTGTTTTCATAATATTAATAAAAAGGTTTATAAGAAATGTTAAATACTGAGAGGTTGCAAGATAGCTGGTCAGTAAGTAAAGCAAGATATATTTGTAGTGTGTTAATAAACTCTCTTTAAGTATTATCGTTGGAATTCTGGACTGATTCTCAAAGGGAGAGGCGACGTTTCTGCTTTTCATTAGGTTCTTTTCTTTGAAACTTCTACAACATTGTTATTTCCATAACAGCCGGCTGTTGATTGAATGTTATCAAACCAAAGCTGATTGACCTTTGATAAGATTCGTTTCTTTGATGCAAACACCGAGAAAAGATAGACAAATGCGAAAGGAACAAACGATTACCATTGGTCAGATGAGTGTCGAAAGGGAAACGAACTTGTTGGCAAAAGAATATCGATTTACTTGGCGAAACGGGAGCGACAGTTACAGCTGACTGTCTACGAGGAATGGATTGAGGGAAGAGCAGTTGGCTTGGATGGCGCCATTGTACATAACTGCTGCTAATACCAAAATGTTTACCCTTGTGTACAAACAGCATTGAGTTTATTTAAAAGTGATACTTGAACGAGAAAGGCTGCCCTAACAAGTATTCGAAAGAAAGGTTTAGTGTAATTAAACTTTAACAAAAATTCGATGAATTCCGTTTGCAGTTTCCAGATCTGGAAGATGGTAAAAAAAAATAATAAAACAAAAAATTATATAACAAAAAAATAATATAACAAAAAAATAATATAACAAAAAATTATAAATACTTTATCTTATAGAGGAAACTCCACGAATTGGGTATATAAGAGATTTAGAATGGATTCTTAAAAATGAAAAAAAACTTTCCTGTAGCTTTCATTTAAAGCTAAAATGAAGTTTTCATTTTACCTTAAAATGAATGCTAAAGGATAAAATTTACTATACCCGGTAAGCAAAAAATTCATACAGAAATTATATTGATTGGAATGGAATTGGATTTTTTCAGCAAAATCGCCAACGTAATTAATTATTATACATTTGCAAACCAAACTTAATTTTCCGTTTAAAAAT
Source organism: Acanthosepion lycidas (assembly GCA_963932145.1). NCBI lineage: Eukaryota > Metazoa > Mollusca > Cephalopoda > Sepiida > Sepiidae > Acanthosepion > Acanthosepion lycidas. The sequence continues at coordinate 56,155,719 of OZ010578.1, read as the reverse complement.
CTTGCAAAAATAAAATATATATTTCTGAAACGTTATTTGAGGAAAATTAGCAAATTTAAAGTTAATCTGATTGGAAAGAAATATTGTTTACTTATAGCATAAAAGGTTGTATAAAACATTCCCTAAAAAATAATGTCGTTTTCTCACATATTAACAGATGACATTATTTTTGCACCAACCTAATATATATATATATATATATATATATATATATATATGTGTGTGTGTGTGTGTGTGTGTGTGTGTGTGTGTGTATATATATATATATATATATATATATGTATGTTTGTATGTATGTATGTAAGTATATGGGTCTTGAATTTACTGTCAAATTATATATATATAATGTTCGATAAAAGTGACTCACCTTATCCTTTTAATTTAGCACAGCTATCGTTTCATCTGTGAAGAGAACATTCTTCCTATCTTCTACGGTGAATTTTTTGTAATAGTGAGCCCATTCAAGTCTCTTGGCTTTGTTGGCTCTGCTTATTAGCGGCTTAAACCTTTGTGTAGAAGATTTGTAGCCTTGTTCTAACAGCCACCGACGGACTGTTGAAGAGGCAAGACTAACACCTTGATCTTCGCTTGGACTGCCTGCTATTTCTTGGCTAGTTATAGTCCTATTCTTCGCAACTTCTCTCTTGATTACCCTGCCAGTTCTATCATCAATCTTTTTCTTTCCTCCCCTTTTCTTCCTTGGAGCAGGAGTGGCATTATTATGTGCCCTAAGCACTCGAGAGACAGTTGATTGCGAAGTTATAGCAATTTCTGCAATTTCTCCCGTAGACTTGCCTGATTTTGAGAGGGCAATAATATATACCTTAAGTGATTCTGAGTGGCTATTTCAAGTTGTTTTTATACTGGATGAGGCTTTCTAGAATATTCTAGATTTAATTTAAGAGGTTCTAGAATTCTCTAGAATATTGTTCTGAGTGTATTATAAAATAGTTTTCAATATTTTGTCAAAAGCTCTTTAAATTTACCAGGTTAATCATTAGTCTGCGTTTAGCAATAGAATACCTTAGGGTGAATAAACTTTTTCCTATGTGGAAATAATTTTAACCCCAAAAACAATAGACAAAAAATATTTTTAGTAAAAAAATCAGGTGAGTCACTTTTATCGAACAACATTGTATTCATATTCATATATAAAAGTGAATATTGAAGTCAACACTCAGAGGCGACAGGCTGTTTCATGCTAGACGCTATCGTCAGACGGACTGATGATTGTGTCCAGCATGAAACAGCCAGTCGCCTCTGAGTGTTGACTTCAATGATCATTTATATATTTATATTTCCATACGCTCTATCTCTGATATTGAGCACTTTATCCCATCAATATAGCACACCTTGAAACTATAGTTCTTCATATATATATATATATATATATATATATATATATATATATATATAAGATAATATAATATAATATAAAATTCGAAGGTTGGGTGCAGACTTTAATGTCGAATTTTATATTTACATGAGCTCTGGCCCTTATATTAAGAACTTTAACCATAAGTATAACTTAAAACGATATTTTTCGCACACACCCACATACACACACACACATATGTGTGTGTTCGTGTGTTTATTAGGTGTGTTTGTCTATGTGTGTGCTTGTGTGAGTGCGTTATATTGGGATTGTCCTTAGCCTTGTCAGTGAAATTAGGAAGAGAGAACTATTGGGGAGGGACCGACAGTTGTGCTAGACGGAAGTCTCAAGTGATATTAACCGTGTATGTTTGGGTATACTGGCCTTGTTTAGACTTTTGACCTCACTAGACAATGTGTTATCGCCCAGAAATTGTAACTAAGGCCCTCTGAACATTGTTGCAGTATAAACCACACGTGGGATCTCTGTGGTTGTAGCCTGAAAAGTACAAATGTGCAGTCCTCTAAAACAGGGATTGGCTACTCGGATACGAGACGCCAGCCATTATATATATATATATATATATATATATATATATATATGTGTGTGTGTGTGTGTGTGTGTGTGTGTGTGTGTGTGTGTGTGTGTGTGTGAAAATATATAGAAAATAGGAAAGAACTGGTTATGTAAATAATCGAAAGTTCTTTAGTATTTTTGTTATTATTTTAAAAAAATAGTGCTCGATAAAAAAAGTAGACCATAAATATAATTATGTATTTAAAAATATGATTCCAACACGCTACATAAGAGTTCTCATGTTTCAAAAAAAGAGCCGAAAACTTCAATATAATCATTTGAATTAAATTGAATTAATTATTTGAAGATGGAACAGAGCTTACTTTAATTCATATCACTTTCCAAACTAATATGCTAACAGAAAAATGGATATTCCTTTCCCAATCTACTGATAATGCGGAGGGACGCTGCTGATGACATAAGTATTCGTAGTTGGGATAAGAATGATCTTGAACAGAACAACATTTTTACCAACTGTTCTTAGAAATAGTGCTGAAGGTAATAGTAGTTTCGCCCAATACCCCAAATTGATGCAATATCAAAACCTTCAGCTCGTTTCAGCTTTTTAGATAGGCACGTCAGATTGAAACGTTCATATAAATGTCATTCATGGCGCCAAAACCTTTCTGAAATGCCTAAGCTGTCAGCTGTATACAACCGCCTCGGACTAAGGAGTAAAATGGATTTGAGCAAGTCTTGACGACGCTCTCCTTTTTCAAACTTTGTAGACTGGCGCTACAGAATCAGGAAGAATCAACTGACACCAGAAACCATATCACTTGGGCATTTTCAGGAGCAACAATAACCAAAATTGATAGCACATATAACTCGAAAAGAAAATAATGACATGATCATGATGTTGAAGTTTCACACGACTTCAAAAAAGATTAGGAAAGAAACGCCTCTACCAATAATGGAAGAAACGATAACAGCTACTGGACCGGAGAAAATTATTTTACCTGAAAAATTGTTTTAATAGAATGATTTTATGAATTTTAACCGACGGGCTGTTCGGTCAATAAATGTTGAATGATTCTTCATTCGAATTGGTTAATATTGCCATTATCCTTCATAGGTATATATTTACTATCGCTCACCAATATTTACCAACATAGATAAATTGCAAAGAGCTGAGGAACTTTAATTCCGACACAGGTTAGGGATCGCGGCAACCAGAAGAAAAAAAGGTAACCTTTTCATTTTTCCGAGGAGGTAATGCAAAATTTATAAAAGATGAAAAGATGACTGATGCTTTGATAATATGAACTATCAACGGGTTTCTAATGCATTTAACAAAGGCGTACATGTGCGCATGCGCTCCTGCATTCAACTTTATGCGTATGCAAAAGCGCACAAATGCAGGACAGATAAGCAAACACACACATAGTGAGAAAAGCATATATGCACACAAATGCGAATAAAACAAAGGTGTACTTCTTTGAGAGTGTTATTAATCATGCACAGCCATGATCCACACAATCACACAGCGAACTAATACAACAACATGCAGCAACACGTACACACACACATACAAACAAATGTGGGAACAGACACACACACATAGACACAAAACGCATACAAACACTTGCACATACATAGAGCAAAACTTACATATACATTACGAAATTGAATCATATAATTATACAGTTATACACTCGAATGCACACACATTACTTACAGGTGAAAACAACATACCATACGGACACACACAAATGCACAAAGAAACGTACAATCACACGCACGAACATATACATACAATCCCTCACACACATGGGTGAACACAGAAAAGAAAACATAATCGCACGTACGCCTATGCAGACACTTACGCACACATACAAAATTAACATAGAATTGCGTAAATGCAACTGTATGCACACAGAAACTTCCACATACACGCATACATGGGCACTAGGACATAAACATACAATCACACACACTCACGTAGATACAAGTATACACACACAAATGTACAAAGATATGCACGCAAGGAAACAAAACGTTCATATGTACATACACATTCGCCCCACCCGCACACTCACGGATGCACAAAAAGAAAAATATCCCAATCATGCGTACACACACTTACGCACACATACAAAATTAACATACAATCGCAAATATACATTTGTAGGCACACAGAAATATTCATATATACTTGTGCTCATATACATGTTCACATAAACATAAACATACAATCACACACACACACACTAAGATACATACATACAAACATGCATACATACAGATGCACAAATATATGTGCACAAGGAAAATAGAATGTGCAGGGATGCATATACGATACATAGACGCAAACACACACTCACTTACGGGTGCATAGAGATGAAAAACGTACAATCTCACGTACACAAAAGAAATTAACATAAATATCCAATCTCACAGACACTTACATACAAGCATGCACGCACAACTGCACAAGCAACATGTGCCTAAGGAAACACAGAACCAGACATATATACATGAACATAAGTATAAGCTCCACGCACGCACAGGCACACAGATATACAAACATGTATACTCATACGTACGCACACACACAAAGTACAGTCACATACACGCCCCCCACCCCGCCACCGTTAATAAAACAGACATGAAATTACACCCAAAGTCGCATGCACTTAGGCGCATGCGTACAAGGAACACCCGCACTCACTGAGCCACGGATCTATACAGCGTTACACACTAAATGAATATGGTAAAAACTTTAAAAAGTCAATATCGCGCTATCCTCGCTTTTCACCATTCATTTTTAAATCAGTATATTTTCGTTTTGGTTTTCTTAAAATTTTCATAACTCCCAACGCAGGTCTTTCCGTATTTCATCTTTCTTTTCATTTTCCGTTTTTTAATTTTTTTTTTTAATTTTTTTTTTTTTTATCGTAAATCGTAACCCGTCACGAAATCACATCACGGCGCCATTGAATGTACTAGTGTTCGATGTTTAGCACTGGGTCAGTGCTGAATATCCAGGACTAGAAATGAAAAAGAAAAAACAAACAAACAAGGTGATGGAGAAGAAGATCAATAGAAATAAATGCTTGTGGTTGCACAAGTTTACTTTAAAGACTAAATTTCCATTTTCTTCTTTGCCGCAATGCCATCCAACCCCGTTTTGCTGACGTTAGCAACAACTGGATCCTGTCAGCAAATTCGATCTTGTCAACGTACGCTGAATGATTGATTATTTTTGAAAACTTCAAATGCACCCTGAAAAAAGAAACAACATAAAATTCTTCACGGAAAAAAAAAACGGATTCTGAATCACGTTTTATACGTACGTACATCATGGCTGACAGCACGCTGCTGAGAATAACAATGGCAAAATATAATTGCAAGAATCCATTTTCACTTACAATATCAAGTAATGCGTGTGCATTAAATTTTAAAGCTGCCGAAGACGTTTCATAGGAAAATTCGAAATAACAGAATAACATGTGCCCAGAAAGAAGAACCAGTCAACATTATTGGATATCGTGAAAATACAGGTCCTACGACAGAGTTTTTTAACCCTTAACTGGATGTCTTAACAAAGATGAAATGATCCGACACCTCAAGGGTTTGCAATTCATCTGAAATACGCAAGTATTTATATATCCCCGCCCCTGTGCTAGAAGGCCGGTGGTATAATGAAAGTATTCATCTACCATGTGATGTGATTTGTTTACAATCTTGCTGAATATCTACTCAACCCCTTATTAGAAAAGCCTACACACTCACTCATACACAGATACCCCTCACACACGCATATATATATATATATATATATGAAGTGAAGAGTCCTGTTTCTAAACATACGATCTTTCTTTAGCCACCCTCTTGACCCAGTGCATCACTACCTCTTCAAGGAACTTGGTGTAGTTCTCCGCATTGAGTCTGTCTCCCCCACCAACAAATCCGGAATTTCTTTTCTCATCAGAACGCTCAGAGTGAGTTTTCCGAATTGCAAAAGGATCGTAATCATCATTAGACTCCGCCCAACTTTTTCTCAGTGCCGTACACTGTCTTCATATTGATACCCAAACTCTCTGAAACGTTCATATTGGAGATCCCGGCGCAAATGCTAAGTAGTACAGAATGCTGTTTACACATTTCTGGCGGAGTAAATTGCGTCACATTCGAAATTCCAAACTATATCACCTGAAGAATGCCGGTGCGTACAACGACCGAAACTTCGTGAATGTGGCAATAACCTTAAGGACAACAATGCGTAAATAGTGTAAATAGTTAAAACATTACATCTCATTTCATTACATTACATAAAGAGAGATATTAAGGATTTTTTGCCATATTAATGATTTTATTTGTCATCTGTAGCTAACAAACATTAATCGAAACAATTTGAACACCACTGAAATAAACGTATTTTTATTCTAAGTCTTCGAAAACTTTTACTGCTCGTATCTCAGAAAGTATCTGATGAGTTCGGATTCAAATTGTAATTATTTTGAAAAATCTATAAACAAACAAGTAACTCTAAATTCCGTTCACAAGCTAAGCATTTGCTGATTCGATTTCTAACAATTAACAATTTGCTTATTTTTTTACTGTTTAATTATCATGCCTCCAAGTCAGGATTTGTATTATCTGCGTACCTAAACCAGATACAAATTAGAATTATCTCGGGGGAAATTCCACTGATGACATTGTGACATTTGCATTATCCAAATTCTTAATTCCGAGGAGCCAATCTTCGGTATTTAATCTGTTTTTGCCAAGAGTAAATATGTTAAAAACAATAAATGAAGACATTTATTTAAAATTGTACTTAACTTAATGCGATCTGAAGCCAAATGATTCTGCTTAGATATTTAATATGCAGGATTAGACTTCTTAAAGACCAGTGGTCTCCACACGGTGCAGCGCGCTTTATACCTGCAGCAGAAGAGGATAGCAGGAGAGACGGAATGATTGAAAGACAACGATTAGAAAACATTGATATGCCAAAAATAAATATGATATCAAAATTGAAAGTATTATTATGCAATATTAGTAACGGCATACATGTCCATATACAAATAGTCATGAATAATTATTGAGCGATGTTTATCACTGTGATATTTTTACATTATGTCAAGTATTAAAAATATCGTAACTAGTGTCCGTAAATTGAATGAGAGAGTTATCAATAATAATGTTCTGATTTCAAATCCGTAGTTATCCCCCTTTATCTTTTAATTTAAAAGAATACATTTAAAAATAATATAAGCGAGAGAGATCTATCTTATATTATTTTTAAATGTATTTTTTTCACATATAATTTAGTGAGTTGCGAGCGAATTTTGATTCCGAAAATGTGGCCCATAGAAAAAAAAAAGTTTGAGAACCGTTGTTATAGACTCATTGTTTGGAAGTGTTGTTATCAGACAACTTTTCATCTGTTGTATAATCTGGACTTTTTTCTTAGTTTTGCTAATGTTTATGGAATTTAAAATTGGTTTGGAGCCTTGTGGGTATAAAAGTAGTTTTACCTACTGGCTTTGAGTTCAATCTCTGATCAAGCAAATGAATTAATCCAACTAACAATGGACGAAATATTCATTTTTGATGTGGCGTAACCGTCTAGTATGCGAGCGACCATAATTCTCCACAACGTCCCGTGCCTTTTAGTTCTACGCAATGTTTCACGTTTACCATTTCTCTTAATCCCTGTGCTAACATAATTTCACAATAACTCTCTCCTCCTTCCTTGAATCCATGATATGGCACTAAATTTCCCTAACTCTGTTTCCCCATAATGTATTCGAGAAATGCCAAGTGCCTCTTTTTTTTAATTTTAGGTATGACTGTTTTCGAAGTTTCTGTTTTCTTTAGAACTTCATCTTTGCTGACCTCTTCTGTCCCTAGTATTCTCATCATCCGTCTGTAGATCCACGTCTCTGTTGCTTCGTTTTTGTTTTTTTTTATATCACAAGAGAATCTGTCCAGAACTAGATGACATGCAGGTAGAAAGATACGCCATACTTTTCAACATCTTCTCTATGCTTCCAACGTAATATATCTACGTTTTAATACTATGCCGAGTTTCTAAAATATTTCTTTCACTCTTCCCGGCTGAAACATCAGTTAATCACTGAATTTAAGCAACGTTGAGTGTTCCTGCTATATATTTAGAGGTCCTTGATAAAATCCCAAGAATCTGCAATGTTTTCGTTCCTGACCTGGCATCTTAGCTTCAGTCACTCTCCCACCGTCGTAATACAGATTCCTTCTTTCTATAAATACTTTCCCTTTTCTATAAATACTTTCCCTTTTCTACTTTCATGGTAATTGTTCAGTGAAGATTCCTCTCGGGTACAGAGACATAAATTTAAGCGAAGAACTAGATTGGTAATACTGTCTCATCAATTCACAGTTGAATTGTCTTGATATAAAACCGAAAGTTCTATGCTAGTAGTTTCTTCTCTCGCAGTTCTCGCTTGTGGAATTCTCTTCCGGCTTCTTGCTTTCCAGCCTACTTTGATCTTTAAAAATTTAAATGCAATGTCAATCGTTATCTACTGTTTTCTTGATTCCTCTTCCTTTATTGCCCCCTCTCTCATTAATAATGCTAGTGCCTTGATTAAAAAAATAAAAATATCCCGTAAACGATATCTGATTCTGTGACAATGAAGGAAGGAAGGAAGGAATGATAGAACGGAAGAACAAACAGAGGAAGGAATAGGGCTAGAAAGAAAGAAAGAAAGAATAGAGAGAGGGGCGAGAGCCGAACGGACGGACAGAGTCTTAGTGGCTTTACTGCCTTGCTTGGGTGAAAAGATTAAAAAATAAAAATAAAAATATACCGTAGACGATATCTGATTCTGCATCAAGGAAGGAACGAAGGAACGAAGGAACGAACGAATGAACGAACGAACGAATAGAGAGAGGAAGGAAGGAAGGAAGGAAGGAAGGAAGGAAGATAGGAAGGAAGGAAGGAAGAAAGGTAGAACTAAGAAATAAAAGAAGGATGGAAAGAAGGAATAGAGCGAGAGAAAAAAGAAAGAAAGAAAGAAAGAAAGAAAGAAAGAAAGAAAGAAAGAAAGAAAAGGCTGAGGGACGAACGGACGGGCTTTTGGGCGGAAGGAACGGATGTACAAAGCAAGGAAGGAAGGACAAAAAGATGGAAGGAAGGCAAAAGACAAATATGGAGAAGAAAGAAGAAAAAGAATGAAGAATCAAGGAAATAAGGAAGGAAATTAATGTGAACCAAAAAAATGGCAGAAATCTATACAATTTTATATCAAAGTGAAAAACAATATGGCGTCTCTTTGGTTTTGCGAAACGTATCACTTGAACAAGAAGTTTTGCGAAAGATATCACTTTAATCATAAACTTGGATATGTGAGAGAAAAAATAGAGAGAGGGGACTATGGGGACTACTTATAAGCGGAGGATTTAGATCGAAGGAAAGGGTACAGGGTTTAAAAACAGTTCTTTTTCTTCAGTTAATACACTCAACCAATAGAAAATCCAGAAACATGCAATGACAGAAAATTACCAACAAGATCACAATATATTAGAAAACGAAGCCTTACATGTCATTCAAAATATTTTTTTCTTTAAAAATAGACACAATTGCTCAGGGGTTAATTAACTTTAATCACTTAAAAATACAAACGTTAGTAAATGAATAAATCAGCAATGCTTGATAATCATCTGCTAACTAATGATAAAAATGAAAGACATACATGGTGCGATGGGCAAATTGTCGCCATTTTATATATTGTTTTAATTTCGCGCGTACGCGGTTTTTAGTTTCTTTTTTTTTTTTTTTGATTTTGTAGTCAACAAAATAAATTTAAAAAATTAAAAAAAACGCGTATATACGATATTAAAACAACATATAAAATGGCGGCAATTTGCACAGTATAATGGGGTCAGTTTGGACATCGTCTGCGAGAAAAGAGGACCATGAAGCAATTCGCTCCTCCAGAAATTTGGAAACGGCATGCTCTACTGATTGACATTCGTTCCGAAATGTCCAATATGAACATTTCAACGTGTCTGGGTGTCAATCTGAGGACAGTGCAGAGGATTTGAGTTGGATGAGTTTAATGGTGATTACGAAGGTACAGCAGCTCGAAAACTTACTCTGATAGTTCTGAATATTTTGGTGAGCGACTCAGACTCAAGCGGAGGCCTACATCAAGGACTTTGATGGGGTAGTTCTGCCCTGTTTCAAGTGGGTGGCTGCTGGAAGACCCTATGTCTGACAACATGATTCTCAACTATGCCACACAAGCAGGAGGACCAAGTCATAGCTGCCAGACAATCTCTGCGACATCACCACTTATACGTGACCACCTAACTCCCCAGACTGCAACCCCCTTGATTATTATGTGTGTGGCAAGTTTAGCAAGAGATCAACAAAACTCCTTGCAACTCCAAAGATTACTCCAGCATTCACCAACTCAAATAGCGAGACCGTTCAGAAGAGATACAGAAGATTCTGAAGTCGTGAATGAAGGCAATGGTGATTTTATTGAATAAATCGGCTCTTTAGAAAATTTTACTTCATTTTGGGAAATATATCTCTTAAAATAAGATGTCAGTGTTATTTTCTTTTTTTTTTTCCTAAATTAGGTGACAATCTATCCATCGCTCCCTGTAGAAACTACAGTTATAAAAGCTGGGAGTAATATGGGCGGAGCATGTAAGTAACGAGCTAATCTCATGAAAAATGGGAACAAAAATGGAAACTGAAAAAAATGAGAAAAGAATAATCTGCCATGTTATTGGTCCTGACAGGTCATCTGGTCTTCAGTCTCATTCCCGGTTGCTATTTTTATTCCCCACCCCACAGACAAATTGTACATATGGGAACTAGCTAGGAGTTCTGAGATAACTGATGTATTATGGTGGCTGCTGTAAGAATGGTAAGAAAGAATGTGTTGCTTTGGCGTAAGGCAGTGTTTCTCAACCTGGTTACCTCTCAAGGTGCATCAGTGCGCCCAGGCGCACTGATGCACCTTGAGAGGTAACCAGGTGTGCATCAAGTTAACGGAAGTAAATTTTCTTTTTCTATTTAAAAAATCTTTATTTATGAAAAACAAAAAGCTAGAGACACCAAGCCCTTGACTTCCGTGTTTAAATCAAGTCCTTGTTATTTGATATTTTAAACTAAATGTTAAATTCCTTAAACTTTAATAAGAACCTTTTGCTTTCCTGAAGGCATATAAGGCTTATCATTTAAAAATTTACCAAGACGCATCAAGCAGTTTCCAAATATAAAATGTAATGTCTTAAGATTAAATGATTATTTCAAGAGACTTATTTATTATTTAATTATTTTCAAATTTCATGACTAATTTTCCTTATTAATATTGTAAGTAGGCCCCAGGGTTTTAGCTATTCTACAAGGGCACCCTGAAGTAAAACAGGTTTAGAAACGCTAGTGTAAGGAATACCGTGGTATGTCTGTGCCAGTAATTGTGGCTAGCTAAGCTTAAGATAAGATAAATTGAAGAGCAGCTCTCCCCACATTTAGCCTTTCGCCATGTTTTTGTATATATTTTTAAAATAAATATTACTTTCCTCTATGTTAACTAGATTTTCTAAATTTAAGCGCAGCATTATTTTGGTGGCAAGGTCTCATCATTTTACTGTTGAAATTGTTAGATAAAACCGTAAGTTCTATGCTAACAGTTTCTTCTCTCAAACTTCCCGTTTATGGAACTCTCTTCCGGTTTTTTGTTTCCCAGTCAATTTAAATGCGATGTCAATAGTTATCTTCTGTTTTCTTAATTCATGTCCTTTTATCGTTCACTTTCCGTAATAGTTTTTTTTTCTTATATTCTTTTATACATATTAACCACTTGCTTTTTAATGACGTAGTGAGGGGTGAAGCGGCTTTACAGAAGGGTGATTGGCATACAATGGCCGAAACGTGTGAATATCAGAAAGTTACAACTGAATTTCTCATTAATAAAGATGCGATTGAAGCAATAGAGATTTGGTTCTACAGGAGGATGCTGAGAATACCAGTGAGTAAATATGTGAGCGACAACAAATGTTAAGGAAAATGGGAGCAAAAAGAACAAACATGCATATTTATGGGAAATTCCCGGTTTATGTTGATAACAGACACAGAAAG
>OZ010578.1:56071178-56138678 GCA_963932145.1 Acanthosepion lycidas | reverse complement strand
TTAACCTCAATGATTTATTTAATACTGACATTTTTTTTTTTTTTGGTGGTATTATGTTCCTTTAAAAAATTGCTGATAATAGTCTTTTCCTGAAAAATGTATCGTTGGCAATTTTTTTTTTTTTTTTTTCGAAAATGTATTGCTGGTAATGATTTTTTTACAATCTATTTCTATTATTAGAACCTATTTTTACACTTTCATAGCATTTTGAACCCAGTTTGGGGGTTAGCTATTTGCCCATAGCTGGGACCATAACAGGTGCTACCACCTCTTGACAGGGTGGACCTGGGAACACCAGCAATTAACAGGTGGTTCCACGCTCTTCAAAACACCCTGATCAGGGGCCTAACTCTCGGGTGTAGTTTATCGTCTTACCAAGGACGCGGATGTAGTTTATCGTCATACTCGCAATACTATTAGCGTCCGTCCTGGACGCTAATATTATTGCGAGTATTAGCCGTTTCCCTATCAGGGAACATTTGTCATTCAAGTTCCGAGCAACCATAACTGCTTTCGGTTATAATTTATAAAATCTTCTCTTATTTCTTTTAAGAAAAACAGATTTCTCAAGTCTATCTTTTCTTAGTCTTTCCATTCTAGAAGGGTGTTTCCTGACTAAAACTTCTACTTGAATTAGAGTGGAACATTAAAATCATGATTATGTCATTATTTGCTCTTTCATGTTAAATGTTCTATCCATTTTAGTATTTGCTGATGTTGGTAGTCCGCAAGTGATGTGGTTTCTGCTATTTTGTACTGTTCTTTGTTTGTGAATCCGTAGCGCCAGTCAACAAATGTTCAGGATTCAGTCGTTTAAAGCCATTTTTGCTATTTGTCTTTGGAAGCGGTTGTATAGTATCTATATGAGGAGGCTATTTAAAAACATTGTGATGCATCTGTAGTATATTATTGGCATGTTAACGTCGTCTTTTCGTAATCAGAACTATACTTATACAAGTGAGTGTCGCGTTTGTGATTAATAAGGATAAATTATAGAACACTGAAAACCATCTCTCACTGTTCCAAATTTTTGGACTTATATTTGGTGTTTTACATATATATATATATATATATATATATATATATATATATATATATATATGTATGTATGTATGTATGTATGTATGTGTCTGTGTGTGTTTGTGTGTGATGTGTGTGTGTAGGTAATAATCCGTTGGCATAATCACAACATAGAATTTGAATTATGTTAAAACTGAATAACAAAAGAGCGGCCAATGTTTATTTTCATTAAACAGAGCAACTTTTCTTTACAATTGGAATTAATATATATCCAAGTAAAATGAGAACAAATAGCGTAGTTTTACATCGCCTGAGGGGACACATTTATGGTGTCGAACCCTAATAGTAATTGTGTAGTGATTTTTAGCATGTTTTAATATCCTAATATATATATATATATATATATATATATATATATGCGTGTGTATGTATATTGATTTTCCAAGCGTAGCTTAGATGTGGCACAAGGCCGAAAGTATGAGGCACCCAGTGAGGATCGAACTCACTATTCAGTCGTAATTGTTCTAGAAAGACAAGCTGGCTAACAATTACACCGCCTTGGGTTGCCGCTTTTTATTTGCTAAGCCCGGCTTTGATGTGGGACAAGACCGAAAGCTTTCTAACCATTACACCGCGTCGAAGTGCATATATATATATATATATATATATATATATATATATATATATATGGCCAGTACTCCCTGTTGCATGCAGTTTAGTTATTTTATTTAAGTTTTCTTGTGGTCTTATGATTTTATTCTTTTCAGGACGTAAATTGTACAAAATGTCTACAAATATTTTATATGTCCGAGCATTTTCGGCTATTTTTTTAGCCATTATTAAGGAGTAATTTTATTTTTAACTTTTAACTGAATGTATAGATTGTTTTATGTATGTACCTAGAGTTATAGGAATGTTTTATTTTACAAATACGGTCAGCACATTGTAGTTGATGTTGTTTAATGTTGGCTTTTGATTTTTTTTTTATTAATAATGCTTCCCTTATGGAGCCTTATCAAACTCTATCCATAAATACACGTTAATAATACAAATATAACAGACTCATCTACACGTAAAAAAGGCTAAAAATAATGAAAGCATTATAAATAAGAAAAAAAAAGGATCAGCCAACATACAATAATATCAACTATGAATACGGCCACAATGTGTTGACCGTGTTTGGAAAATAAAACATTCCCGTAATTCAAGATACACAGAATCCATATATTCAGAACACATGAAAACTTATATAAAAAAAAATAACGACATCAGCTTTTCAATTGTTTTTTTTAATAAAACTTGCATATATATATATATATATATTCAAGAAACGAGAGCAAGATCTAAAATGTCAGCCAATCTAACCACAACCTCATCCCACAATCCTCGCTTTTTCAGTTCATGTGTGTGTGTTTTGGCTCGACTATTTATATGTGCTGGTGAATGATGATGTATGTGCAGTCTTGATATATTAATCTCACGATTATTGTTTCGGTGGTAACGTTCATTTTTTAATTTATTCTCGGGATTATTGAATAAGATTATTTGTGTATCTGAATGCAGTTTTGTGGTTTTGTTAACTTTTTTACTCATTATTTTTCATCGAATATTTTATTATATAAATATATAAATATTGGAAATAAAGAAATATAGTTTTAAGGTGTTAAGATCTTCTATATTTATGGGATAAAGTGCTCATTATCAGAGATAGAGCGTATGTAAATATAAAGGTATTTATATGGAATATATAAATATAATATAGAAAAAAGTATGTGACAGCGTTAGTTTGAGTTCCTTGATGTTTTGTTTTAGTGAGAAGCCAATTCTAAAATATTGATAATAATCTAGTGCCGCTTTAAAATAAATCATTTTATTATGAGACAGTGCTATCGTAATTCAGTCATACCAATTTAAAATGATATGGTGAAAAATCCTTTAAATTGAATAATCGGTTTAATATAAAGTTGTCTCTGAAATATGCAAGATTTATCCGAATGTCGATTCCTCAAAGAGTAATCTAATTTCGAATGGAAAATTAGAGAATACCCAATACGACAAAAGGAGAAACAGGATGAAAATCAATGAGAACGAAAAAGCACATTGGGTTTCTGTGAAAATGCTGCAAAATTAATGCGAAATAAAGCAATGCGATAACAAGACGCGAGCAATTTCGTAACGCTCCTCTGTTTGATTTATAATTTTTCTGTTTTGGTATGAGAATGAAAATCTAATTGCAATCGAGTTTTTAAAGAACAAATGCAACGGAGGACGAAGTCAATCGTTCGAGCCGTGTTTAAAAATGAAAATTCATTTTCAATTACTCAGTAAAATTATGTACACTATTTAGATGCGGATAATAGTCCTTAACTTTGTTTCGTTTCGGCACTGTAAGTAATTTAATAACGAATTCTCTCTCTCTCTCTCTCTCTCTCTCTCTCTCTCTCTCTATATATATATATATATATATATATATATATATATATATTAAAATTGTTCCTATCTCTCCCCCCTCTTTAATTTCGGCCATGTCTGTCATGCTCCTTCTTCCCTCTCCCTATATCAACTTACATCAACTTAAATTACTTACAGCACCTAAACTTTTAACAGTGTTTTGGCACTGTAAGTAATTTGAAATAAATAAATAATCAATATGTTTGAATTTCATGATGACTTAAAAGATCCTATTTGCCGAATGTTTTACCTTAAAGTATATATATATATATATATATATATATATATATATATATATATATATATATATATTCAATTTAAATAGAAAACAGAAAACCTTAAGGGTCTATTGGTTACATTTTTTCCCCAGTTATATGACATTTAACTGCTTCATCAGACTACACTTACAAGGTTGAAAAATGTTTTAAATTTACATATAATTCTTTTGAGGAATAGTTTTAAGTTGATGTAAGTTGATATAGAGAGAAGGTGAGGTGTGTGACAGACATGGTCGAAATTTGAGAGGGAAGGGAGAGACAGGAATGATTTTAAATTTATTTTTATTAAGAGATTTAAATCTAAGGGAGGGTGGTATGGACCAGACATTGATCTATTTAATAGGTCATCTCAGAGGAAACGAGATAAAGAGAAAAAAGAGAAGTAAAGATATAAGAAAGCAGAAGTGGAAGTAAGGTTTGAGAAAAAAAATGGGAATAGAGAGTTTTGAAAGAATAAAGGAAAGGAAGAGGAAGAGTAAATTAACATATATGTGCATATTGTGGTTAATTTGAATTTGGCTGTGAACGTTTGACATTAATTTAAGCATTTAAAATTTTTCAACCTAATAAGCTAGGAAATTAATATAGTGTGAATATAATATAAATAAATAAAAACTATTACTATTATTAACATTATTAATATTATGATTAACAATTAAGGAGTAAATAGTTTTTAATTAAAATCTAAAGATTCGAATTTTAAATTTTCTTTAAAAATTTTGTTTATATATTTATATATATATATATATATATATATATATATATATATATATATATATATATATATATATATATATATATATATGAATTGAAGATGTCACACATTGAGTGATGGTGTTTAATAAAACAGTGTTTGATGTAATATAACAGAGCCATTAATAAAGGGTATTCCAGTAACTTGGAAGTAATTTAAATGTGAATTAATTTTAAGCGTCTAATGACCTCTTTCTTTTTCTTTCGGATATGGGGGATATTAGGGGGATATTATTTTTACACATCATTGCCATAACTTAAATAACATGATCCAATAGAGAAATAAATAAATTTTCACCAATAAAACTGAATTATTTACTGCTGACTTTGATCCGTCTTAATGAAACACCCTTATATATAATCCGTCTTAATGAAAAACCCTTTATAAACAAATGAACGGAAGTTTATGTGCGTACACTTTTAGATTGAATAGCACGTCCTTTGCAATATATAGAAACAATTTAGAAACTGTATAACTGAGATTATCCTAAAGTGGTCTTAGTTGAATTGTCAGGCTTCACTGGGCTGTCAAACCTAAAACAGTAGATAAAGAGCATTCCCAAGAGTGGCCCAGTCCTCACTTTCCAGTCTTGATAGAATTCAAAAGCGCCCCAGATTCCTTATTGGAGAAAAAATATTTTTCCACCCTCCAACTTCTCTTTCACAGGCGGCATGTGGCGAGTCTCTCACTGGTCTATCGCTAATACCATGCAAAGTGCACGGGTGAATTACATTCATTGGTTATGTCAGGTCTAACATTCACGGCTAGGACACGCCATGCTATTTACATTGGCGAGAATTAAATTCCACTCGAACACATTCGCCCGAAACACTGCTCTGTCGAACAGACCCCTAAGTGGTTGTTTACTCGATCACTACAATCTTAACGGGTTCATGTCTAGAGTTAACCGTTATCTTCGTCTCATATACATATAAACTACTCCCTAACGTAATCCTCTACCACGATATGCCCCGGGCCTTGCACAGGGCGAAAAATCCTGTTTAGAAAACTTAGACATCTGGAAAAATATGCGATATCTATTTGTAACGAGTGATAACTGACTGAGATGTACAGAATTGGTTTCGTTTCGGAGAAAAGCGTTGAAACATAAGCCTGGTCGACGTCGTTCTTCGGACTTTGATGAGGAAGCTCCACGGCAAAATACTCGTGAATTAAAAATATTATGTTAATTGCAACACATCTATCAGATGACAACATTTAGAAAAAGAAGTTGAGTGATTGTGATTGGGCAAATAAATTAATAAAAAGCCAGCTTAAAGATTCAACATATAAAACTGAATGAACTTATTATTATTATTATTATTATTATTATTATTATTATTATTATTATTATTTTATTTTTTTTATTTTCTTTGCTTTCTGGCGTTTACACATTTCTTTCCGGGTCCCACCCAGAGACCTAAGGTTAGAAATGACATCATGACACTTTTCACTGACAAAAAAAAAAAAAATAAAAAAAATAAAAATAAATAAAATAAAATAAAAATTACACAGATAAAGCCCTTCGTAAAGTGTGGGCTGTACTTGTCAGAACAATTTTTTGTATCTCCTTGAGGCATGGGCTTCCAGGAATCCCTGCAATTAGTCTACTGCAATCTTTTCCAACCAGTCCTAGGGCTCCAACTACAACAAGGATTGTTGATGTTCCCATATGCCACATTTTCGAGACTTCTATTTCAAGGTCCTTGTATTTTGACAGCTTTTTGAATATCTTCAAAGATACATTGCAGTCAGCAGGAACTGCCATATCAACAAGGAGGCTACGTTTTTGTTTGTAGTCTTTAATAACAATATCTGGGCGGTTGGCCTTGATTGTTCTGTCAGTGTGAATTGTGTAGTACCATAGAATTGTAACAGGTCCTATCACCGTAACCGGGTCTGGGTGGTGTTGATACCAGTTTCTTTCAGTTTCCTTCCCGTAGAAGTTGCAGATTTTCCAGTGCAGATATTGGCCCACTCTGTCATGTCGGGTTTTATATTCAGTGGGTGCCAACATCGTGCAACCTGATACAAGATGATCAATCGTTTCGGGACATTTATCACAGAATCTGCATTTTGGGCTGACGCAATATTTTAGTATATGTGCTTGATAATTCCTAGTTAGCAAGCATTGGTCCTGCGCAGCAAGGATAAAACCTTCAGTTTCCGCTTTCAACCCTGCACTGCGTAGCCACTGATGGGTACGGGTTTTGTCTACATCAGCTTGTTTGATACGGACAGAGTATTGGCCATGAAGCGGTTTATCTTGCCATTGCTTCTGTATCTGGTCGGTTGCATTTGTCTTTGCTGTCTTTTTTAAGTATTTTGCAGTTTCAGCCGGTGTATTGTGCTGTACTTGCATCTCTACGCCCATTTGAAGCTCCATTTTGAATTTGTTGGCTTCTTTCATTGCGGAGTAAAGACGCTTACTACTTTCATGTTCCTTGACGCATACCATCACCCAGTCTTCTGCAGTTTCCAAGTATCTTTGGAGGCCAATTGTTGTAGTTTTGTAGGACAGTTCTAGTTGAACTAATCCTCTGCCTCCTTCGGATCAGACGATCAACATCAGCTTTGGGATGATGCATGCGATAGCAAGTGATAAGCTTTTATTATTATTATTATTCTTTTCTTTTCTTTTTTTTACACATTTCATTCCGGAAGACCTAATGTCAGAAATAGCTTCATGACATTTTCCCAGGATCGTTTTTGTAAAAAAAAAAAAATCGATATCACATCCTTTTTTCAAAGATAAAACTCTTCGTAATGTGTAATAATGTTTTCTATTTCTTTAAGTCGTAGGCTACCAGCAATCTCTTCAATGTGTCTATCGGAACCTTTTCCAATCAATCGGAGGGCACCATCTACAACTGGAATTATTGAGCTCCTCATGGGCCACATTTTTTTTATATTTCCACTTTAAGATACTTATATTTTGTTTTGAAGATCTTCACGGATACATTACAATCTGCAGGAATAGCTATGTGAATAAGAAAGCAGATACTCATTTGTGGAATCTATTGAAATATTTTCCAATAAACACGAGGGCTCCAACTAAAACTGGAATTGTTGATGTCCTCATGTGCCACATTTTTTATATTTCGATTTCAAGGTTCCTGTATTTTGATATTTTTTGAAGATCTTCAAAGATACATTGCAGTCTGCAGGGACTGCCATGTCAATAAGGAGTCACATTTTACCTTTGTAGACTCTAATCACGATGTCAGGACGATTAGCTTTGATTTTTCTGACTGTGTGTATCGTAAATTCTCATAAAATTCTTACAGGTTCTATCTTTGTAACCGGGTCAGGATGGTGTTCATACCAGTTTCTGGCAGTTTACTTTCCGTAAGCGTTGCATATTTCCAGTGCAGATATTAGCCCACTCTATCGGGACGCGTTTTATATTCAGTGGGTGCCAGTACCGTGCAACCTGATACAAGATGGTCAGTTGTTTCTGGATATTTATCACTGAATCTTCAGAATTATTATTATTATTATTATTATTATTATTATTATTATTATTATTTTATTTTCTTTGATTTCTGGTGTATACACATTTCTTTCCTGGTCGCACCCAGAGACCTAATTTTAGAAATGGCATAATGACATTTTCCACAGAAAAAAAAAGATATTTTACATAGAAAAAGCCCTTCGTAACTCGTGACAACAATTTTTTATATTTCTTTAATGCATTGGCTTCCAGAAATCCCTTCAATTAGTCTAATGGGATCTTTTCCAACCAATTTGAGAGCTCCAACTACAGCAGGGATTGTTGATGTTGTCATGTGTCACATTTTTGAGATTTCGATTTCAAGGTCCTTGTATTCTGATAGCTTTTTGAAGATCTTCAAAGATACATTGCAGTCTCTAGGGACTACAATATCAATAAGGAGGCAATTTTTGTTTGCGGTTTCTAATAACAATGTCTTGGCGGTTAGCTTTAATTGTTCTGTCTGTGTGTATTGTGTAGTCCCATAAAATTGTAACAGGTCCTATCTCCGTCAGCGCGTCAGGGTGGTGTTCATATCATTTTCTTTCAATTTCCTTCCTGTAGAAGTTACAGATTTTCCAGTGTCAACTCTCTCATGCCGGGTTTTATATTCAGTGGCTGCCAATACCGTGCAACCTGATACAAAATGATCAATTGTTTCTGGATATTTATCACAGAATATGCATCTTGGGCTAACACAATATTTTAGTATGTGTGCTTGATAATTTCTAGTTAACAAGCACTTGTCCTGTGCATCAAGGATAAAACCTTCCGTTTTAGCTTTTAACCCTGCACTATATAGCCACTGATCGGTACGGGCCTTGTCTACATCAGCTTGTTTGGTACGTGCAGAGTATTGGCCGTGAAGCGGTTTATTTTGCTATTGTTTCTCTATCTGGTCGGTTGCATTTCTTTTTGCTTTTCTTTTTTATTTATTTTGCAGCAGTATTCTGCTTTACTTGTATTTCTGCAACCATTTGAAACTCCATTTTGAACGTGTTTTATTGTTTTATTATTATCATTGTTATTATCATTATTATTATTATTAGTAGTAGTAGTAGTAGTAGTAGTAGTATTGTTGTTGCTGTCGTTTCTTTGTTTTTCTGTTATATACGCATTTTATTCAAGGTTCCAACCAGAGAACTAAGGCCAGAAATGACATTATGTCATTTTCCACTGATTATTTTTGTAAAAAAATCAACAGTTATGATCACAACCATTTTCCTAATGTGTAATATATTTTTCTTTTTTAGATTTCTTTGAGGCGTGAGCCACCAGGAACCCTTTCATTGATTCTACCGGAAACTTTTCCAATCAATCCAAGAGCATTAACTACAATTGGAATTATTGAGGTCCTCATGGGCTGCACTTTTTACATTTCCACATCAAGATCCTTGTATTATTATTATTATTATTATTATTATTATTATTATTATTATTATTATTATTTCTTCTTCTTCTTCTTCTTCTTCTTCCTATTCACTTACATTATAGTTTTATTAGCGTAAAATATAAATATCGATTTTATCTTTAGGCTTCTGATATTGTCATTTCATATTTCTGTAAAGTTTGTTCCATTTTCTCCCCTTATTTTTCGCTTTTGTTCCATTTTTATTAGTTTTATAATTTGATCAGTTTAAGTTACCCTCGTTTTCATCGTAGTGGTTTTTAAATGGCGGCAACGTTCCTTTATATATTTTGCATATTCATTCTACTTTTCAGTTTATATTCGATTCATTAAATTAGAAAACGTTTCACTTATATGAAAACAGATGAGGATGCGTTCCTAAATATATTAAGGAAAATGGATTGCTTGTTTTAGGCATGCATAAATGCACATATACGCCTGGAACGCGTGATTGTTTGTAAGGTGATTTGGATCCAGGACATGCAGTCACGATATTTTGTCATATACGGTCTATCGTAATATTTCTGACACCTCTCATCATGAGATAGGAAACTTATTTAAACTTTCTTTCTTAAGTAAAATAAAAATATCTACGTCTCGTTAAAACAGAAAATGTTAATTTGATGAATTGTGAACAAGATTAAACCAAAATTACTTTTTTGGTCATTTAAAAAGCCACTAAAAAACTTTTTTGTAAGCAGGTTCTCGTTTTCTTACGCAGAAGTTGCAATTAGCTTGTAGAGTTGTCGACAGACAAAGAATTTGACGAAATATTACGGTAGGCCGTACATGATAAATTATTCACGACTGCATTCCCTGGATCCAAGTCACCCTTCGCTACTAGTTTGTTACGTATTGAATAGTGTGTAGTGAAAACCAGATGTAAATACATATAAGAGAAACATTACGTTTGTCATTGTGGTGTAAGCCGTAAAGTTGAATAACACAGGTAGGTAGATGTCTTCGCGTAAAGGCTTAGGGGTAGAATATTCGATTGACGCCAATTCAGCCGGGTTTCGATCCTAACTATAGGCAACCGGACGTCTAGCCACAATGATGATCTGTGATACCGCGAAACAGTCAGCCACATCAATCCCATGAATATAGCACATCTAGTATTTCTTCATATATAGCATTATCATGCTTAGTTTACGTCGAAAGTTGGTTAGTTATTTTTCCAGTTCTGTGTATTTAATTTAGGGTAAACCTTCATCTTGTTTTTAAAATGGCTCGAAAGGGAAAGATTCATATAGCCTTTTTCTGAAATAAATTTATGGTAAGCCCTTATCCAGTTTTAAAGAACGGATTGAAAGTAAAATGTATTCGATGTTATTGAAAGTAAGATTTAGTTTTTTTTTAAGATCTGTCCATGTGCTTTACGTGTCGACGATACGTGTATCAAATACGATATGGAAATATGACAAACGAAAACCGTTTCAGTGAAACTTGATTTGATTACACGTTTGTACAATTAGCCTGGAAGCCTAAAAAAATCAAATCCTACCTCATTGATAATACCGTTCATTTCAATGTAGACTAGTAAACATACGATTCTTGGAGTCATAGACAAAAGTATATAGATTTTGACTTAAAACTGGCCAAGTCTTTCATGAAGAATTTGCACAAAGCTTGTATATATAAATAATATAGAGAAATAATAAGCGAGTTAGTTCAAGGGTGCGACGAATCTGATCACCATCGCGGCTCCATTTTTTTTTTTTTTTTTTTGTATAAAACATTTCATTTAAATTTTCTAAAGTAATATATCCCTTCAGGATGTCGGCTATCATTATTATTATTGCTTTTTATTTAATGGCATTACTTCTTTGGAAAGATAAAGAACTGTTTTCTCGTGTTTTTTCCACGATTTTGAGTTCGGAATTATCTTTCTCCTTGATTTGCAGTCACCTACGGTTTTTCTGGTTCTGAAAATATTTTCTTGACATATAAATACATACATATATATATATATATATATATATATATATATATATATATATATATATATATATATAGGATTGGTGTAAACGGAATAAATTCCAATAACCAAGAAAGATCAGAAGTGTTGAAACAAAATGGCTATTTTTGTAGTCATTTTGTAACATATTTATGTTATAATTTTCGAATAAATAATTATATATATATATATATATATATATATATGAAAAATATTTGGAAAAAACAAACAAAAATCCTTAAATGCAATTAAGTTGTTTTAATATGAATGAAATGTAAAAACAAAGACGATGGACATAAAAACAAAACTTATCCAAAACATTTTTATGTCCATCGTCTTTGTTATGTTGAACTGATTATGTTAATTGCATTTTAATGAATATTGTCCTGATGAAGGTTTATTAAACCGAAACGTCAGACGTTGACATTTCATTCATATTAAAACAACTTAATTGCATTTAAGGATTTTTGTTTGTTTTTTCCAAATATTTTTCTCCATTCTGTCGGATTTATATCCATTTATATTTGCTTACATATATATATATATATATATGTATATATATATATATATATATATATATATATATATATATATATATATATATATATATATATATATATATATATATATGTATATATATATATATTTGTATGCATATACACTATCTGTGTATTCCGTTTCTTATATATATATATAAGAATGTTCAATTTTAAATATTTTTAAGATACACGTTATACATATAATAAATAACAGGCTAGCTATTTCATGCATACCGATTTTTTCAAATTTGATGATTGCTTAACGTAGATGCTCAATATATATATATATATATATATATATATATATATATATATATATATATATATATGGCGTCACACATTATGAAATGGACAAAGTCCGACAGATATTTTAAGACATTTCTATGTTTATACATTCTTTTTATAGTTACAAATATTTAAGTAAATGCTCTGTCATTTGTTTACATTTGATACGCCATGAGCAGATATGAATCTACATGAGAGATTCATGGAAGATTGAAGTCTAAATACAGTAAATTCGACCTCGCTGACCGAACGCGCCTCTGTGGCCAAATCGGTAAAGGCACGTCACGCTAAATGTCGGTTCCGTATAGGATACCAGTTCGAAAAATATATATATGCTTATATTTTTGCAGCATGTTTTCATTGAGACATGTTTCGTTGAATAATTTAGACATGTTCTGCGTACTCATTTTCATTTAGTGTTTTTCATATTTACGAATTAGCTTTTTGGTGTCATCATTGAGAGAAAAGAGATAATCGCAGTGTTGATACATATTTCTTTTATTCGGAGTACTTTTAAACATGGCACAATGTCATCATCAGGGTATTGTTTATTACAAATCAAATATTGTAGTATTTATTATTGTCGAAGAAAATTGTAAAGAAGGATGAATATTACATGGCGATTCCACGATTAAATGACCCATAATGAGTCGATGTGCCACCTAACAAACAAATTAATTAGGGTTTAAATTATTTTTATCCTGCTAGTATTTCGTTCTTCAATAAAGCAAAAGGTTACCCATTTTTCTACATAGATTTTTCGACATGGAAAACGAATTAAAACTTTTTTTTTAAATATATTTTTGAACAATACCCGCTTATCATACGAGAAATAATTTTTCATTCAAATGTTTCAAAACCATATGATTGCATTTGACATTATAAACGTTTCAACATCTAAAAGGTTTTCCGAGTAAACAGGAAAATGGATTCCAGCTCTGTTCCTTTGTGGCAACCAATCAATTTTTTTCGCATTATTCTAAATTATTTAGAGTTTTTGATTCCATCATGAACAAACTCTGATCGTTTGCGATAATAAGGAAATGAAATAATGTTTCGGTTTTCTTGAGAAGAAACATTAAAGTAGAATGATTCAGAATAGAAAGAAAGAACAGTTCCGTCCGAGTGAAATCTGAAAACGCATTTGAATAGCGAAACATGCCTTCCAAAAGCTAAGAAAAGTATAAAAAAACATAAAATTTCGTTAGAAACAATGAAAAATGTTTTGAACTCTTATCTAATATCAGTCAAGCTATATAGCAGTGAATGTCGGACAATCTCTTTACAGATGAAGAAGAGACTTAAAGTAACAGAAAGAAAGAAAAAAATAACTCTGAATTGTTACGTAATATCTGTCCTCCTATATGACAGTGAATGCTGCACAATCGCGTCACAGTTATGAAGAGACTTGAAGCAAGAGAAACAAAGAAAAGAGTTCTGACTTGTTACGTAATATCAGTCCTACATGGCAGCAAACGTTGCGCAGTCTCCTCACAGCTGAAGAAGAATCTTGAAGTAAAAGAATGAAAGAAAAGAATTCTGAACTGTTACGGAATATCAGTCCTTACATATGGCAGTGTATGCTGGACAATCTTGTTACAGACAATGGAGACTCCAGAAGAAACGGAAACCATAAAAAATTAATAAACTATTAGGTTTGTGCAAAAATAATGACGTAATAATGTCGTTTTTCGACGTATTTTTAACGTAAAAAACGACATTATTACGTCATTATTTTTGCACCAACCTAATATTACGTAATACCAGTCCACCTGTATGGCAGTGAATGCTGAACAATCTCGTCAACTGTACCAAGGAAGAAGTAGCAAATTATAGCGCCGCTCGATTCCGTGGTGGAACTCATTCGAGTTTCCCTTACGCATAGGATTGTGCCCCCACGAACCACTACTACTATCTCCAGGCCGCTCCATCCAGAGCATTAGAAGCCAGTTCAAGCAAGGATATAAAAGTGATAGAAATTATTAGGAGGATTTGAGATAATTATAATTAAATAATTCATCGAGTCTAGAAGAAACCTCAACAGAATGCAGAAAGAACTGGACGGCCGTTTCGTCCTACATTTGGGACTCATTTGGGATGAGTTCCACCACGAGCGGCGCTATATCGAGTCTAACTAGCTACCTCTTCGTTGGTTCGACGTTTGCTTAATAACGCGACTGTCCGGGTTTCAATTCTCGCGAGTGGATGCGCACTACTGATGAGTCCCAAATATAGGACGAAACGGCCGTCCAGTGGTGTCTGCAATTTGTTGAGGTTTCTTCTATATTCGATGAATTACTTTAAAATATATATATATATATATATATATATATATATATATATATATATATATATATATATATATATATCAGCAGATCATTGTTCAAACATATATTGTTAAATATAACATACAACGAATGTCTATTATGTTTTATCATGAGCTTTTCCAAGCGTCGTATAATGGATTTAGTTTCAAGAGAAAATAAAGACAAAAACTGTCTAACATTTGATATTTTTTTATTATATTGAATATATTGAAACTTCTTGATCACAAAGGCCATCATCAGAGTGCTTATATGGGCATTACAAAAGAGATTTTCTATGACGTCGTACATAGCCACGTGAGAGCAATAAATGTTATCAACAGAAACATATGTGTAAATGTATTGTAATATGTAGTAACTGGTTTGAAATGTAATTATTTTGAGTTAGAGTTGCTTTGTTTTAATCTAGATTGCCTCTAATATCTTAAGGTTATTTTTACTATGTGTATGTGTGACAGTGATTGTCTTATCAACTAATATGTGTGTAATATTATGTACATACATGTGTGTGTTTTTTTTAAAGAAATATTGTTTAATGGGACTAAGATCAGACAGGTGACAGGTAAGTCTACGAGAGAGCGTGTTTGTAGTAAAACCAATGTTTGTAGTTGGTTTATTATTGGTATCAGAGATACAAACTCTGAACGAATATGTAAATTGATACACAACATCGGTTTTTGTAGAGGATTTAGTTGTGTGATTGTGGGGTTATTGGAGACTGAGGTCAATTGTTTTAATTTTTTTTTTTATATTATATGATGAGCCTTATTTATTATTAATGTGTGTAACATTTCTACTTATATTTTTGACTGTTCTTTCATCCTGTTTGTAATTATTATGCATTTGGTTACAATAGTATAAGTTAATATCTTTATTTTGACGTACACTATTGTGGTTACAATTATTATTAATATTATTAGTTTTGTTAGTGGTATTATTAAGTTTATTGAGATATATGCTAAATTGTTGATCAATGACGGAATTAGGGAATCCATTATTAACGAGTGATATGTAATTCTTTATAGAATATGGTTTTGAAAGAAGATATCATTTGTGTGCGTTGGATTAAGGTTTGTTTTTTTTTATAACAGCTAACTTATATCGCTGGGGACATTCACTATTATAATTAAGAAGACACGAGTTAATGCTTGTGGGTTTCCTATATAGAGAAGTGGCAAATTTATGTGTGATGGAATCAATAAGTACATCAAGGAATGGAATTTTATTATTAATGTTGAGTTCTAGTGCAAATTTGAAGACGGGCGGGGTGACTTTCATATTTGTTTTCAAGTTGTGCAATTTGATCAATATTTTTAGCTAAAATAAAAATGTCATCTTATGTATCTTACATATATATAGGCGGATTATTAGCGTCATTAAGTATTTTATTTTCTAAATGTGCCATATAATAATTAGAAAAAAAGAGAGAGCCTAAAGGGGATCCCATCGCGATACCGTATATTTAATTATAAATATTGCCAAGAGAGTCATGAAAAATGTATTTGGGTGGTGTATGCTGATAATATTTATTTTAAATTGTGGATTTAATATTAATAGGTGGGAGAGATATGTGATTTTATACATTACGGATAACGATATCAATCGTTTCATGGACAGGGATATTAGTAAATAAATTTTGTACATCCAAAGATACAATTATTTGGTTGTACAGTTTTACAGAATGAAGAGTTTGTACAAATTCGTTTATGGAGTTAATACAATATTAACTTGGAAGGTATGGAGTAATTAATATGTTAAGGGTTTTTGAAAGGTTAATATACTGGTGTAGGTGTTTGTGAAATGATAGGTTGGGGGAGATTTTTTTATGGATTTTTACATTTCCTAAAAGTTGTCAGGATGATAGTCACCTATAATCTTTTGAAGTTTATGGGATCCCATTTCAGCATTGTTAGATGTAATAAGTTTATTGATATGATTTTTAACTTGGGAGGTGGTGATGTTAGTTAACATTTTAAATTTATTGTGATCGTCCAGAATGGCCTGTAATTTCGTGTACTACTCATGTTTGTTTAAAATAACAAAAGCATTAGTTTCATCAGCTTGTTGGATAATATATATATATATATATATATATATATATATATATATATATATATATATATATATATATATATTCGACTCTCCCGTCGAGTTCGACGTATGAGGGTCAAGTAGATCAGTTACCATGAGATTTGATTATAGTCGTGAAGGTTTCAGAGACCTGGTGAACTACGTGCCACAAGGTCCACAAACGATCCTCCGCAGGTTTTGAATTCAGAGTTGTCCTTCTCCTAGACCAGTTGCCATCCAAGGCCCAGACTGTCCTGCTATTTACCCATAGCTGGAGGGAGAAGAGGATTCACACCTTTGCCAAGTGTATTAGCACGTAAGTGAATGTAATGGCTCTGCGATTCCTCAATCCAAGCCGCTATCCATTACTCCACCGTGCCTCCTCCTCTCTCTCTCTCTCTCACTCTCTCTCTCTCTCTCTCTCTCTCTCTCTCTATATATATATATATATATATATATATATATATATATATAACGAAAGAACAGTAAGATACATAATGCTTGAGGATGAAATGGAACTAATGTCTTTAATTTAATTACAAAATTATATATATATATATATAGAGAGAGAGGGAGAGATCTACCAACCAAACAGAGATGATTGGTACCTGCTCAACATGCTGAGATGTGTTCTCTCGTTCTCTCCTCCATTTCTACTTTTGCCTCAACTATAATAAAGCGAATATAAAGAAGACCGTTCAAAATCGTTTGTTGTTGATTCTTATATTATACAGTAATGAGAGAAATGCGCAACTGAGGCTCAAAACTGAAAGATAAATTTAGTTGGAAACAAGGAAAATACTGATCAACTCCTATGTAATATCAATCCTCCTACATGTTAGTGAATACTGGACATATGAAGATTGATTGATCAATATGTCTGTTTAACGGCATATTAACTCCTTATTTAATGCCGAAATTTAATGATCCTAGGATCTTGAAAGTAATAAATATATGATATGCCATTCTGCTTTCACAATTAAATACATGATAAATTATACTCATCTTTCGTACATACACATGTTTGTGTGCCAATTATTAAAGACGGTGGCATATGTGTTTTTTTATTGCAGCTTTCTTTAAGTTATATTTTAGAACATAGTTTGAATT
Source organism: Acanthosepion lycidas (assembly GCA_963932145.1). Classification (NCBI taxonomy): domain Eukaryota; kingdom Metazoa; phylum Mollusca; class Cephalopoda; order Sepiida; family Sepiidae; genus Acanthosepion; species Acanthosepion lycidas. The sequence continues at coordinate 56,120,989 of OZ010578.1, read as the reverse complement.
CTTTAAGAAATTGTAGGATATTATATGAACTAATGTCATGAAAGAGTTCTTTTATGTTGGTTGGTTTTGTTTGGCAGCATATCAACCTCGTTATGCTATTAAATACTGAAGTTTAAATAATTCGTACGTTATATTATGCTTTCAGCTATAGATGTTCTGTATAGAATTTTATACTTTCAAAGTAAATGCGTGATTTTTTAGATATATATGTTGTATATCATTAATTCATTGTTGGTAATTTTACTATAAAAATTGTATTTTTATATATTTTTAGTTTTGCACTTTATTTATATTTTGCGATAAATATATATTGTTGCTCACTTTATTATAAAAATGTACAGTTGATTTTTTTTTGGGGGGGGGTTCACTATTTACCCTTAACCAGTGCTGCCCCCCGGGGACAGGGTGGTACTGGGAACAACAGTAATTAAGAGGCCGTTTCACGTTCCTGAATATTTTCAATACCCCGATCTGAAGCCTTGTGGACCGATGAAGAGACTTGAGTAGTTCTACAGAAGGATGCTTAGAATAACACAGTCAGAACAGCTTTAAGGAACATAAAAACAAACTTAAGAAAACATAAACAGGTTGGCCACTGAAAGACTGAAGGACATAAAACAAAAATGACTTTTACAGCCACATGATTATCTTGGGGTAGTAATGTTTGGACCATTTGAATATTCTGAAGGGATGTTCTGACGGTGCCTAGTTGAGGAGAGCGACGTCGGGGTAGAAACTGATAAATCCTCAAGGACACTCTGCCGTACAGTTTGCCACTGCTGAATCAGAGCGCACAGTGAGCTTAGATCCGTTTTCCCAGAAAAAATCCGAGCGATTAGGTTCCGTATCATTTTATGGCTAGGTGATACTCTGACATTAAAATTTTGCCGGTATTTTCTCTTGAGTTTTCTTTGGAACATAATAACTCATCATACGTAGCCATTTTAATCTCCAACGGATACTGTTTAACATTCAGAAAAATAAAATAAAAAGGTTTCAAAACGAACAAATTATGACGTTTTGTCGGTTGCGCTGGCCTCGGTGCGAGCACCAATCCCTCCCTCTTGTGCAATGGGAGGGCGCGGCCTCGGGCAGCTGTTCTCCAGGGCAGGGCACCTCTTCTGTATAAGTTTCCTCAGTTGCCCCTCTGTCCTTGGACAGAGTGCGCTCAGGGGCTTCTCTGTCCAAGGACAGAGATGCAACTGAGATGTATAAATGCCTTGCAGAACAGGCAGTGGAAGTGAAAAAAAAGTCTTACAAATGCTAGGAAAACGTGGAGAGTGATAACAGCAGATAACCGGCACATTAATTTATAAAGCAATAATATTTTACAAGATATGATTTTAGTCAGAGTAAAATGTATTTATCGCTGTTCAGAAAACTGAAACGATTTCTTGTTTGTAAATTATTCAGTGGGCGCGAGTTATTTCTGGAAATTTCAGGAAAACGTGAGGTTAGTTGTGCGCATGCGTGTTGACTGTGCACCAGGCTATTTTATATTTTCGTTAAGTCGGCGTGACCTGGTCGGACAACTGAAGATCGGGTTAGATTTTGGGAAATAAAACGACATATAAAATGTGCACCGAGATAATTATTTACGTGCCTACCTATTTTAGAAGAGAAATTTAATGCAGACAACTTTGATTACATGTTTATAGTGATAGACAACTTAGACGCTATATAAAAAAACGAAGTCAACCATATCTGTTGTTACAATAAACACCGATTTTTCCTTTATTTAGTGTTTGCCACTTATGGAAAACTATGAGGTCAAAGTCGATTATTGAAAAATACTTTATGTAGAAACAGTTATCATGTAGCAGTTATGAAATAGATTAAAATATATAGTAATGTTTCATCTTCAAGAATAGGTATCCCTACATATTAGCGATACCTAAGTTTTAATATGAATTTTTAGAAATTAAAAATTTCTTGAAGCTTTTATTTCAGTTCTAGATTCAAGCTCATAGATGAAATTTAGTATTTCCAATAATCAAAATAGATTATTTTATTTCAAAATTAATTTAAATTAACTAGGAGAAGTTTTCGTTTTGAAATTACTGATTTTAGTACCATTTCTAGCCATCTGTCTTCACAAAGTTAATCACTTAATTAAAACATCATTCACAAATAAAATATACTTTTCTGAATATTTATTTCAGGAATATTAACTGACTTAAATTTAATTAATTATATGAAATAAATATTACTTACTTTAATTTTAAAATACCACAGAAATCGTTTTGAAAACGGAAGTAGCCATTTACTAACTTGAACAACTTTACTGGCAGGTGGAAGTTTATCTACCATTGACATATCTGAAAAAATCTTCTTGAGGAATATAACGTGAACGCATTTTTCATAAAATTTTATAAAAATATTCTCGGTAATCTCATGTTTTATTAAATTTTAGGTACTTTTCTTATAATATCGTGTATGGACGTCCGTATTGACAAAAATCAGTCCGTTTATACGCACAAAAAATTATTTCAAAATTCTTTTTATAATATTGGTGTTCAATGAATTGTACTAATCTTTTCAATTTATGAATAGTTTTTGCTTAATGATATCAACTAACCTGGACAAATAATACAGCAATGTAACAGATTTAAAACTTGATAATTTAATGTAATTAACAGTTTTAAAAGCTGAAAATAATTCTAGTAAAATTCATTATTCATCGAAAAAACTGTTTTTTCCTGAAGACAATAGTGTCCATATTATTAGGTTGGTGCAAAAATAATGACGTAATAATGTCGTTTTTGACGTTAAAAAATACGTCAAAAAACGACATTATAACGTCATTATTTTTGCAACAACCAAATATATCTACAATATGTACATATGCGCGTACAATTTTGTGTATGACTTAGTGGTATAAAAGAACAAAGTATGTTTGCCATTCCTTTTCATTCAGCTATTCCGTTAAGGTATTATCATTTCATGGATACAATAATGCCCATAATGGGGGAAAAGAAAAACTGCGAGAGAAAACTTTCTCACATAATTTTCCCATAGTATTAATTTTTTTATTTTTTATTTTCTCTTATTTTGACGAATTCCCTCGATGAAATTAGAAACACTTGACGCTTTCTTTTTCTCAACTTATTTATGTTGTGCATGTAATCTCCGATAAAGTTTCATGAGAGATTGCTTAGTGTAGGCGTAGGTTCTATTCTAATAGTTTCTTATCTCGCACTTCTCGCCTATTGAATTCTTAACTTTGCTTCCTGTCAACTACTAATTTCAAATTTTAAATGCTACGCCCTCACCTACCTCCTCAAATCCTGTTCGTTTAATTGTTCTTCGTTGTCATCATTTTTTTCTCAGTTTTTTTTTTTCTTTACTGTGAGTAACCTCTTCAATCTTGGTGGCTTTATCTAGTTGCTTTTTGAAAAATAATCTTTAAAGGCTTTCGGATTTCTTCGAAGCAATGTTTTTTATTAACTTTATCGTTATTTCTTTTCTGTTCTTGTCTATGTTAGCAGTGTGATGCTATGGACTGTCAGATAGAAATGGGAGAGGTGCTTTAACTCGATAAGTAATTCCATCAGACAGAGCAGAGGATTGTTCATTTTGAAGTTTCTATCTTCTAAGTGGTATCCATTTTAACCAAAGCTTAATTCGAAGTAAATGAGTGGTTGGGCAATTTTCGGGGATCAGGTGGTGACACATCCGGAAATAGGCTATATCTCTGTCTATATTAAGAGATATGCTTTACCTCGAGATGAGTTTTGATCGGCGATTGGCTGAAGACAGACTTGTCCACGTTGCGTTTCCGAAGACTCCTTTTCCTATGACCAGCATTGCATTTGTAGGGGGAGAAATTAACATAGCAGAAGTTGTTAGAAGTATCATCTATTATACTCACCCGTATTAGTATTTGTTGTGGATTCCGGGTTGAAATCCGGTACCAATAAATAACAAACGCCAGGAATGACTATATGAAAATAACGTATAAACATAATAATACAAACTGGTAAAGCAGGTTAGTAGTTCCAGGAATACGGGTTAGTAGCAAAATATATATACAGTCTTTGGTATTGAAGTATCGCTGTATGACTTCTTACTGAGTCTACGTGATCGCTCACTCCTACAACGCTGTTCCCTCACTCTTCCGGTTACCTTTTACTCTGTCACTCTTCCGGTTACCTTTTACTCTGTCACTCTTCCGGTTACCTTTTACTCTGTCACTCTTCCGGTTACCTTTTGCTCTGGCAGTAGTATAAGTATACACTGGGTGAGTCCATTTGTATAAAAAGGGGTGGACCACTCAACAGTATTTCTTTCCTCTTATTTTTCGCAAGGATTTGTAGTCCGCTGCTTCTTCTATGTGACATGTCGCTTCAGGGCTTAGACGATCATGACTCTTCACAACTTCTTGTGCATTTTAGTTTTAGTAAGGTTTCTCTTTTTGTTATACATATTCAACGAACTATTTAGAAAAATGTTACTAGGCTAGTATAAGCTCCTAGTTCTGCTTAATAATAATCCAAGAAAAATACCGGAAAATGATTACTAAAGAAACCGTTTAAACACCTGGATTAATGATACAATTTTAGCGAGTACAGTAGTTGGTGCGGTCATGACTCTTCACAACTTCCTTTCCTTTTTCATTTTGAGTAAGGTTTCTCTTTTTGCTATCCCTGTTCAACCAACTATTTAGAAAAGTGTTATTAGGCTAGTATAAGCTCGTAGTTCTGATTAATAATAATCCAAGAAAAATACTGAAAAATGATTAGTAAAGAAGCCGTTTAAACACCTGGATTAATGATACAATAATAGCAAATACAGTAGTCAGTGCTGAAATGCAGGAAACTCACTTTGCGACACCTGGGATCATGAGGTGTCGTTCCATTCACAGTGAATGGTAGCGTCTATGTTCAAATATTTAATGTAGCAACGGTCGGTCGTTTCTCTACACAACAAAAAACTCGTAATGTATGTTATTCTCTGCTGTCCTCTTCGCCTCTTGATTTTTAATTTATCCTGTTATTGGCTAATACACGGAGACCTATTTCGTCCATTATATGTCCCAGAAATTTCAACTATCTCTTCTTCAAAGTAGAATTGTCCTCATCGTATATTTTTTAATTAAAACTTCCTCGTTACTCACTTGTTCAAAACATGGTATTCTCTGTATCCTTCTGTTAAATCATATTGGTTTTGTCTTAAGTCCCTTCTTCCATGATGGGAATGTCCGCCATTCGCTGTCATATAGCAAGGATTATATAAAATAAAAGTTCAGTACATTATTATTATTCCTTTTCTACTCGTTCTTATTTCGTCTTGGTTTCAATTTGATGGCGTTAATAGCTTCATAGTTACTAGTTTAAGTATTTTTCTACAGCAGATAAAAGCAGTTTGTCTTCCATATACCTTTCTGGACACGCCTAATCTTTAAATGCAAATCGGTAAATTATGGGCGGGAACAAACCACACCCAGAAGAAAAATGTTACATCTTTTCTTTCTGAATCAAATCAGTCTCTGCTTACTGTCACTCAATAAATTCGAACTGAAATTGTTTTGGAGGGATTTAAGGAATGAGATGTATTTTTAAATCACTTCCTTTTATCGAAAAGAAAATATGTGATAATATCGAGTAATTCAACACAGCCGGAAAGCTTGGATTTGCACTAAGAAGGAAACCATTAAAGGATTCAATTCTTAATTATGCGTTGTAAAAATATGCGGAAACGAATTTCTGGTTCAGAGCAAAGAACAACGTGATGAGGCGATGCAGAATAATACCTTGACTCTGATGTCAGAGCGAGATTAAATGTTAATTGATTTTGGAAATATTTGGTTTGGAATCTTGAAAAGAGCAAATTCTACATTGATAGACGACGAGTTAGAATCTTTAAAATGAGTGAAAATAAGGAAACGACCAGAAGAGAGCAACGAGAAGAAAGAAAGAAAGAAAGAGAGAGAGAGAGAGTAAGACAGAAGAACCGAGTAAAAATTTGTATTAAAAAATACAAGGGCCTGTTTCTCAGCGAACAATGGAAACAAATATGGCCGTAGGTTAAAAATCATAAAATGTGTCAGCTTTTATTTTAAACTTCCCCATTCAGATTATTTACATTAGGACTATCGTCCTCATCTTTGTTGTTGTTATCACAACATTTCGGCCGTTGTGCCCTCCGGCCTTCCTCAGGTGTATATCGACCGGAGTAACATACAGGGAATTCTGATCTGAACATTTTTATTTAATTTTTAATTCGACTATTCTCCCATAAGGGATTAACACGTTGGTTTGTGAATTTGGTGATATACTAATTGTGTGTTCAATCCCTGCCCCGGGCAGTGTGTACTTAAACTCAGTGTGGGGGGAGAAATAATAAGAATAAGAATTTTGTGTATTTAGGCAGGAAATCAACTTTAAGGCAAATATTATTTAAATCAACATAATTTTATGTCGATACTGATCGAATTTTCTAAATTACGAATAATCCTTCTCCTATATATATATATATATATATATATATATATATATAGGATATATATAGGAGAAATATATGTGTATATATATATATATATATATATATATATATATATATATATATATATATATAGGTAACTACACTCATCTTGGATTTTCTAATGGTCAAATCAATTTCGAAGGAAAAAAAGGTTTTAAAAAGGAAAGAGCTAAGAACAAGAACGTCTGTTGAAAATAATTGTACAGTAAACATGTCCAAAGCCCAAAGAAAAAAAAACGATACGAGTAATCAACTAAGAAAGTGCTCAATGCAAAAGTAGAGCAGAGCTAGTAAAACTTAGAGAGCCAGACAAACCTACCAATGCTGGCAAGCTTTCCCTGACGATCCGCTTAGGTGAAACCTTGGCAGCTTTGTCTGGCTCTCTAGGTTTGACTATATATATATATATATATATATATACATATATATACATATATATATATATATATATACATATATATACATACATATATATATATATATATATATATATATATATATATATATATATATATATATATATGAACATTTCTCAGATTTAACCAATAGGGAAGAAAATATATTTATGAATAAAAATGACAATAGGAAAACTAGTAATTGCTGACGCGTTTCGTCCAATGTGGACTTTATAAAAGCAAATTACGACATGAATTTAATTGAACAAGTAGGAACAAGTAGAAGTTTAAAAAAACGCATTTATGAGCACAAAAGAGACCTCACAAAAAACAACTTAGCTAATGCACTAGTCATACATAGAAATAAATTCAACCATAATTTTGATTTTAAAAATTCTACACTCATAAAAAAGAAAATAACTCCCTAAGAAGGAAAATTCTAAAGAATGCCGCCATAGAATATTGGCCACATATTAATCGATGCCCAGGTTTTTCCCCATTTCACCTTTCTTAACAAAATTGCTGCCCTCACAAACAAATGTACACAACAGATTCATAAAATCAAATGAAAATTGTTGAATACATCAACACTGATATAATTACAATATTCTCCACACGTGACAAATACTGACGTTATTTTCAGTTAACAATATAAAAATAGCGTTTCTCTACATTCTAGTTGCTAGGAACATTCTGTTTTTGTTTTTATTAGTTAGCTTGTTCAACTAAATTCATTTCGTATTTTGCTTTGATAAAGTCTACATTGGACGAAACGCGTCAGTAATTACCAGTTTTCCTCTTGTCATTTTTATTCAAATATATATATATATATATATATATATATATATATATATATATATATATATAACACATCGCACTTTTTACCTGCGTCACAACATTCACTAGTTCTAGGAAGCTCACTAATTGTCTCTATCTATACTGATAGTAACTTAATAAAGTTTAAAGCAGGGGTCGGCAAACTTTTGTAGATATCTGGCTAGAAAGCTTTGCAGTGTCTCGGAGCAGGGTCATTATATCAAGTGTACAATAATACATTGTCTCGACTTCAGACGACTACACACAGAAGGTGCCTTGCTCTGGAGGCTTAAAGAAAAAGCAATGAAGTTAATGTCTTATTATTTAAACAGGGTTCCTTATTTTACTGCTGTAATAAATGCATAACAACAGAAACCACAAAGAATTCAGATTCCTTACTACAAAAGAAATACAGGTACAATGGTAAACGATTTAACGAGGCACTTGTTTCTGCTTATTGTTCGATAACGTCTTCACATCAGGTGTAATATTTATCAATGAAAGGAGCAAAACATCATCCAGTTGATCATCACACGAACCTTTTATTAAACGACTTTTGGTATATTTCATTCTTCGGAAAAAGTTGTTCACAAGCAGAAGTACCTCGAAATAATGTTACCAGCATTTTTGCATTATTCAATAGACCTCAATTCCGCTTGGCAAAATATATTTCTTGTAGAAGCCAGCAGTGGATTAGGAATTAAATTTTGATTTAAAACAAAAATCCGTCGCATTCTAAGACGATTAACTGCAGCTGATATTTTTCTAGCATTTGCTCCACAAATTAATTAGATAATTAGTGTCCAGGTTTTATGTTGGCGATCCGGACAAAAGTCCTTCGCGCGTCGGATGTGGCTCGTGGGCCGGCGGTTACCGACGTTGGTCTAAATCTTGGACCATATTTCTTGTACCTTTCTTCCGAAATATACTCCAGACAATTTCCGACAGAATTTCTTCCTTGTCTGTGAATAATTATTCGCAATTTGAAAAAGAGGATAGGTAATATTAATCAACATAAAATTTGTTTTAAATAATATTTGCCTTAAAAGTAAGACCTACATGAGATATTCCTTGACATGGGCATTTCAACGAGAATATTCTACTCCCCCGTAGATTAAGCGTTCACTTCAGAATTCCCTGTAGGTTAGCCCGATCGATATACAGCAGATGAAACCGGATGGAACAACGGCTGAGACGGGGTGATAGAAACAACAAAAATAAGGATAATAATCCGTAGGTAAATAGTTTAAGTAATTATAAAACTTCATCCAAGACATTCAGATGAAGATCGCCGAGTAATTAAATCTGAAAGTGACTGATAAAAATCTGAAAGTGACTGATAAAATTTGATGACTACATAATGAGGAAGAAGTGCTTGGAGAATTTGACACTCACAGGACAACGAATATAGGGGACAGAGAGAAGTATGAAATTAGAAACACGACGTTTCTATTGGGGGTAGTAATGTTTTGACCATCTCAATATTCAATATTTCAATATTCAATATTTTTCAATCGAAATTTTATGGAAAAGGAAGATAAAGTGATCAGTTTAAAAAAAAATATGTTATCCCTATTAACAAAGATAATCTTATTTCAAGTTCTGAGTGTGGCATTGTTTTCTTTTTTTTTTCCTTTGCCCTCTATACGGTTTTGAATTTGGAAGTTTTTATTCTCTAAGATTGTCTACGGTCCAATGCCAGAAATCTCAGGTTGCCATGTTGTTTAACCACATCGCTGGAGATAGAAGAGTCGAATTGATGCATTTCTCGAAAGCATCCTTGCAAAAGTGAACGCAATAGATTAAGCCCAAGTTTTAACTCGGTTCGACTATCCTAAGGATTCTTCTTGACTCGATAAATTGCTACATATATATATAGAGAGAAATATATATATAATTAAAACACACACACACACACACACACACATACATATATATATATATATATATATATATATATATATAATATTGTTTCTTTAAAAATAAGATTCCTTCGCTACGTAAGAGTTTTCATGTTTCAAAAACGAGAGCCGAGACCATCCAAATAATTATTAAAATTAAGTTGAATTTAGGTGTTTAGTCCCGTTTCATCTTAAAGCGAAATTTTAGGAATAAGCTATCTCTTGGTTTACGTGGTGTTTTTATGCATGGTCCGTTTTGAAATTCATTATTGTGGGAGTGACTAGGTTTGTCTTCTTCGTTAAGTCGTCAAAGAATTAATTCTTATCCATAGATTCACCATCTTTTGAGAGGTTTTACTAAGGTTGGGTAGGGTGTCTATTTCACGGCCAATGTTGGCGGTCATTCTCTAGTTCCAGTAGGGGGTATTTTTATGGCGCGTCTACAAGTCTTTATGTTTCGGGAGGATTGTGTTTTATTATTGTCTATCTGATTATCTGTTTATTTATTTGTTTATTCAAGTGGGTGTTTTATATACAAACCGTATTGCACTGATTTTCAATTTGCGTTTTGACGATTACAGAAAGGGTTTTTCTTATTTAATGATTTGGAAAGAACTCCTGATTATGCACCCAACGTGTTCTTTTCTATTTTCTGCATACCTGCGCACTTATATATATATATATATATATATGTATATATATATATATATATATATATATATATATATATATATCGTTATATAACGATAAAAAATTAAATAATAAAAATAAATAAATAAATACTACGTTACTTAAAACAGCGAAAACCCAAAAGAAAAATTATACAAGTAAAATAAATTGACCTAAATTCATCCAAGTAAATAAACAAACCAATCCCGATGAAGCTACCGTTAAAAAAAAAACAAATAAAGATAATCAACCCAAATAAAAACAAATTAAAAACTGTTCCTACCAAAATAATAGTCAGAACAAACTACAATAATCAACCCCAAAATCGAATAAATAGTTTTAATTAAATTCTCAAACCAAAACAAAACTATTAAATAAGTGATATAAACAAATGTTTACTACGTTAATAAAAACACCGATTAAAAATTTTAAAAAGATGATAAATAAATAAATAAAATAAGAAACAAAAAATAAAAATATATAAAAACAAGCAAAATAATTTAACCCAAATAAATAAATAAACGACTTCCGGTAAAATAACCGCCATAATAGACTTCCCACAATGCACCACTGACCCGTATATATATATAAATAGCCGAGAAAAATAGCAGCACACGTGGCCTGACGATTGCATATAGCATGAAACAGACTGTCGCCTCTAAGTGTTGACTTCTATGTTCACTTTTATATTTACACACGCTCTATCTCCGATATTGAGCACTTTATTCCATAAATATAGCACACCTTAAGACTATATTTCTTTATATATATCTATATATATATATATATATATATATATATGCTTAACAGGTTGAGGTTATATTCATCATTCCAGAGTTTCGTAAATGAACCTTTCGTTATTTTTATATTTTTGATATTACATTGATTTTTCACATTCTAATTGTGTGTGGATGTGCATGCGCATATGGATGGTGTTGTCTCCGGCGATACCATGTCTGCATGTGCACAAGTGTAGAATGCCATGCTTATTTCTTCTTTTCACCATTTCCTTGTCTATTTCTACTCTCTCATTATTCCTGTTCCTTCTTTTGTCCATCTTTCTGCTCTGAGATTCAAACATAATTTAATAATATTATTTCTAGTGTCAGATACATAACTTATTTTTCGGCTATTTTTAAAAAAGAATTGGGGGTTTTCTATTGGTTTTAGAAAATGTAGATGTATTTCGTTGGTTCTTTATGCCTTTTTTAAATAATTATATATATATATATATATATATACATATACTATATTTCTAAAGTTTGCGCCCACCTCAGATCATTTTCAAATTGATCCAAAATTTGTGTTTTGTACTTTAAACAAAAGAACATTTTTATCCATGTTCAAAAAAAGTCAGACAGGATTATTTTTAGAAAGTTTATTATGACAGAAAGGAAAAAAAAACCATTTAATGATTAAATTTTGGTCTTGTCAAAATTCTTCTGCAGCTTTGATTATCTTTTCTAATTAATCTCTTTAGCTCAAAGTTGAAATGGCGATCCCTCATCCTGTTGTGATCACGTGGTCCAGTTTCCTCTCTAAAGTCCCTGCTGTTTTTAAATTATTCACCGTTCTCTGGATGCTTCTTGAAAGAACTTTGAAGATGGAAGCCAGAGTATGAATATTGGTAACATTACTGAAGGCCTGAATGATCTTTTTCCTCTCAGCTTTGGCTCTGACATAAAACAATTATAACTTGCTCTCTTTTTAGCTGAATAACTCAAAGTGTTTTACAGTGATTCTTACGAAAATTGGTGTTGAGATGATGTTCGTCACAAGTGGGAAAAATTTCAATCTGCATGGCACTTTACTCCAATTGGCTCATTCGCTGGCTTAAACTCAACGTTGATTCTGATTCCGCAGAACTGGGTTAGGTGTGAAAAAGTATTTATTGTTAACATTCTTTTTTCATTCGGTTTTTCCAGTTACGAGTCCTTTTTTAAAGCTGATCGTTTTGTGTTCATTTTGTTTAGTTCTTTTTTCGTAACAGATTTAATGCTTAGTATAGAGCTTAGGAAAATTCTCAGTGTGAGATAGGCATGTAGCAACATCAGCACGGCAAAGGGCACTCCTTTAAAGGCAAGGAAGGGCAAAAATATTTCAAGTCAAGTGATAGCGATTGGTGTATTAGTCGTATGATTTTTGAATCAAGCACGAGCAACGCCGGGCCATGCTGCTAGTATATCATATTTATTATGAATGTATTTTTACAGAGAAATATTAAAGCTTGTGTTTTGAAGAAATGAAAAAGTCAAGGCGACATATGAAGCCATTTAAGCCCCTTGATTTGTTTTAAATTTCTGCAAAACACAAGCGTTAGCACGTGAAAATATAAACAGGTATTTTTTTTTTTTTTAAAAGTTAAAAGCGAAACCGGTTAAAGTAAAAAAGATAAAACAATTTCAATTAAAAATAAAAAGTAAAACAATTTTTTTCTGTATAATACAGGTATCATAAATATTAGGTGTTTTTTCCAATTTTTATTTTCGCTCTCTCTCTCTCTCTCTCTCTATATATATATATATATATATATATATACACACCCACGCACATATATATATATATATATATATATATATATATATATATATATATATATATATATATATATATATATATATATATTCTGTGAAATTTTTCGTTATGTGTCACATTATATACAAATTACTGAGTTATTGTATGTGCTATACAAGGGCATATATACGCAGACAAACATACAGACACACACACGCACGCTATATATATATATATATATATATATATATATATATATATATATATATATATATATATATATATGTATATATATATATAAACAATTTGATCATTAAAAATTGAAATAACCATTGTAATCCGTAATAGAATTCAAATTCATTTCTGTAAGGAAATCTAAAATAGTTTCAAAATTCATCTCTTACATTTTGTTTTTTTATTAATTTCCTATTTTAATTTACTTTGTTGACATTTTTAATTAAAACGCATAAATTTAGTGAATTGTATTTGTTTGTGTTTTTTTTTCATTTCTAACGCTTAATTTTCATTCCGTTCGCATATTGATTGAATTTTATTTCTTAAATTGAAGTGAGCATCGCTCGAATGAAGCTTTCATTATTTTTATTCTGTTTTATTCGCTAGATTATTTACAGGTATCCTCTTCTTCTTCTTCTTCCGTGTACTGTCTTCCTTCAGGATGTGCATAAGCATGGCTCTCCACAACTTCCTACCATTTGTACCTGTTATTTATATTTGTCCTTTTACATTTCGCTTCCTTGCCCGTTCCGCCATCCATTCGCATAAACACGTCAGGTCTGAGGCCAGAACTTCTCTCTGTCCCCTATATTCGTTGTCCTGTGAGTATCAAATTCTTCAAGCACTTCTTCCTCATTATGTAGTCATCAAATTTTATCTGTCACTTTCAGATTTTTTTTTTCAGTAAGTCTCACCATTCGCAATGATCGGGAGACACTCAAGGTAGAGAGTTCCATTAAGTGGCCATTTGTGCTACACGCGTGTAAGATATCGGTTAACCATAGCCTAAAACAGATTAAGATCGTAGTGATCGGGAAACATTCTGTTGGGACTCGGTTCCACAGGGCAATATATACTACGTCTAAGTGAAATTCTTATTATAGCGATTGACTAAGCGCAGCTTAGATGTGGGGCACCCAGTAAAGATCGAACTCACTACTCAGTCGCAACTGATCTAGCTTGCTAACCATTACACCACGTCTATTTGACCAATGCTTTTTTTTGTTATAGGAATAAAAGATAACTTGTACTCATTTATTTGTCTCACAGCAATTTTTTTTTCTTTGTCTTTCGTGCGGCGTGTCCATTTGGGGCGGGCATTGTTATGACTCTCCACATCTTCTCATCCATTGATTTTATTCTTTATGATCTCTTTTTATCCCTGCTCTGCCGTCTGTGTACATTAACTCATTAGGTAATCTACTCACTAATTTCCCTAGCCCCTCCTTCCTTGAACAAGTCCGGTTAAAATTTACAAACTCTCTTTTCCCTATCAATAAGATAACTCGGTGTAGATCCAGTGTAGGTTACCTAATGAGGGTCACACTTATTAGTGATCTATTCCTTTCCAAATTTATTCTCTGTGAATTATTAATTCCCTGTGTAACTTTCATTAATATTATAATGCAGCCAGTGATGATAAAAGTCACCAGTTTTATCCGTTATATTGGTCTGCTGATTATTTAAACCTTTGAAACTGAGTGGCCGGTATATCGGTTGTTGTGCGAATGTGAATAAACCGGGAGGTCGGTATCCGACCCAGAGTAATGAAAAACAGAGATGGACAGCAGGGGACTAGAGTGAGAGAGCGGTACTCATTAGGGGATAAAAGTTCAAAGAGTTAAACAACATAAGATTTTTGTCAGTAAACGAATTGCTTAATTTCTGACTAGTTTACCTGAAAGATAGGCACTAAGTCTGTGTGCTACTACGCCACAAGTATATGGTATCCAGGAAAGATCAGGTTCATTACAGTAGCTTCTGAATCTCATTGCTTTTTTGGTGTTTTTCTTTTATCATTTCACCCCAAGCAAGTTGAAAATGCTGCTATTACACGTGTTTACAGAAAGTAAAAGTGAAAGTGAAAGTGAAAGTGAAAGTAAAAAGATACGATTGTGTATAGGGAAGACAAAGTATGAATGGGATTCAAGAAGAAAGAAGATAGCGTTTAACGTTTTATTTAATTTTTGAAGATTGTTGTTATCAGGAAAGCAATTGAAAGGAAGGAAATTCCACAGGTCCGAAGTGCGAGAAAATAAACTGTTAGAGTAGAAGTGTCGGTTGCATTTAGCTATTTCAGCAGTAAACAGGTGATACCTAGATGCCAATATATTAATACGTTTAAATTCATGTATTCGGGGCACTAATGAAAAAAATCTCGTCAGAGAAGTTGCTATGAAAAAAATTTATTGAAAAGACAGAAGGAAGCCACGTCACAATGTTCCAGTGATACTGTATTACTGGATGATTGCTTGATTTAATCCTATCAAATCGTGAAATGATGGTCTTTTTAAATGAGCTCACTTCCAGATCCTTTCACACGAACGCGGTTATCCTACGAGGCTCTATCTACACTGTTTCTGATCTTCATCGGTTATATTCCCTTATATCATCAGTTCCCAAGTTATCATTTCTGGTTTAGTTGGTTGGTTGGTTGGTTGGGTTTTATGGCATATCAACCACTGTAGGTGATTTAATGCTAAATTAAGTTATATATACATATACACATATATATTAGGTTGGTGCAAAAATAATGACGTAATAATGTCGTTTTTTGACGTTTAACGTCAAAAAACGACATTATTACGCCATTATTTTTGCACCAACCTAATACATATATATATATATATATATATATATATATATATATATATATATATATATATATATATATCAAATATACAGTAATATTAAACGTATAGCTGGCAACATTATTTTTTTTAAAAAAAACGTATAGCTGGCAACATTATTGTTACAAAAACGTATAGCTGACAACATTATTGTTCCCAAAACATTATCTAAGGCCTTGCTGTTGGACGTAGTTTATCGTCATACCCACGACGTGGATATAGTTTATCGTCATCCTAACAGGTGCTACAACCCCGGGTCAAGGTGGATCTGGGAACAGCAGCAATTAAGAGATGGTTCCACGCTCCCCAAAACCTCCTGATCAGAGGCCTTGCTGTTGGATGCAGTTTAACGTCATACCCAGGACGTTATCATTTCTGCTGATAACACTATCATTTATTGTTGTCTAAATAGCAAATCCGTCAAAGCTGATAATGTTAACCTGGCTGCTGTCCTTTAAAAGGACCACCAAGCTGTGGTTAACTGGTACAAGAAATGGCTCGTAAATTTTGTTGCCTCCAAAACGAAACTGCTCTTATTTAACCGCTAGAAAGAAACTTCCCTGTCCACTATCAGCATGGCTGATGTCAAACTCATGGAGAGCAACACACTACGCCTTCTTGGCTTCACGCTTTCAGCTGACTTGAAGTGGGACGCCTACATCGAATCAATAGCTGCGTCTACTTCAAGGGATTTTGGGTCACAGAGTCGTTCCAGAAGGTATTTCTCGTTAGAGACAAATCATAAACATTTATAAATTTCGTCCGTGCATTGAATATTATTGAGATATCTGGTCAGGTGCTTCTGCTGCTCATCTGGAAGTTCTTGACAAAACCCGAAGAAGAATCTGCTATATAATCGATTCTGACCTGGCATCTCAGCTTTAGTCATTTTCTCACCGACGTGACGTGGCTTCCCTCATTCTTTTCTACAAATATTTTTGAATGGTAACTGCTCTGAAAAGCTTTCTTTCCATGGAGCTCCGACTATATGAATTTAATCGCGTTACGAGATTGGCATCTAGGTCCCACCCTTTTACTGTTGATATAGTTAAATGCAACCGCCACTTCAACTCCAGCATTTTTTCTCGCACTTCCTGACAGTGGAACTCCCTTCCTCTTATTGGCTTCCCTGATAACTACAATCTTCAAAAATTTAAATGCAACGTCAATCGCCATCTTCTATCTCCTTGAATCCTGTTCGTCTTTTATCCTTTCCTCAATCCTCTCTATACCCAGTCTTTCCTCTCATTTTCCCTTAATGTAACCCCTTGCGTAGTAGTGGCTTTCCTGTCTTGCATGGGTTGAAATTATTACAAAAAAAGGGAAAAACCTTTCCGGCAATATAATACTGCGCTTAAATTAATAAAGTCGAAATACCAAAAAAACGAAGCTCATCAGAACAAAAATCATGAATGTATTTATTAAAAAATGGCTCAACATTAAATTAGGTCATTGCCTCGCATTGAATATCTACTTGGTGTAATTATCTTAAGTGTAGACATTTGAATTACCCTTTTAAAAAAATGACGAACTTTTTCCCTGTAGCCCGGACTACTTGAGTTTAAGTGAGCTGCTAGATATGCATCTAGGCCCCACCCTTTTACTGTTGAAATAGTTAAATGAAACCGCCACTTCTACTATAGTAGTTTCTTTTCTCGCACTTCTCACCTGTAGAACTCCCTTCTGTTTTCTTTCTTCCCTTAAAACTACAATCAAATAATTCGTCAATCGTCGTCTTCTATCTTCTTGAACTCTGTTCAGCTTTTATCATATTCTCGGTCCGCACTATACTCAGTTTGTTTAACTCTCCTTCACTCTCTGTAATACCCTTTGTACTAGTGGCATTCCCGACTTGCTTGGGTTGAAGCGTTTAAAAAAGAACGAAAAAAAAAAAAGAAAAAGAAAAATATGCTTACTGACTTTCTTATAGTGTGCCAACTGATTCAAAGATTATTAGCTCAGCTGAATCTGGTACAAGGTAGGATCGAATACTTAAAAGAAAAAACTTATAATTCCAACGAATGATTTTTTTTTTTTTTATAGAAACTTTTCGGCTAGCAACTTCAGCGATTGCATTACATGCCATTACAGAAGGTCACAGAATTGAATTTGACCATCCAGAAATAAAACTGACGAACCAAGGCATTTCAGTCAAAGAGTAGCTGAACAAATGGTAATAGCAACTACAAAAATGCCTGCAATAGGATATATCACCACAGAGATCCTTCCCTGCCCTCCATTAGAATGTCTGTCGCTCAACTTCTCGAGAGCAACTCTCTGCGGCTGCTCGGTCTCACGTTGACTGCTGACCTGAGATGGAACAAATACATTGAGTCAATTGCTTCGTCCATCGCAAGGAAAGTTGGCTCCCTGTGCCGCGCCAGGAAATTTTTCTCCCCGGAATGGATCTTCCATAGCCACAAATCAACAATTCGCCCTTGCATGGAGTATTGCTGCCATATATGGTCTGGTGCCCCTTCTGTTTGCCTCGGGGTTCTTGATAAGCTCCAGAGGCGGATATGCAATATAATTGGCCCTGCTCTGGCATCTCGTCTACAGTCACTTTCTCACAGACGCGCTGTCGCCTCTCTTTGTCTGTTCTACAAATACTTTCATGGTAATTGCTCCGATGAGCTGCATTCACTGGTTCCCAGACTTCATCAGTTCAAGCGCTCTACGAGGCTGGCACCCCGCTCTTACCCTTTCACTGTCGAAACTCCTAAATGTAGCCGTCTCTTCTACGCTAATAGCTTCATGATGGTTTCGAAATTCTTTGTACTGTTTTACTCAAATTAAGGAGTGTCCAAAACTGGCAACTGATAGCCGAAATATTTCCATAAAAAAATAAATCATTCTTTAGAATTACAAGTTTTTTTTTCCTTTAATTATGCAACTACCAACGGAGGCATGCATCTTAACTAGGATCGAATACATCTGTAAACGTTACTTGATAAACATTGGACCACAGTTATGCAATCTATATTTAAAATACCGCCTTAAATATAGGTCTCCCAATATTGGTCCGGCATTAAAATATTAATGACTTGAGAGAATTGATTGTGGACTTCTGCTATAATACGATGCGTCATCTCGGTGGTGAACAATGCTACATGTGTGTGGTATAGAAAATTATTTCGGTAATGACTTTACAACAGCAAATTAGATAATTTAGACTTACTTTTATTAGGTTAGTCGTTAAGAGGGGCAACAGCATCGTAGTCTCAGAATGCTGTTGATTTTCCTTTTGAGAAATTCTCTTATGGTTGCAAACTTCAGGATATCAGAAGCCGATACTGCCGCCTATGTTACATGTACTCTCCTGACCCTCAATGAAGTAACGGTGTACCCACTCCGGTTGTTTATACTTCCAAAAAACTCCGTTCTTTTGGCCTTTTTTTCAGGGCGTCAGAGGGCGTCAGAGGCCGACACAGACGCAAGTGTTTCATGTACCCTTCTGTCCCCCGACTATATTGATGAAGTAATGGTGGCCCGTCTCTGTTCCTTTGGCCGTTTTGTGATGGGCCAAGGTTCCGGATTAATCACTGCCCTTGAAGGCTGTGTCGTTTTTTTTTTGTTTTTTTTCAATGTGGCCATATTGATATTAAACTAGGTATTTACTCTGTCTCCACACTAAGACGAGTTTTGACACAAGGTCATTTTTAAGGTGGGAACCTGAGCGCGTACACCCGGACTAAGAACAATAATTGCCCGCAGACCCCACAATTGTCGATCCCTCTCTCTGGTGCAATGAGAGGTCGCGGCCCCGGGCAGCTGTTACTCAGGGCTTGGCACATCTCAATATAATTTAGCTTAGTTTCGAGGCTATCATTTGACAGAGTCGCCACTGAGTTCACTCTACTCAAGGACAGAGACACAACTGAGAGATGGCAATTAATGTGTTACAAACCACTCAAGAGCGTTTTACACACTTGATATTAAACTATTATGAGTCGGCAACAGTCGGATCAACAGTAGAAGAAAGAATATGAATTCAATGAAGTGTGACAAAAATTAGCAGTCTCTGCAGCAGACAGATTAAGTTTAACTTCCCAACTTCTCCGCTAATTGATGTCCTTTGTAATTAACGCGCGTATTAGGTTATATATTAATTGTTTGTACAATTTCTGGTACGGGCAGTGCAGACTTAGATTCCATGAAAACCCAGCGAGCAATAATTGAGCGGTATTAAGGATTACATGCGATATCCGTGGAAATTGTTAACGAAACGAGAACAGTCTACGGGAACGGTAGATTAAATGAATTGTTTTATTTTAAATTCTCGGAAGGTTAACCGGTGTATTAATTTCCTGACGAAGGCTCACAACGACAGAAACTTTGTTATAATAAGAACAAAGCCAATGACACATGTCTGCATATAAATAATAATATTCGTTCTTTTTTTACAGATATCCTTAACTTGGAGTTCTGAACGCTAGATTTTAATCCTTCCACTTGAAATTTGTGCATTTGTTCGTCAAGAATTCTTCCTTCGTCAAACTTCCGTAGATGGTTCAACCACTGACGACATCAATGCCTTAGAAGTGAGTATATCCCCGGGCATTTTTTTTTTATCTTACAAGGAATGAGTTGTGTGTGATTTTTTTCACTCCACTTAAGACTCTGTATGCTATGTAGTCGGCGCAGTTGAAAGCTATTCAACCTCCATCTGCCCTATCGATAAGTCATTTTCTCACCAAGCATCCTGAGTATGACGACGAACTATATCTGGTAGCATGACCACTGATCGGGATATTGGAGGTTTTGAGGAGCGTGGAATGACCCAATTAATTGTTGCTATTCCCAAATCTAGCCTGACCCGGGATGGCAGCACCTGTTAGTTTTCGAGCTTGTGAATCAATACATTTTTAGAGCGAAATAATAATCAATGCAATCCCAAAATGTATAAAGAAAACATCTTATAATAAAATTACAAATAATATATTTAATGATCTATAAACTCTATATTTAAAAAAAAAACATACTTTTAACCTGAAAGTCTAAATTTATGGGAACATATCTGTAGTTGAATGCATAAAATTACGTAAAAAATATTTAGATTTCGGCATTAAATAACCCATACAGGTCACCAAACAAAATCGTCATTAAAGTATACTGTCATTACATTAGACCATATTTCTTTCACCGTCTCCAGTATTCATGTCATCACAATAATGTATATGTACAAAAGCTGAGAATTATCTCCCATCTATTCAACTGTGAAAGGGGAATAACATACAGGGGTTGGACAAAATAATAGAAACACCTAGATTATTAGTATCATAATTTTGAAACTCCTATAAAACCATCGATCACTACACTCTTAACCTGTTCAAGTCTAGGGCTAACTGTTATCTTCCCTGCATAAATTTTGACTATTACTCTGTAACCCTCTACCTTGAGTGGCCCTCGAGAATTTTACAGGGTTAAAAGCAATGTAAAAATTATAACTTGATTTTATTACCACCAGCGTAAATAAACACTTTCACTAGCATTACAATACGGTATAACAATATGTAAATTATACAACGGTCAAGTTACAATCAGCACTTGACGACTGTATTGTGCATAAATTAGAATTGTTATATATATATATATATATATATATATATATATATATATATATATATATATATATACCAGGCTCAAACACTAATATTTCATGGTTATAATTTATTACATTGGAATCGTAATAACGATCCAATGTAATAAATTATAACCATGGACTGTTAGTGTTTGAACCTTTTATATTATATTCTTACTCTGTCCTGGACATTGAGTTGTACCTGGATTCTATCCTCTTGGGAATATATATATATATATATATATATATATATATGTGTGTGTGTGTGTGTGTGTGTGTGTGTGTGTGTATCTATGTATACTGATCACTAATATTATCAATATATATATATATATATATATATATATATATATATATACACAACGGTTGGACAAAATAATAGAAACAACTAGATTATTAGTATTATAATTTTGAAACTCCAATAAAACCATCAAACGTTTGTTATTTTTATGTTTTTTGATTTATTATTAATTTGTCTTGTCTTATTTTACTAAAATTGTTGCTTTTTTACAGATATTATCAGAGGAAGTTAATAATAATTCATTAAAATGGCCGATCTAATAGACTTTCAAAGAGGTCAAATTGTTGGTGTTCGCACGGCAGTCGCTAGTGTAATGACAGCATCTGAGAAAGAAGGAAACACTTCCTCACTGAAGCAAAACTCTGGAAGAAATCGAAATGTGTCTGATTGAAACCGTCGGACTCTTACGCGGATTGTTAGGAAGAATCACAAGAATACAGCTCTAAAAATTACAGGACAGCTTAGTGACCATCTCGAGAACCCAGTTTCATCAAAAACTGTAAGAAAATTCAAGGTGTAATTACTGCTAAAGGCGGCCCTTCACCATATTAAAATAAATATGTTTTAAATTTCCACGTGTTTCCATTATTTTGAACAACCCCTGTATATCGTATCTTCATTACTTTCCAGATCCCAAGAAAATTAAATTTCGGCATTAATTAACTCATGAAGCTGTTGATGTCGTTAAACAAACAAGTTATAAATCAATCTTTCTCACCAACGTGACATGGCTTCTCTCTGTCTTTTCTACAAAGATTTTCATGGCAACTGTTCTGGTGAGCTTTTTTTCCCTGGTGCCTTGACTACAGGAACTTAAGCGCGCCACTAGATTGACACCTAGGGCTCACCGTTTTACTGTGGAACAAGCTAGATGCAACCACCACTTCTGCTCTATCAGTTTCTTTTCTCGCACTTCCCATATGTGGAACTTTCCTTCGCTACACGATTTCTTGTTTCCCTGATAAGTTCAATCTTCAAAAATTTAAATGCAACGTCAATCGTTATCTTTTATCTTCCTGAACCCGGTTCCTTTATTGTCGTTTCCTAAGTTCTCCTCACTAAAATGATCCCATTCTCTTTCACTCCATGTAAATCCTCTGCTTCCTTAGTGGCATTATCGCCTTGCTTGTAGTGAAATGACAACAACAAAAGCCAGGCCGCACTGCCATACAAGAGCGAGGTTATGCCAATGTATTTTTGTGCGGACTGAGAGTTTTCCATTGTCCCAGAATCTAGCTTTAAGTTTTCCAAACGTAACAGCCACTTTGTTGATGCAGCATTTTAGTTTTGGGATGGCAGACCCGAGGTAAGTAAATTTGTACTGTTTTTAGTGTATTGTTATTCATAGTGCTTACGTAAAGAGTTTCGGAGAACTGGCCTCTCGTTTTGGCATTGTTCAAACTGATCGCTGAATTAATGCTCTTGCCTGCATGAGAAAATCTTTACAATAGGGTTTACAGAAATTCCTGAAATTGAGCTTCGTTATGAGCAGAGTACAATTCGTCGATACCCACTCGCATCGGGGTCGGCATCCTGTCTCCTTAACCCCTTTCTTCTCTCTGGTGGCCGTGTGGGGGATGGCTATGAAGGCCAAGCCTATTCGTGAAGAATCATTAGCAAGAGTCACAGAGGAATATGGGAGGTAAACGTAGCTGGTTGAGTTGTGTTCTCCTGCCAGCAACAATGCAAGTAGCATTTTGCAGATTGACCTCAGACCAACAGAAGTCAACTGGAAGATAAGCAACTTACCACTGCAACACTGAGTAAAACATTATGAAATGGACAAAGTCCGACAATTATTTGAAGACATTTTTTATGTTTATATTTTTTTT
This sequence comes from Acanthosepion lycidas, assembly GCA_963932145.1. Classification (NCBI taxonomy): domain Eukaryota; kingdom Metazoa; phylum Mollusca; class Cephalopoda; order Sepiida; family Sepiidae; genus Acanthosepion; species Acanthosepion lycidas. The sequence continues at coordinate 56,097,633 of OZ010578.1, read as the reverse complement.
TTTATAGATACAAATATTTAAGTAAATGCTCTGTTTATAATAAACAGTATTTAAGAACATTTACCGGCCTGAATTTTCATAGAAAATACGTGTCCTCCGACAGGAATCGAACCTGTATCCTATACGGGACCGTCATATAGCTTGACGTACCTTTAACCGATTGCGTCACAGAGGAGCGATTCGGTGAGCAAGGTCGATTTTACTATGTTTAAACTACAATTCTCCATGATTTTCTCTCATACATTTATATTTGCTCGATGCGTATCCAAATGTCAAATGACGTCACACATTATGAAATGGACAAAGTTCTACAATTATTTTAAGACATGTTTTATGTTTATACGTTCTTTCTATGAAAATTTCTCGGAAATTCAGGCCGGTAAATGTTATTTAATACCGTTTATTATAAACAGAGCATTTACTTAAACACTTGTATCTATAAAAAGAACGTATTTTCCCTTCTTTTTAGAAATTCAACATTTCACTCGGTGGGGAATCTGGAGTTTGATATGATATGTACGTACATCAAAAATTAGGTTCATAGCTTGCACTAATGTTTGAGCTTTTAGTTTCAGAGATCGTCTGAAGAAATATACAGAAATAATTTCAGTAGGTTTTTGCTTACAGACTTCCACATTTTGCTATTTCATGAATAAATTCAAATAAATTCGTTATCTTTTGCATTAGATACATTGTATAGAAAATATACTCAAACCAGAATTCTAATTATGAATCACCACGAGTAAAATATGCAATTTTATACTGTATTCGATAAATAAAAACTGCAAGAGAGACTAAAACTTTACAAAAGCGGCTACTCGATGAATAAGCTTTGTTAGATCATTTGTTAGATCACAATTAATAAAAACAAAAAAAGATAGATAAATGTGTATATAACACCATAATTCTGCTGTCACAAACTATAAGACAAAATATTTTATATTTGCATTGTTTATTGAAAATCGCACTAAAACTACTGCTGATCCCCGAAATTAAAGTCCAACCCTAGAGTTTTGAACCTAAACTGTTTTCCTTTAAAAACGATAACAGTACGGATTGGTAACAGTCTATTTTAATGAGCTGATTTTTTTTCTTCTAAACTATCTTGTCTAATTGATATGAATAAAACATAGCTTAAATTATCTTTCGTTATAAAATGCATAATTTACTTGGAATTTAACTATTTTGAAAATGTAATTATTTTGTTTGAGGACCAACATCAATAACACTCACTTGCCCCACTCTTCATATTCCGAATTAATGTCGGAACTGACATGTTAAATGACAGCCAGGCAGTTTGGTTTATTCATAACAATTCAATTGTCTCTTTGATGTGGTGTAATGGTTTACAAGCTTGTCTCGCTAGATCTATTACAGTTGAATAGTGAGTTCGATTCACACTGGGCGACCTGTACTTTCGGCCTTGTGTCGCATCAAAGTTACGCTTCGAAAATAAAAGGGGCACCTCTATACGGTGTAATTGTTAGCAGGCTTGTCTTGCTAGAACAATTACGACTGAGTAGTGAGTCCGATTCTCCCGAGGTGTCCCATACACTTAGCCTCGTTTTGAAAATCACTATAATCCAAACTGGCTAAGAGGCGTTAATGAATTTCTCTCTAATAAGCCGACTTAAAAAAAGAAAACTTAACTTTTAAAGAAGTACAGGAAATGACAGAACCCAACTGGAGACTAAAAATGAATCGGAAGTTTCTGACAAGAATAAATTCAATTTAAACCAATTATAAAATTTCTACCATTCACTGTGGAAAGAAGCTCGATTTTTCGAGCTTGAGAAACACAAACATTTTTTTTCAAATTCTGTTTGTGTTTGTTTTTATTTGTTTTTATGTTGTTTTTTTTTTGTTTGTTTTTTTTTTTTAGCATTACACGTCTAACTAAGTAACCAAGATCTGGAGAAAGAAAATGTGAATACCTTTCCCAAGGAAAGTGAATATAAATAAACTAGGTCTACAAGGAATTTTTGCCCGGGTGTACGCGCTCAGAAAGCCCCAATTTAACAAACGGGCTTTTGCTACAGCCTTGTGAGTAGGACTTGAATAAATACCGAATCTAACGAAACAAACGGAAATTGGAACTCGTCTCGTCGATTAACAGTGTTGACCCATTATCCATTACACCACACGCACATCCAAGCTGACAGAACCTAGTATTCCGAAACTGTCACCCATCTAGGTTACTGGCCAGCCTCAACGTAGTTTAGCTTCCTTGGTCGGACGGAGACCGGTGCTTCAACGCGATGTGAGGTATAAGCACTTATTACTGGGGTATTGATTACTTTGTTATACGATTTTAAAACTAGGCTCTCTTTTAATACGTTGAATTTTTCAGTCTTTTTATGTTTATTTTTCAGTCTTTCTAATGCGTTTACTTTTCAGGATTTTACTACAGAGCTTATGATACATTCCTTTTTACACGCTTATATTTTGGTATTTTATGCGTATATTTTTCAACCATTTTAATGTGTGCGTTATTCCGGTTTTTTATTGCGTTCAATTTCGAGTTCTTTTAATGTTTATTTTTCAGTTCTATTGATGCATTTCTTTTTCAGTCTTTTTAAAGCGTATATTTGTCAATACCTTTAAAGCATTTATTTTTCCAGGCCTTGTAATGGGTTTGTTTCTCAGTCATTTTAAGTCGTTTATTTTTCAGTCTTTTAATGCGTTTATTTTTCCGTCCTTTTAGTGTCTTTATTTTTCAAATTATTTCTTGTGGCGTCCTCCCTCTAAAGAGTGCATGTTGGACTCTTCCGCCTACTATAAGTTTAGTAGGAGAGAAGGTCTTGGGGGGAACAGTCGAATAGATTAAGATGTTGTGACCAAGTAAATGGTTAAAAAATAACAAAACCAGTGTTGCAGATATATCATATATTAAGCAGTAAATACAACAGAAGAATATTACACGACTAGTGAGTGTGTGTCGGTTGACCCATGTTCAATCAATTCAACAGTTCCCCCAACACCTACTCTCCTACTAATCTTATAACAGACGGAAATGTCCAACATAGAATCTTTAGAGCGAGGACACCACAACACTATTCAATGCGTTTTTTTCTATCCTATTTAATGTGTTCATATTTCCGTACTTCTATTTTTCAGTCTTTTCATTACGTATATTTCCAACTATGCGTTTGCTTTTCAGTTTTCATTTAAGGCAGTTGTTGTTCAATACTTATATTACCTTTATCATTCAGTTCTTTTAATAAGTTTATGCTTTAATCTGTCTTGCTTATAACCATTTTACAGAAGTATAAGATAATATTCTATTTTTATTTAAGAACAAGATGTTTACTCACACAATTCTTGATTATCGCCTTTGAAACCTTTTCAGATCCTTAGCCGGAATAGAAATAAGAAAAACAATTAGTGTTGCGAAATTTAAAAGTAAATTCTATCCGAAATTTCAAGTCGATTATAAGACTTAAAATCATTTTAAAAGAGCATGATTTAATTAAACTCGTTTCTTTTTCTTTATTTTTTTTTTATTTTTTCATTTATGTTGAATTAATTTCGAGATTTAACTTTCAGTGGAAATGGTTTTGGCAGTCTATCTGTAGTCAATTAATTCCTTTTCGAGTGGTTTCGTCTTCCACTTGCTAACATTTCCCTGTCTGCCTCTCGCCTTTAACTTCATGCTTTATTTTCATTCCTGATCTTTCCAACGTGCATTTAGTTACAAAAATATAACAACCTTAATGTTTAAATTTAGTCGAGGTCGTTTCGCTGTCTGTGTTGCAGCAAATTTACCAATTGGCTTCTGGCGGCAAAATCAATATTCTTTTTTTGACGGCTTTTATTTACGTCCATAGCGCGATTTTTGTCATTTAGTGTTACCACATATTCGATCGACCAGTTGATCGATCAATTTTGCAAATTGAAAGCAATAAGCTCGCGTTCTTTAACCTTTGATGTGTTCTCGTTCCAAATGGATAGATTCTCTCCCAACTCTCATCAAAGCTCTTATATGGGCCCGATTCCAAATATACTAACATCACTATTATTTTTATAATTTATATCCGCTTTCTTCTCATAATCTTAACTTCCTACTACCGTCTCTACATTTAGTAACACTCTGCCTTGAGTGGCTCTTGAGCCGCGTATCAAGTGAACTTTAGTAAAAGATATCCATAATATATATATATATATATATATATATATATATATATATATATATATTTCGATCCTGGATTGAAACAATCGGACGTCTAGCCACACTGAAGAGCTGTGATAAAGCCAAACAGTCTGTTGATAACAATATATATGCTCTTGGAAAATTCAATTGAACTGCTATTAACGTATTGCACTTCAACTATGAATTGTGCTTTCCTAACCACGAGGGAATTTCGTAGAGAAAACACTAAAATTTACCTTTCTCGCTACTGTGCGATGATAGCTTAGGGCGTAGGATCTCTGACTGATAAGATCGAGTTTCGATCCAGGATTGAAGCAATCGGACGTCTAGCCACACTGAAGAGCTGTGATACACCGAAACAGTCTGTGCATGACTATATATATATATATATATATATATGTGACGGGTACACACCTGGCCCAGGGTCGAATCCTTTGGTTACGGCGCCAACTGTGACGTCGCTCCTCCTGGTCGCTCCTCCTGGTCGCTCCTCCTGGTTCCAAGCGTGCCGCTCCAACCTCTTGGTTAGATGATCACCAGCCTCGCCTTTCCCAACCCGCTTCCAATACCTGGTTGCTAAAGCAACTGTACTGATCTCCGGTCTGTCTACCCACGCTGTGTTTAGATCTTAGACAGACGGGACCAGCAGGGATTGGGCCGTATGCAAGTTGAGTCCGACGGGGGTGGCAAAACACAAGTAAAAGAAAAAAAAAAATCTCACGAGACAAAAAATTACTGATAAAAAAAAAGGGTGACAACTTTTTATATCTAATGTCCGTTACATAAGGAAAAATTGTTCTCATTCCCGACCCGCTCTGTGGACTATGGCACCAAGCTTCTATCATACAACTTAACGATTTCGAATTGTCTACTCTCTAGAATTGTGTATGTCGGAGTGTGGTTTAGTTCGACACTGGGGCTAATTTCTATCAATCATTCGCAGTTGATTCTTCTCTTCGACTTGAGTTGTATTTCTTCACTTCGATCTGGTTGGGTCGAATTCTGTTCTCGGCTGGGCTTGATTTTAACTTCTTCTTCTTCTTCCGTCCAGTAACTCTTTGGCCTTGTCTTCGACTTGGCTGCAACTTCTCCGCGGCTTTCGAGTAATCTTCTTCTTCGTCGACTTAGATAGAACTTCTCTTGTCTTTGACTTGGGCCGGAAGGATTTCTTGTTTTCGACTTAGGCTGGAAGGATTTCTTGTTTTCGACTTGGGCTGGAAGGATTTCTTGCCGCAACTCAGCCGCAACTCTCTGTCGTCCGAGGTGATCTCTTCTCGCTGCCGTCCGGGGCTGAACTCATTTTTTTGTCGATTGGGGTCCTGCTTTTATTGACGCCGCAGCAAACCGGGGTGGGTCTGTCGGCGTCAGGGCTCTCTCGATAATCCCAAAAGTCGCATTAGTTCTGATTTCCCATTATCGCTATTATTTTCACCCCTACTTCCTCACAGTGCCTCTGGGGGGAAGACGCATACCCATCTCTCCCGGTCTCTCGTATGTCAGGTGACCGTTTTCGACCAATGGTTCTTGATCGAGCATTCTCCCTCCTCTTTCCGCATATCACGTGACCGCTTTCGGCTAATGAGACTGTGGTGGGACGCCTCCCGTCTCCAATCGGGCGTGGTTTACATCGTTCTTGTTCTAAAAAAAACAAAATCTAATTTGGCCTTTTTCACACGTACGAAAAATGATAATCTTGGCTTTTTCTCACCTGGGTTCTGTCAAAACAGCCTGCCGCTAATTAGATGTGACTTCAGGAAAGAATATTGGCGCTATCTGTGAGCCGAGACAATCGTTTTTTTTTCCTTCTTTGTTTTTGGTCAGACCTGATAGTCAAAAATCTTAATTATCTGAATTGAAAATGTCTCCACTTCATCATCGTGGGGTTCCAATTTTAAACAGGTCAGAATCTGTATACAGTTCTACCGGTCACCCCCTTAACACAAAAAAACACCTTTCCTCCGATTAAAATTTCGTTTCCATTGTTCTAAAAAAATCTTTATTGTTTCAGCCAACCTTAACAACTTCCATCCTACGCGGACATGGAATTAGTTCAAGTGCTTGGCCTGATAATTTTGACACTTGTTAGGTGCTGGTCATACGTGTGTGTTTTCGCTTACGACCTGGTTTCGTATTATGTTTCTGTCTTTCCTCTTCTTTTTGTTTTATTTTATTATCTCCAAACTCTATTTCTTCAACCAAATATAACAATTTCTATTTCCCTGGATTTCGGTCAGGTAATTTGACCTGATATATTTTGACACCTGTCTTGTCTTAGTTTTACTTATGACCGGGTTTTGTATTATCTATTCCTCTTTCTCTTTCTTTTTATTATTTTTTTTTCTTCTTCTCTTTGGATCGCCTAAATACAGTTAGAGAATTATTCTCAAAACTCAATTATTCTTCGTTTCTAAATAACTAACAACTGGTTAATAAACCGAATAAAAATTAAATCATATTTCTATGAATATCTCTTTTTAGTCTTTCTAAAAATGCAGGGTGCCACATATATATATATATATATATATATATATATATATATATATATATATATATATGTTTCAATAAATAATATAGACAAGTGTTGTCTATTTATTTTATGTAAATTCTTTTCATAACGTTGCTTGGAAATCATCTATGTAAACAATAACAGACTATCATCACTGTTTTGTCCGTATATTGCTTAATATATTGTACAGTAATTGACATCTTTGGGTTATGTCAGCCGAAAACTTAGATTGGATTAAAAAATATGGATCAATATTGTGATTTTCTTTCTTCGTTTAATGATAACGTTATTAAACTTATCAGACGTTATGAAAAGAATTTACATAAAATAAATAGACAAAACTTGTTTATATTATTTAATGAAACATATATATATATATATATATATATATATATATATATATATATATGTATATATAGTTATGAAAGAAATTTACATACATTATGAAAAGAATTTACATAAAATAAATAGACAACACTTGTCTATATTTTTAATGAAACACGCTTGAATGAAAAAATGATGTCTAAATACACACAATATATATATATATATATACATATATATATATATATATATATGTGTGTGTGTGTGTGTGCGCGTGTGTGTGTGTGTGTTTGTTTTTGCATTATGTGTGTGATTGAATAGTTTAGACAAGTTTTGGCTACTTATTTTAAATAGAATCCTCTCATATTCACGGACAAGCTTCTTTATATCTTTATTAAAGGAAGGGAGAAAATTGACATCTTGATCCATATTCATTTACTTAGAGTATCTTCGACATTAGCACAATGCCAATATCAAGGTGTTGTTTTTGTCTAAAACAGAAATTGTTGTGTTCATCATTTTTCTAAGACAAAATTTTTGGGCTCATCTGAAAGTTATTTTTTATTTTTTACCTGTGGAATGAAAAAAAGGATAATTTCACATTCAGTTCAACACAGCAATTTAACTTTTTGACGGACATTGTGCTAATGTCGAAAGAACTCGGGGTAAATGCATCAACATGGTCATTTTCCTCTCTTCGTTTAATAAAGATAATAAGAACCTTGTCCATGAATATGAAAGGATCATATTGAAAATAAGTAGCCAAAACTTGTCTAATTTATTCAATATGTTCTATTATATATATATATATATATATATATATATATATATATATATATATATATATATATATATATATATAAGGCAGACTAATATTCCATGGTTATAATTTATTACATTGTAATCGTAATCGTAATCGTGTGTGTTTATATATATATATATATATATATATATATATATATACATAAACACACACACACACATATATATATATTAGGTTGGTGCAAAAATAATTTCGTTTTTTCACATAGTAACATATGTTAGAAAACGAAATTATTTTTGCACCAACCTAATATATATATATATATATATATATATATATATATATATATATATATATATGGATGAATTTTTAAAGAAATAGATGGATTCATTTTTAATTCCGACATTATTATTACTTCAATCATTATTATAATGGATACTTCATATTTGAAAGAGACATATTTGTAAAATAGCTGTGTTCGGCTACTATTTACTGGCGTTGTTTACATACGTTTGACTCAAGTAGTAATTCCCGTAAGCTTAGTTAGTTAACGGCCTTTGTACTGATCTTCTTATCGCCTTGCTAGTTTTGATTACTGCGCAATTCGTGAAATTTAATTTAAAGTTCGCGCAATAATCAAGACAAGTGAAGCTTCCGGGCATTATTTTACTCGAGGCAAACGTATGTAAACAAAGCCAGTAATGGCAGCCGTGCTGTAAGCGCCACGCAAATGAGACCGAACGCATATTATCGATAACTTTTAAAGAGTGTTATTGCCAAAACTTTTATTGCTATTTTCTAAATAACCACGCAAATTTACACCAGAATGGAAATTTCTATTAGAACTGCTTTCCGCGGTTTAATCTGCTAATTTACCATTATTTTTAGAGGAATCTTATCACGGATTCGACTTCCGGAGGTTGCCAAATGTGATCCATAATAGGAAAGTGTGTTTTAATTGGCTTGGCTAGTGTGGGAAAGATAGATACGAGAAAGATTTCAGTGAGTTTCAAGTGATTTTGACATGTTCTTTTTCTTGTGCGAAACGGCTCCCCAGTCAGTGATTTCGACTATCACTTGATAGTTACATAATGTAGATGCCGACATGATTAATAAAAATGGTTAAGTTAAAAATTCTCTGTGTTTGAAGTCTTTCATTGCTGAACCAAAACAATTAGCGATAAAGACGAGATAAGAGCACCCCCACCAGGGCGCTATGCAATATGTGTACAACGGTGGAACGGGCGAACAGTAACTGATCAGTACTAAATAAAAATAAATACTAGACGATATCCCTAGACATGAACAGTAGAGCTAGAATAGTCTAGCCTTGTAGATTATGTACATGGTTCAGTTCAGAATTTCCTGTATGTTATCCAGATCGATATAGACATGCGGAAGGCCGGAGGACACAGCGAACGAAACGTTGTGATAACTGCAACAAAGATGATAACAATAGTCCGAATATAAATCGTGTAAATATAAGAGATGTATGGCTGTTGGAAGCTGAGTTCTTACTGTCGATCTTTTTAGGCAAAATAAAATATTCGACAACAATATCTAATGCTGAAATAGAACAATTAGAAAAGTATGCCGAAATAAAAGTTGCGTGGCGGATTGAAGATTCGTTCTTGTCGTAACCAATAATTTTATTCCTCTATATGCCACGTCCCTTCAGGACATAGGGAATGATGTCCTTCCACAACTTTCAATCTCGTCTGGCAGTTTTTCGCCCTTTGCTAAACGTCCCACCCATCGCTCAGGCATATTTTAAGACAGGTTTGTCAGGTAAGTGGTTCGCTGCCTACTCCTATTTCTCTTCCATCAACCCGTGAAAGTTAAGTTTTCCAAGGCCCCACCTCTTGCAATGTGTCCAAGAAATTTCATATCTCTTTTCCTGTTTTTGCGTAGAAGTGTTCTTTCTTTTGCCGTTTTCTTTAAGACGTACTCGTTACTTACTCCGTCTATGGAATTTTGCATTATATATCTTTAGAATCACACTTCTGCTGTCGCTAGTTTTTTTTTTTTTTTTTTCTAGTCATCATCCCTATGGAAATTGTCCAACATTCACTACCATATAAATGGATGGATACTTTATATCAAGCAATCCAGCACTCATTTCTTTGTTTCTAACGAATTTTTGTTTCATTATAAACTCCAGAATCTAGGCTAAAAAAAAAGAATCAATTTTCTTCTTCTCTCTGATAGTGTAGAGTATCTCTTTTTGCGCCTTGGGGACATAATTAAGCATAACGTGATTATTTTTAATTTCTTAAGTTAATCTCGTATAAGTGAACACGCAGACCGTGAAATCAGAAATAAAACGGAAATCACGCTATACAATCTTCCTCTATGTGCTTTCGGTGCTTATCTAAGTTTAATAAAATTCCGTCTCTTGCAGTGTTTAACGAAATATACTTTCTAAAAACCATCGATTCTCCATACTTTTGAATTTGCATTATTTGAAAATACCCAACGGTTTTTTTAACTGTCTGCAGCAGATGACATTGTCTGTAGCCATAAATTTATGTCTCGTTGCTGAGCTGGTGAGCCCAAGTTACATTTATCATTAATTTAACAGCTTGTTATAGCATCTACAATTTCGCTATCAAAAAGGTAATCGTTCTAAAAAGATAAAATTAAAATTAAGTTATTATTAATAATTTACTAGTCATATAAAAATTAAGGTCTCCATTATTTAATTCTAAAAGTCTTAGTGACAATTCATAGATTCTGTAGGAAGCTAATAGAAAACGATACTGTAATCTCCATCATTTGTCCAACATCCTTCTTTCAAAATGGCCAAACTTTAGGACACGGCTTACGGCTACATCATTTTGAAACACCGGTTCCCGTACGATCACCGAAGTTAAGCTGGTCAGTATCACAATGTTGCGGATAGTGTAATTGATAATGGTTTGAAATTGTTAATCGGAGAGCCGAGTTCCAATTCGCGTTGCGTTCGTAAATACTCTTGGGAATGGTATGAATCCATCTATTTTCCCCACTAGTAAGGCTTTTATAACTAAACCATTATTATCTAAAAGAAAGAAAGAAACATTTATAGAACTTTCAACTGCTGGATAAACCGTACAGAACGAATCAATAATCAATGAAACCATGTGGACTTGAGCTTGGAGCTTGTTCCACAATCCGTTCAAGTGATGCACGGATAAATCCTATAAAACTCGCAATTTTGTGGGGTTATAATTCTCTACAAACTTAACAACGTTCAACCTACAATTGACTTCACTTTTGAAACTGAAACCAACTACAATCTTCCGTTCCTAGATATCTTATCACATAAAAATAATAACGAACTCAATTTTGACGTTTACAGAAAGGCTACAAACAAAAACGATCTGATCAGTTTCTACTCAAACCACTCTTCTAAAATTAAATCTGGAACTATTATACGTTTCTATCTGAGAGCATTAAGAATATTCTGTCCCCAGTATTTATCTAAAGAAGAACCATACTTAGAAAACACATTCAAAAACCTACAATACCCATATCATCCACCCATCCACAACGCAAGAAGAAAGGCATACAAACTATACAACTGAAACAAAAATAACAACATAATCCGCAATAATAAATGAAAACAGATACAAAATACTACTGACCACCTCTGTCAAGTTCACTATCATGAACAACCTATTCCATCTAAATAATCTTAAAATAGCCACAAACATAATATTTCTGAAGCAGGCATTTATAAAATAAATTGGCAATTCTTCCCAATATATTGGAGAAACAAGCAGAAATTTTAAAAAAAAACGACTCTATGAGTACAAAAGAGACCTCACAAAAAACAACTTAACTAATGCCCTAGTCATATATAGAAATAAATTCAAATACAATTTTGATTTTAAAAATACTACACTCATAAAAAAGGAAAATAACCCACTCGGAAGGAAAATCCTCGAGAGTGCCGCCATTGAATATTATCCAAATATAAATCCAATATGCCATAATTAGTTAATTGGTTTCATTAGTAAGATTTGAATTACTAAAATCATTATTATCACAAAAAAAAATTTGCGTCCAAAATATTGAGATGTCAGCATTAATTAACGCATAGAGTTTGATATGCCGTTAAACAAATACAACTAACAAAGCAAGACAATATGTCGAAGAATTTCTTTATTTGGAAACAGAAAATGCTATAAATATTTACCAGAGCTATGTGAAGGCATTACGTATCTATAAGCCTAAATTTGTCCATGCTAAGAATATTGCCGCCACATATTGCCCGCTGCCCCTCCTCTTTACATTCAGCTCCTTGATAAATTCCAAAGACGAATCAGCAATATTATTGGTCCTGGTATGACCGCTCGTCTTCAGTCACATTCCCAATGCCATAACGTTGCTTCTCTGTGTCTTTTCTAAAACCAAATTTTATGGTAATTTTTCGGGTGATCTCTTCATACTGGTTCCTTTTTTTTTACAATGTAAGCGCAGTACAAGAGTGATGTCGAGACCTCAACAACTTAGAATTAACCTGGCTAGATGTAAATGTAAATTCTATGCTAACAGTTTCTTTTCTCGCATTTTTCGCGTGTGAAACTCCGTTCAGGCCCTGTTTTTAGCTAACTTTATTTTGTGAAAATTTAAATGCAATATCAATCGCTATCTATAGACCTCCTAATTATTCTTCACCCTTCCGACTCATTATTAATGTTTCTGTTCCTAATCCCTTCACACCCTGTAACCTATTGTGTCTTTGAGGCTTTACTTTTTCTTTTAGGCTTTTTTAAAATTCCAATGTCTACACTTAAGATAAGCACATCAAGGCGATATTCATTACGAAAAAATGACCTCAATTAATGTTGTGTCGTTTTTTATAAATATGTTCATGATATTATTTTCTGATTAGATATGCTTTTTGGTATTTAGACTTTATTAATTTAAGCGCAGTATTATATTACCGGGAAGTGTTCTTTATGTTCGCGTTTTCTTTAAGACAGACTCGTTAATTACTCACTCCGTCTATGGAATTTTGCATTATCTTTCTGTAGAACCACGCTCGCTTCTGCTGTCGCTAGTATAACAAACAAAGCAACACAATATGTTCCTTTTTTTTTTTTGGTAATCATTTCAACAAGGGGTTACAGAGAGTGAAAGTGATAAGAAAGACTGGGTATAGAGAGGATTGAGGAAAAGATAAAAGACGAACAGGATTCAAGGAGATAGAAGATGGCGATTGACGGTGCATCAACATTTTTGAAGATTGTAATTATCAGGGAAGCAAATAGGAGGAAGGGAGTTCCACTGTCGGGAAGTGCGAGAAAAAACTGCTGGAGTAGAAGTGGCGGTTGCATTTAACTATTTCAACAGTAAAAGTGTGGGGCCTAGATGCAAATATAGTAGCACGCTTAAATTCATATAGTCAGAGCACCAGGGGAAAGAAAGCTTTTCATAGCAGTTACCATCAAAAATATTTCTAGAAAAGACAGAAGAAAGCCACATGAAGAAAGTTACTGATATCGAGATGCCAAGTCAGAATTGATTACATTGCAGATGCTTCTTTGGATATTTTCAAGGACCTGGAGATGAATAGCAGGAGCACTAGACTAAATATGGCAACAGTATTCAATGCATGGACGAATCGTAGATTTGTACCCAGAGACGTAAATTTACTTGCTGTAAACGCGGCTATGGATTCGATGTAGTTGTTCCACTTCAAGTCAGTTGAAAACGTGACGCCAAGAGGTGTTGCTTTCCAGGAATCGAGCATCAGCCATACTGGTGGCAAGCAAGAAAGTTTTTCTACGATAGTTGAACTGGCTACATGTAACCGTAAGTTCTATTCTAACAGTTTGTTCCATTTTGCCACTCGCTTGTGAAACACACTTCTGGTTTCTTGCTTCCCAGGTAACTTTGATCTTAAAAAAAACGTGCATGTAGTGTTTTCTTCTGTCTTCTTAATCTCTGTTCCTTTACTGTTCTCTCTCATTATCTTTTACTTGTCTCATATTCCGAGTGGCTTTATTGCCTTGCAAAGGTCGAAATGAAAAAAAAAAAACGAAGATTAGATTAGACAGGTAGATCCGCTCATTACAGCTGTTTAATAAAGTTTCGTTGGCTACTTAAATCTATGTGCAAACTGGCGATTCACAATGCTGGCAAATGCATGAGCGATAATAGGTTTTTGTTGTTAAAGATCCTCTGTAGCTAGAAAATATGGATATGACGCAGAAGACACTGGTTGTCCAATCTCCGTGGTTAAATTGCCAGTAGAGGATGAGAAACGAGCTAAATTTTCAATTTTGCTATAATTTGGGTGATTTGATTGTTAAATCATTTGTAATTCAGGAAAACATCTATTAATAAATTTAATCAAGCTGATGGGATACGTTTTCTACGGTTTATCAGCCCTTTTGCTAGGTTATTACTGTGGTGTCATCCATCTAAAGAGTCTATGTTGGACCCTTCCGCCTACTATAAGATTAGTAGGAGAGAAGGCATTGGGTGAACAGTCCAAGATGTTATGACTAAGTAAATGGTTAAAGCAATAAAAAAACAAGTGTTACAGATATATCATATATTAAACAGTAAGTACAACAGAAGAGTATTCCATGACTACTGAGTATTTGTCGGATGACTCAGCGTTCAATCTATTTGACTGTTCCCCCAAGGCCTTCTCTCCTACTAATCTTGTAGTAGGCTTAACAGTGAGGACACCACAACAGTTATTTAATACCAGAAAATATTTTTAGACTAGCAGCATAGCCCGGCGTTGCCCGTCCTTGATTCGCAAATCGTACGACACATACAGCAATCGCTATCACTTGACTTATAATATTTTTGCACTTCCTTGCCTTTAAAGGTGTGCCCTTTGCCGTGCTGTTGTTGCTACATGCCTTACTTCTTGCCTATCTCGAACTGCGAATTTTTTCTAAGCTCTATACTAAACATTAAATCTGTTACGAAAAAAGAACTAAACAAAATGAACACAAAACGATAAGCTTTAAAAAAGGACTCGTAACTGAAACGAATTAAAAAAGAATCTTAACAACAAATACATTTTCACACCCAACCCAGATCTGCGGAATCAGAATCAACGTTGATTTTAAGCAAGCGAATGAGCTAATTGGAGTAAAGTGCCATGTAGATTTAAATTTTCCCACTTGTGACAAATGCAACTATCTTATTTTTTTTGCATGCTAGCATGCTAGTTAATATTCATGTCAGTCAGCTGTTGGCTCTCACGCTGGCCAATAGAATCTTCCTGCCTATTCGTGGCAGCCAGCTATAGGCTCTCACTCTGGACCCTAGAACGTGGCCGCAAACTACATCAAAACTGCTGTAGAAGCATGAAAAAATCGATTATTTCCACTATCACTGGGAGTTGGGATATGCAAAGTCGGTGTTGACCTTCCCGCTAACTTGAGCATGTACATGTAAATTTTGGTGCAAATCCGTTGAAAATTGCGGCCGTGCATTTGTTACACACACACACACGCACATATTCTATCTTTTATAGATAGAGATTGAAAGAACCTTTTGTTAGGGAGACAATAATGGTTTAATGATAGCTGGGCGGGGAACAGGTAGAGTCTTACCTTCCCCGCCCCGCGGTAAGTTAACATAACTAACACGACTGTTAGTGGAACTCGATACCTGATTAAAAATTTCGGGCCATTATCCATTACATCACCCGCATGTTCAAGCTTACAGTGCTTTGCCTTCCCAATCGGTCATCTCACCTGCTCGACGTTGCTTAACTTCGATGATTGTACGGGAAACAGCGTTTCACTGTGATATGTCCGTAAAGAAGACAATGACCTTTTCGACTTAACTTCGTGTCACAACTATAAAGAAAGGAGAATATGGTGAGAATAAGATTTAGAATTATGTGACGTTACCGTTGATTCTGTTATTCTTTGAGTTTTTTTAATCACTTCGCACCAAGCGAGGCAATAAAGCCACTAAGATGGAAGGGGTTAATGAGTTTGAAATGATATGATAAAAATGAAATACATTATCAAGGAGAGAGAACAATAAAAGAATAGGAATTAAAAACACAAAAGATACCGATTGACATTGCATTTAGATTTTTGAAGTTCAAAGTTCACTGAAAGAAAGAAGACAGAAGAGAATTCCACGAGCGAAAATGGCGATGGAAGAGACTGTTGGCAAAGAACTTACTGTTACATCTATCAATTTCTAGTTTAGTTTAGTTTAGTTTTTCCTTCCGCTTGTGCTTTTAGGTGTCGCGAGGAGACACTGTTGTCTGTCAGTGGCAAGACAAAGTGGTCTGGAAGAGATATATCTCGTGGGCTCTGAGAGTGTCTGCCACTGATTCGCTCCAGCCTCTTCTTAGACTGCCTCTCGCTCTCCAGCCAGAGTAACTGAAGGTGTATGCTCGTAGGGCTGGTTGGTTGATAGGCATACGTGTGAGGTATCCGAGCCACTTGCCATCTGCCTTTCGATGTGTTGTATGATTGGTATTGCTCCTACCATATCTCTTATTGCCTCCTTGCTGATCTTGTCTCGCCTGGTCTTGTTCACAGCTTTTCATCTGACAAGCGATCAATTTCTTCTCAAGGATTTTTGTTAGGGGTCATCTCTGTCACTGTCAGCGTTGGTAGGAAAATGGCATTGATCTGATTTGCTTTGGTGCTCATGGAAATGCTAGGCTGTTTTAGAAGAGGAGCAAGTTGGTAACTTACAGTATTGGATTTCTGACATCTGGTCTCGATTTCTCTGTCTGGTTTGCCGTTTTCTGTAATAGCCTGCCCAGATTTAAATTAACTGTTTCCTTCAGCTGGCTCCGATTTATGTTAATATCCACTTTTTTCGCTTGCTGACGGTCATGACCTTTACTGACATCAATCTAGTCTTTTCTTTTTATGTGGCATGTCCTTTCAGGACGTAAGAGATCCTGGCTCTCCACCTCCCTCCATGTCTGGAAGCTCTCAATAAGTTCCTTAAACTCTGCTTCCTCCTCCAGACCACGTTCTGTCTTTCATTTGCTTAAGTCCGCTAGGTATGTCACGCTTTGTTTTCCCTTGTCTCTCTTTGCCTCTATTTGATTCTATTCTCCAGGAACCCCTTCCTCATTATGTGTCCCAGAACCTTCAAATTCCTCTTCCTGATATTAATTACAAGCCTCCTCCTCCTTGTTTGCAACCTCTCTAAGATATCAACACTCGGTCCATTAAATCCTTAGCATCCTTCTGTAGAACCACATCTCTTTTGAGTCTCTTCTTCATCTTTGAGGAAATCGTCCAACCTTCGCTGCCGTAAAGAAGGACAGATATCACGCAACAGTTCAGTATGCTTTTCTTTGTTGCCAAAGAAATCCTCGTCTGCCCAGCTTTTAGAATGTGTCTTCGGCTATCCCAATACGCGTACGGATCTCAGTGTCGCATTTACCGTCCTCTTTCAAGACGCCTTCCAGATATTTAAACTCCCTCTTATGCTTTAACTACGCTTTAAATTACAATAATTAGCATACACCCCAGAATGAGGAGCCAGAGAGCCTCTGACGTTCTCGCTAGAAGAATCCATATTCGGAGACAACCCACACTTCCAAACACCCAATCGCTAATAGTGACTATTGAAATTCCGGATTAAAATAAACATAATGTTACGTATGAACGATTTACTGTGTTTATTTTCGTAGGTTTTGTTTGGTTCTATTATTACAATTTTAGAACAAGCATTAATATTTATCCACTCTGCTGGTTGGCAGAGAAAACAGAATACAGAACCAAGGCTACTTCAATACATTTAGATTTTTCTATTCTTGGGAAAGATTTGAATTCACGTTCTTACGCCATATCCCCTTCCCTGATACGTGTCCGTATCGACAGGTTCCGGGACGTGTACGAAACTCGGCGCTTTCAAGCAATTACCTAAACTTCGATTACATACTTCCAGGATATTCAACGATCGTGGTTATTTTCATCGTAGAATGAGACAGTTTGACAAGTAAATATTTATATTGCTTGTCGGCGTCACACACTCCCAATAAAAAAGTTTTTTTGTGACAAATGCTGTTGCGAATACGTACTTTTACTTGATCAGATGTCAAAGGTAAAAGATGCTGTCAGATGGACAGCTCTATATTTGACATTACATATCACAATTGTCTTTTTTAATCTCTTTCGCCCTAGTGCTATATATATATATATATATATATATATATATATATATATATATAAATATAAAAGAAAAACAGACCACTTGGGATTACCCATACGGATTACCAAGTTCTTCATAACTTATATATATATATATATATATATATATATATATTAGGTACCTCTAACTCTGAGCATACCATGATGAGCTTAACATAATATAAACAAAGTTTATGCTTAAAATCTTTATGTTATCAGTAAGTGGAAAGGCCGAAGGATTTTTTAATATGATATTTAATTTATATTTTTTATCCTGTTTCGAATGTTCGAAATTTTGGTTAAAAATCTTGAGTCAACGAAAGAACAAAAATTAGTATAAGAAATTTTAGCGTCTTTTTCCTTCGCTTTGAAAACATCGTGATTTGTAAATTCTTGCAAAATCAAATAATTGCCAGATCTGAATGAAACTTTCAGGACTTATTCACAAATGAAAGAAAATTATTTCAGAAATGCTTCATTTTTTTAAAAATATATTTTTTTTACATCTCTTACTTAATTATATGAAATTTCGAGAAATGCATGTTTATATCGCTTACTGTTTGTATTAATTATAAGAACAATTTGAAGAGTTTAAATCATTTATTTATTTATTTATTTTGAAAAACAGGACCCCGCTTACCAAATATCTTCTCTGAATCGAAAAATAAAATTGCAATAAGATATTATTTAATTAAAAAAAAAACACTTCTAAATGTTTTCATGAATACGATATATTATGGCCACTATTGTCTTAAGAAAAAAAATTTTTGATGAAAAATAAATCTTTGCCAAAATTGTTTTAATATTTAAAAAGTTTCATTAGGTTGGTGCAAAAATAATGACATAATAATGTCTTTTTTGACGTATTTTTTAACGTCAAAAAACGACATTATTACGTCATTATTTTTGCACCAACCTAATAATTACAGTTGTTTATAAGTTTTTTGTTTTTTTTTCTTACAGCGAGGTTCCCTCCCTTTACAAAGTTCCAGGGGGCACTTGAGATATAGGGTTAAGTTTGGAGGTCATTTGTGTGTATAGGAACGGAAGATAATGGTTAACCCTAGACTTGAACAGGTAGTGATCCTGGGAAATATTTTGTTGGGAGTCGGTTCCACGGGGCAGTGGTACGCAGGAAGAAGCCGCTCGAGTGGAACTTACTTCTCACCGATGGAATATGGAGGGAACGTAGGTGGTTTTTCTACTATGAAAGTGGCTTGCTGTGAAGGTTTGCCTCGGCGAGACCCTGAAATGTAGATCGTCCGAGGGCTTTCCGTAGAAATAGTGGTAGACCAGCGAGAGGCTTGCCACACCCCGCCTGTGGGAGAAAGGTTGAATGGTGAAGAATAATTAGTCATCCACGTGGGTTTAAATCTTTGCAAATTTCTAAATTAATTTGTACCAGTTAGGTGACATTATCATTTAATAAAATCTATATCTACAAATCATAAATGGAAAAATAGCTTACCAAAATTCAGCCACCTCCAATAATTTACAGAGAATTTTGAATTTTTTTCTATGTGTATAAACATGTCAATAAACGTTCAAACACGACAAGAGAGCTGAGTTCGGATTCCAGGCGAATCCATTACATTCAATTACGCGCTAATACCCGTGGGAAAAGTATGAATCCTCTTCTTCTTCCCAAATCTATGGGTAAGTAACAGGACAGACCGAGTTGTATAGCCTTGGATAGCAAATGATCTACCGCAGAAAGAAATGGCAATCTACTGCGGGAAAAAAATCTGCCCCGTAAGTCATATATCGAAAGATGACTAAGCGTGTATCGCGCATGGCACATAGCTAACTGAAACGACATTGTTAGAAAATAAGTGTGATAACTATAGCAGATTTAAAACCAAACTAAAATTCAATAAAACTTTACGGATCATATTTTCATATGTTGTTACATTTCTCGTTCATTAAAAAATATATATAAAAAACGGACTTACTTTATATTCCTCGACTAATTTTTACTGCTATGGTCAACTTAGAAAAATTAAATAAACTTGTCTGCCAGCCAAACTTAAATAAACACCAACGCCGTCTTAAAAGATTCATTTCTGTGATCTTTATACTTAAAATAAGTAATATTTATTTCAAATCAGATTAATCAAACTTTAATCGTCCCCATATAATGTTTCAGAAAAGTACATTTTATTTTTGAAAACGTTTTTTAATAAAGAGATTTACATTGTAATGACAGATGGCTAAAAATGGCGTCAACCTCTGCTATATTTAACGATTTCAAAGCTACTTCCAGTCAATCTAAATTAGTTTTTTGAAATACAGCAAAGTATTTTACTTATTGAAAATATTACATTTCATCTATTAGCTTGAAATTAAAACTAAAATAAAAGCTTCAAGAAAGATCTTTCATTCATAAAAATCCATTTCAATCGTTAGATCTATCTATCTATCTATTTATAAGGGCTGTCTGCGTAACATCAGTGGAGTTAGCATTCAAGACAAGGCATCCAATACAGACCTGTTTAACAGGTGTAATATTGGAGAAATCGAGGCTAAACTCATATAGTCTCAGTTGCGGTGGACTGGTCATGTCTTGAGAATGGCTGATGACAGGATACCCAAGATCCTAATATACAGCTAGTTATATCAGGGCTACAGGAATATATTATGCCCATGACAAAGACAACCTGAAGAGCAACTTGTCAGATATCAATAAATTTCACAACGGCATCGGGCGCTTAGCCTTGGAGCGTGTAGAGTGGAGATCAACGTGTTTTAGTAAACTGCGGTTCTCAATCTGCTAGTCTGAACCGTCCAAGAAGCGACAGCAAGATCTAAAAGCTGAGACAATGTAACAGTGCCCTCATCCCACAATCCATATGCAGACTCCTTTGTAAATCACTTACATTTTTAAGTGTCACTTAAGATTATCTCACAAAACTCATAACTGAATCAATTTGTCAGATCCTAATACGTCGAAACCAAAAGGAGAGTTCAGTATATATATATATATATATATATATATATATATATATATATATATATATATATATATTAAAATGAGTGTCGGACTTTGTTCATTTCATAATGTGTAACGTCATTTGTTTAATTTGGATACGCATTGAGCAGATATGAATGTACGTGAGAGAAACTTGGAATATATATATATATATATATATATATATATATATATATATATATATATATATATGTGTGTGTGTGTGTGTGTGTGTGTAACGCTTAATTAACTCTATATATTATACTATATCATATTATATTAATAATTAATATACATTTTTACCTGAATAACTCTGTATTATACACAACGCAATGATCAACTGATCGATATTTATACCGTATATTAATGATAGTGGATCAATTCATTTTATTTATTTGGATAAAAAAATTAAACAGATAATATATAAAAAATAATATTATATACACATATACACTCTTATATATATATATATGTGTGTGTGTGCATGTGTGTATAAATAGTTATATATACTTAAACACACACACACACATACGCACACACACACGCACACACACACACACACACATATATATACATATATATATATATATGACACTCCGTGTTTGAAATGGACCCCCACTTTTTTTCATTTTATTACCCAGCCTTGCTTGTGGCGTTCTTCGTAATCGAATAGAAAACGACATGTAGATTCAATCCTTACTGGAGAACACATATTATTTGCTTGGATGTATTTTTTTTTTCTGAATACGAAACCGGATAGACATAATGCTTAATAATATCTAAATGGACCGTCTATTTCAAATAGAGAGTGTCGACTATAATAAATTTTGAACTAAGAAAATTCACATAAACTGAACGACAACTCACTTAGTTCGATTAATTTGTAAAGGATGAAACGAGTCGCATGAAGATTTTTTCCACTTTGTAATTAATATTCCTAACATCGTTTTTGTATATAAAAATGTTCTGCGCACTGCTGGTGAGTTTCAAATAGGATGAAACAGCCATCCAGTGCTTCCTGCATCGTGTTGAGGATTCTTCTAAACTTGATGAATTACTATAGATACATTATTCAAATCCCCCCAAAATTTCTGTCGTATAAAAAAATGTGCATATCATCTCTCTCTCTCTCTCTCTCTCTCTCTCTCTCACACACACACACACACACACACACATACACACATATTATATATTTTATACAATAGGAATTAACATTACATTAGGTTAATGATCATTTTCACCTTGTAAATTGAAATAAAATTTTAAAAGATTTTTCGGAGTAGTCAATGGATGATAAATTATTGAAATACTATATTAATATTCAATTATTTAACATTATGAACATTATTGTACATCTGCAGTTATTGTGGGTATGCAGACAGCACGTGACGTAAAATGTCTCGATCATTTTGACATAATGCGCATGCATCAGTGTCAGTACACTCCCACAGCTTGAGGTTGATCGCATTTGGTAGGAGCTCATAGGTAGATCTCAGAAGGAATGATATTACCAATGGCTCAATTGCAATCAGCGTATTCCATCATAGCTTCATTGGATCAATATCATTATACAAACTCCAAGCACATTGTCTGAATTGAGAAACAACAGTAACTGTTCGATGACTCTCCCTTGAAATTCTTGATTTCTTCAATCACTATATCTCGTTTATGCTTCGGATCCTGTTTGAAGAAAAATGGTTTCTCTTGCTGCCAGGGCTAGCTCGATTGGTTTGGGTCACGCCCATAATCTCCTTGGTTCGTAGGCTGGATTCTGCTGCTTGCGTGTCTTTTACTGTCGACAAATTTGTACCAGTTTTGATATCTGACCGCAACCTGCAGACAAACTGATCGGCCGAGTCGTTCATCATTATGTGAAGGCTTACCTTCCTGAACTTGAACTCATCCATCAATGAAGAGATGGGAAAGTTGCAAGCTTCCAGCATTGTTATAGAATCCTACTGCGGATAGATAAGGGGGGGGGACTCCAAGCTACTTGCGCAGAAACTTGTTGATATAGCATTGCGTCTGTTGATTGCGAAACTGTAATATCATACAACTGCAACGGCCACTGAAGCTACGGCATTAAACCATTTTGGTAGCACCAAGCTCTCTGTTTGCCGAAGAGATGGGTTCTGTCAATGGATTGAAGTCCATCAAGTGCCACTTTTTGCATTTTTTACCTCAGTGCCGATCAGTCAGTGGAATTTCTTACAGATGCCCAAGGCTCAACATTGGCTTCTCTTTCACTGTCGTAATCATGACACCCCCAATACAGAACTGAATCTCCCAGACAGAGCCTCTGAGTAATGATGAACTCCGTTTTTCCGTTATTCTCGCCCACATGAAGAACTTATGTTAGCGCTGCAGCAGTTAGGCGGAATGAGAATTGTGATGTTATCCATGAACGCTCTTGAAGGATGAAGGGTAATTTGTCCCCCTACTCATCATTCCTTTTACTGTGTCTGCTGCACCCCTAATATGGGTCCCATGGACATAAAAAGAATCAGTGAAGTCACACACCCCATCATGACACTGACCTTATGGGCTTGTCATTTGATGGTCTAGTCACTAACGGAGAACTGCATAAATGATACTCTGATATAATTAATTATAATTTTCCCAACCTTACTAGGGAAATTGAAAAATTCGGGTGACATTCGAAAACTCATCCATACTCATTAACGAGATCATGCGAAATTACATGCAGTCTTATTTTGTTTGGTTGATACGATTGAGTTCCAAATCATGCTCCTGACAGCCGATGAAACCGGTTATCCCAGGCTTCTGGACAGCTGTGTTTATGTAATGGCTACCCAGCGGGAAGTTCCAAATCATGCGTTAATGCTCCTGACAGCCGATGAAACCGGTTATCCCAGGCTTCTGGACAGCTGTGTTTATGTAATGGCTACCCAGCGGGAAGTTCCAAATCATGCGTTAATGCTCCTGACAGCCGATGAAACCGGTTATCCCAGGCTTCTGGACAGCTGTGTTTATCTAATGGCTACCCAGCGGGAAGTTCCAAATTATGCGTTAATGCTCCTGACAGCCGATGAAACCGGTTATCCCAGGCTTCTGGACAGCTGTGTTTATCTAATGGCTACCCAGCGGGAAGTTCCAAATTATGCGTTAATGCTCCTGACAGCCGATGAAACCGGTTATCCCAGGCTTCTGGACAGCTGTGTTTATGTAATGGCTACCCAGCGGGAAGTTCCAAATTATGCGTTAATGCTCCTGACAGCCGATGAAACCGGTTATCCCAGGCTTCTGGACAGCTGTGTTTATCTAATGGCTACCCAGCGGGAAGTTCCAAATTATGCGTTAATGCTCCTGACAGCCGATGAAACCGGTTATCCCAGGCTTCTGGACAGCTGTGTTTATCTAATGGCTACCCAGCGGGAAGTTCCAAATTATGCGTTAATGCTCCTGACAGCCGATGAAACCGGTTATCCCAGGCTTCTGGACAGCTGTGTTTATCTAATGGCTACCCAGCGGGAAGTTCCAAATTATGCGTTAATGCTCCTGACAGCCGATGAAACCGGTTATCCCAGGCTTCTGGACATCTGTGTTTATGTAATGGCTACCCAGCGGGAAGTTCCAAATTATGCGTTAATGCTCCTGACAGCCGATGAAACCGGTTATCCCAGGCTTCTGGACAGCTGTGTTTATGTAATGGCTACCCAGCGGGAAGTTCCAAATTATGCGTTAATGCTCCTGACAGCCGATGAAACCGGTTATCCCAGGCTTCTGGACAGCTGTGTTTATCTAATGGCTACCCAGCGGGAAGTTCCAAATTATGCGTTAATGCTCCTGACAGCCGATGAAACCGGTTATCCCAGGCTTCTGGACAGCTGTGTTTATGTAATGGCTACCCAGCGGGAAGTCTGTCATACGACGTACAAAGTCCCTCAAAAATATTCCCCTTCTACATTCAAGATGGAGATAGGGTAGAAATTAGCAATGTAATCTGCCTTCTTTTCCTGAGCTATCCAAATAGCATTCGCTAGCCACCATTCTTGTGGAATTATACTTTGTTTCCATGCCACCTGGGTGAGGATGGCGAATTGCTTGAGGACGTTTGAACAATTCTTATATAAATTGTATGATATTTCATTTATTCCAGGTGAAATACCAGCAAGGGCTTTGCGGAGGAATTCCTGAATTTCCCTCAGCTCTCGTCCCCTGTCATCAAATATGATCACTGGATCTTCGGACCAAGGAGGTTCATTTATAGAAGGGATTGGAACATATTTCCAAGCATCAGAATACGTCATACTCAGGTGGATCTCGAGTTCATCTTGCCAAACTTTGTCTCGGTGAACAGCTTTTTAGCAAAAACGTAAGGATCATTGTAAAATGATCTCCGAGTATGCCGCTTTTTCTTCCGACATTTAATTGGGTTCTCAGCTCTAGAGATCGCCAAGGTCCATTTTTTTAATATCCTTAAGAAGATCTTTAATGCTTGTCCTCTCCTGAATTAGAGCTTCTTTCAGTCGGCAACTCACTGCTCTGTTTTTAGTTTATTTTTCTGAATCGGTTTTCTATTTCGACGCTTCTCTTCTTTCCTATCCCCTTTTGCAGTTGCCATTGATATGTACCGGAAATTGCAGAGGTGTCCTAAGATCACCCAACACCCTCCAATCATCGGCTCCACTCAGTAGCGTCATGTTGGGAGTTATTTAGGTCTTTCGCACAGGGCGTTCACCTTACTTGTGTTCTCTGACCATTACAGGCTGTTTGTTGGTTGCTTCACATTATGTACTAAGTCCATAACCGCTTCTAACAATTTGATATGACGCCATGTGAACGTCTGTGGACATATAAAGCCATTGATACACACTCTTCAAAAAGACTGTCCCAGGAATCCATGGCCCCCGATCTCAATAGGTAGCACATGATATGTCCATCCCTCTTCTACGCAGACGGATCGCCGCAATTCGTAGCCGTTTTTCTTTTGCTTGTGCGCCTTCTACCTCTTCTCCTCATAAGGTACCGTTAATTCAACTAGGAGCGCATACTTCTTTGAATCAGACCATGCAACAACGTCGGGGCGTACGTCCATCTGAATGATTTATACCGGAAATTGCAGAGGTGTTCTAAGATCAGCTACTACCCTCCAATCATCGGCTGCATTCAGTAGCGTCATGTTGGGAGTTATTTAGGTCTTTCGCACAGAGTGTTCATCTTCCTTGTGAAAATGGATCTTAGGTTCTCTGGCCATTACAGGCTTTTGTTGCTTGCTTCGCACTGTGTACGAAGTCCATGACTACACATTGTTATGATGCCATATGGACATTTTCAGTGATTATACACATTCTTAAAACATCACATAACATTGCCGTCTTTCTTCTGAATCCATTCCTACAGAATCTAATTTATATCTAATACAAAAAATACATGCTTAAAGAGGTCAGCCATAAATGTGAGACCACGTTACGCGGCCTGAATGCACAAAGGTGACACGTTTCTGACCAATGAGGACTGACCCAAACAACTGAAAATATCAGTGTTTTTGTCTTCTTGTCTGTTTTCAGTCTCTAACGAAGCAATAAGAATGTATAACTAATGTATAACCTCTTTCCAAGCTTAACAGAAGAATGATGATGAAATAGAC
>OZ010578.1:55988678-56066178 GCA_963932145.1 Acanthosepion lycidas | reverse complement strand
AATACTCCATCTTCCTCAACACGCTAATTGTCTGATGATTCACTCTTTTTCACGCCTCTTCATTCATTGTGGTATCGGTGTACGAAATGCCACGCCTGTGCCCGAAGTATCTCATCTCTGCAGCTCGAGCCGCTTCGGAAGTCATGCTGCTATAGTCCATGATTCGCCTGAATGCAAGAGAATTGACAAGACAAATATTTTTGTGTAACTGTTTTTATTTAAACATTACTGCCTATTGCCGAAGACGGTATTAATAATAATAATACAAATAAAACTGTATTAATTATAAGTTGCTAGAATTATTGCTATATTCTATACATTTTGGGTAGAAAATAATTCGTATAAAAAAGCAGAGCGAAAATCACATCATCTTCTTGTCGCATAATCTAGCATGGTCATAAGGGCACTATATGGTGGCTTGCTCAACAAGACTCTACTTGATTTGGTCATTTGCCAAGGCCTGGTTGTGGGCAAATCTTTTGCCTGCCCATTGGACGACGTTGTTCGATCCTCTATTTCTTTGGGGTCCCCTTCTCTTCCCTCATTGTACCCTTCCTTGTAGGATTGTCTTGGAGAGGTCTCATAATCTTGTTACGTGATCATACACCACTTCAGCTCCCTCATCTTGACGGTGATCAGCACGTCTTTATAGCCAATCCACTCAATCTTCTGCGCACCTCTTTATTCGTGATGGTGTCGGTGTAGGAAATACCAAGTCCCCGTCTGCAGTATCTCATCTCTGCAGCTAGGAGACGCCTTCGGAGTCCTGCCGTTCGAACCCATGACTCGCATGAACACGCATATACCAATAGCAACCTGATCTCTTACATATTAATGAGATATTCCGTTGCTATTGAACAGAAGGCATTAATCGTGTAGTGGCCTCCAGTCTTTTTCAAGTGTCTGCCGGTGAGGGGTTACCCATTAAGGAATTGCGAACAGGATATATTCATTTAATCTACGCGGGTAAAATATTCTATTTCCAGGGTCTATATCTAGTAATATCTCGTTTTCTTATTTTGTATTTTTAGGTATTGTAGGCCCTCTTTCCATTGAGCTATGACCTGTACAACACAGCCCCGGGATTGAGCTTACATTTACTTTACACGAACCTAAATACCTATGTATATATTTCTAGTTGAAACAATTCCACTTATAAGTCTGTTCTACACTTATAAGTGTAATAAAACAATTTTTACTTCGTGATTTCACATTAAAATGCAATATTCAAGCGACGATGACGCAACAATTTGCAAACGTTCCGCTGAGCTGTACGCACAATTAACGTAAACAGATCTCTCGTTCGTGATTTTTAGAATTATGGATGCGTTCGCATCAAACATTATTTCTCATTATAATGTTAAATAACAAAGCATGTGGGCACGATAACATCCCTTTAATAGTCATTAAGAATGTGCTCCGAACTGGCTCCTGTCCTCTCTAAACTGTATAATAAATGCCTCTCTGCCTTTCTACTTGCTGGAAGACACTGTCTGTGTTTTTAAGAACTCAGGTGAACTGTCGAACTATCGGCCAATTAGTCCTTTGTCTCTGTTTGGGAAGCTCCTAGAGGCCCTAATCAAATCTGAAATCGTTTGTCATTACCCATCTCAGGGCCTTTTCTCCTCCAGATCAACTGCTGATGTACTAATAATAATTGCGTGCCTATAGTGCGTTAGATAAAAACGGTGAAGCCCGAGCTGTAGCATTGGATATCTCGAAAGCCTTTGACAGGGTTTGGACTACATTTCTTTTCCACAGGCTGAAAAGCTACGGGTACGTTTTTGAGTTGATCAAGTCTTTCCTAACAAATAGTGAAATGAAAGTTGTCTTGAACGCCGACTCGTCTACATCATTTCGTACTAACGCGGGTATCGCCCCCAGGGCTACATACTTGGTCTTACGCTGTTTTTAATCTTCATTAACGAATATCCCGATGACATCATTTCTTAAGTTGGCATCCACGCTGACAAAACTACCATTTACTCTTGCCTCGACAGTAAGGCTGATCAGTCAGACAAGGTCAAAATGGCAACCGGTGTACAAAACGACCTCAAGATCGTTAACTTGGGGAAAAGACGGCTTGTCAATTTTAAAGCCTCCAAAACAAAACTGCTCTACATTAATCATCTTAGACCCCCATCTAAGTCTCCTGTCAGCATGGTGAAGGTGACACATTGCGCCTTCACGGGCTAACGTGGAAAGACTACATTGAATCCATCGCTGTATCATCTAGTAAGAAAACAAGATAATGTTTCTTTCCAGAATCTATCTTATATATCTATATATAATTTATAATTCTACCATTCGTCTATGCTTATAAGATTGCTGCCCTTACTATTTTCCTAATAAAAGAAAAAACTTTTAACGCAAAAAAGCATGCAAAATTTACAAACCACACATGATGCATATAGAAAACCAAGTATGACACATTCAGACTATGTATCTCAAATTTGTCTCGTGTGAAGCAAAACCCTGTTTTTATCGCTACCTATTGATAAGAAGTTTTATTTCAACCCAAGCCAACAATTTTGAATCATTACATCCGACAAATACAGATAATTTCATAGAGAAATATACGAGATTACTTCCGCAGAAAATATGACCAATTCAACTAGTAAACTACTTAAATTTAACTATCATAATTCTACTACTTATTATACTAAATAATCCAGCGTCACTAGATTGATATACATTTTTTACAGTTTATCAACCTTTTGCAGGTCATTTAAAAATACTTATATTACGTTTTATCAACCTTTTGCAGGTCATTTAAAAATACTTATATTACTTTTTATCAACCTTTTTAGGTCATTTAAAATATTTTTAGAGTGTATATTTTTTGCGAGGTGGGGGGAGATGATATTGATTTACTGATACAAATCCCACCAATTAAGCTATTGGTGAGAGAAGAGGAGGATTCATATCTTTTCCAACAATATTTGCGCGTAAGTGGACCTGAGTGGAAATGGAACTCCGCCCTATGATTTTCAATTTCGAGCCATTATCCATTACACCATCGAACATCCAAGCTCTACAGCAATGTCGCTAAATGCCTTAATAATTACTGTCAAACCGTGAAGTGAAGATCGACCTAAACGGATTCTCCTCTAGTTCCCTTCATACAAACGATGGTGTCCCCCCAAGGCTCTATCCTGGGTCTTAAACTGTTTCTGATGTTTATCAACGATCTTCCTGATGTCATAAGTTCTCAAGTAGGCATCTACACAGACGACACTATCTTTTATTTCTGCCTCACTATTAAATCCGGCATTACTGAAAAAAAGCTAAGATGACCGTTGCTCTCGTAAAGGACCCCTAGTCTGTGGCTGACTGGAATAGAAAATGGCTTGTAAACTTTAATGCCTCCAAAACGAAACTGCTCTTATTTACTCACAACAGAAAAAACCTACCTGCCTCGTATCAACATGGCTCAACTTCACGAAAGCGACTCTCTGCGCCTTTTTGGTCTCACGTTTTCCACTGGCCTGAGATGGAACAACTACATTGAATCAGTAGCTACATCGACCGCAAGAAAAGTTGTTTCTCTGTGTCGCGCCAAAAGGTTTTTCTTGTCTGTGACCATCTTTCAAATCTACAGATATACAATTCTTCTTTGCATTGAATATTGTTGCCATATATGGTACTCTGGTGTCCACGCTATTCATCTCAATCTTCTCAAAAAAATCTAAAGACTTGCTTCCTTTTACTTGCTTTCCTGATAACTATAATCTTCAAAAATTTAAATGCAATGTCAATCGACATCTTATGATCCCCTGATCCGGCCCCGCGAGACTGATTACTAATGACTCTCTTTTTAACATGAGAGACGAGGCTTTCGAATTAGACTATCTGCTAGTTATCTTTCATGAGACTTATTTTACCAAGTTGCGTTGCCAACGTTTAATGTCAAATAATGGATACATATTTGTTATGACCCTTTGGCTACATTAAAAGATAACAGATGCAAAAGGAACGATAAAGTGAAAGAGGCCAGGGAGGGACTGACATGCGAGGTAGCAGAAACCTAAAGACAGTTAAACATACGCGCATTATACATACATGACTCATGAATGTGTGGATGATACCGCATGTGTACGTACGTAACTGTATATGTTTGCAACTATTTGTACTCGTATGTATGGGTATATGTGCTTCGTTTTAGTTTGATGTGTTTGTGTGTGTGGTTCATTTGTGGAACAATTTTCAATAACAGTTTCAAAACTACACGTCATAATTTCATCCATTTCACTTCGGTTAATTTTTTTCACTTTGAAGTATTTTGACGCTCCTTTGAGGAAAAGTAATTTTTGTTAGGTGTTTTTTTTAATTTTAGATTTTCTTTTCCTTTTCTGATTTCTCAATGTTCATTTTCATTATGGTTTTAAATACTTAGGTTGACAGGGGGTCTGCATATGTTATTTTCTTTAATTTTTCATTAATGGCCTTCGTCCGGCCCGCGACCCGTCATTATAACACGATCCAGCCCGCGGGGTCGAATGAGTTGCCGACCCCTGCTCTACAGCATCTGGTATTCCCATCAAGGCACTGACTATGAGCGACGTCGTTAGTTTCGGTGTCCGTACAAAAAACCGGTGTTACAAGGCGATATGACCGTAAACCCAGTGACACTAGAGTTCAAGTGTTGACAGATAAGAAATATGGATATGATAGAGATCAATAGAAATTGAGATAGAAAACAGCCGTACTGTTGTTCCAAGTTCAAGTGCCGACATGATTAATGGATTTTTCAACGCGGCCACGAGGCTGCCGAATGTCACGCAAGATTGAAGTCTAAAGTTGAATTAGCGTGAATACAGTGAAAACATTTCTGAAGCCGCCTCGGCACTTCTCCCGTTAGCGGACACCTCAGGAAGCGGTTAATTACTCCAGCACCTTTCCGAAGGAGAGGTACTGCCTGGATGGGGCGGGGGTGGATATCCCGCTGAGTTTTTTTTTTGTAAATTATTGTTTTAAAACTTTTCACCCTAAGCAAAGTGGGAGTCCCACTAGCACGCAAGGGGTTACAGAGAGTGGGAGCAAGGGTAGAGAGGCATGATAAAGGAAAGGAGGAAGAGGACGGGAAATTAGACCAAGGCATCTGGAGATGTCGATTGACGTTGCATTTGTACAGTTGCAGATTATAGCTATCAGAGAAGCGAGTAGGAGGAAGGGAGTTCCACATACAGGAAGTGCGAGACACGAAGCTATTGGAGTAGAAGAGACGGCTGCTTTTAACTGCTTCGACAGTGAAAGTGTTGGACTGAGATGCCAACCTAGCAGCACGTTTAAATTCATGCAGTTTGGGAACTAGCGAAAGTAGCTCGTCGGAGCATTTACTTTCCTTGCAATAAATGAAGCTATTGATTCAATGTAATTGTGTTACCGTACTGTTGTTGCTCTAAGTTGCCGACATGATTAATAGAGTGTTCAACGCGTCCACGCCTCTACCGAATGTGACACAAAGCCGAGGTCTAAAGTGGAATTAGCGGCAATACAGTGAAAAAGATTTCTCAAGCCGCCTCGCCACTTCTCCCGTTAGCGGACGCCTCAGGCAGCGGTTAATTACCCGAGCACCTTCCTGGATGAGAGGTACTGCCTTGAATATCCTGCTGTGGCTTGAGCTTAATATTATTTTGAAACTACCTAGGGAGAGTACGTACTGACATTTTTTTCTTTCAGTTACTCCGCCACCACATGGCACGATGTTCGTGTGACTCGACACCGTTTTTAAATTTCAAATAAATTTCTCTACAACCTGATAACGGTATTCTAGAAATCATGCCACGCCAACAAGTATGCTATATCCTTTATTGCGTAGGCTGAACGGCGGCGTAATGGATAGCGTCTCGGAATGAGCAATCGGAGAGCCGAGTTCGAATTCATTACATTCATTCAGTGGAATCCTCTTCTATGGGTAAATAGCTGCACAGATAACTGCTCTATTGCTGAAAGAAATGTCAATCCATTCATGTATCGTAAGATACATGATCGCCTAAGCGTGTATCACGCATGACACATAACTGTTACTTTATTTCAATCGGGTACGTTTATATAATAAATTGAAAAAAATTCTACCTTCATGGTTATACAGAACAGCATGTTTGTTTCCTTTTTTAACTAAATATAACTCAATACTCAGAATAGAGGGGTACAGTCCAAATGGTAATGGTTTAGTTTGGTTCGTTTGTTTAATGGCCTATCAACTCCTTATGGGTCATGTAATACCAAAATTTTATTTTCTTGTGAGCATTGGTAATATTTTTTTTAAATATATTGCTGGTAATTATTTTTATCAAAATTTTATTGCTGGTAATTTTTATTTTATTTTTTTTCCATGAAAATGTGTTTTTTTTAATGTATTTTTTAAAATTTTTTCATGTTTTGAACCCAGTTAGGGGTTTCCCAATTTTCCCATATCTGAAACAGACTGAGTCAGGGCGGACATGAGAACAACAATTAAGAGTGTGTTCCACGCTTTTCAAACCGGGTCAAAGGCTTTGCTGCTGGATATAGTTCATCGTCATACCCAGAACGAGAAATGGTAATGAAGAGTGTGGTGTGTGACCTGAATGGAAGAAAAGTGGATAGGGAGTTGAAGATTGTAAGAATAAGATTGACATTTGATTTTGAAAAGGTTAAGATGAAAGCGTTCAGTGTAATAAACACTCAGGTGTCTGTTTCACAAAGTGACAATTCTTTGGAACTTGCTTCTTACGTTGTCTGAGGAGATAAATATGATTCCACTCTTTGGGATCTTACTGGAGTGTCTTAGCAAATGTCTGAATTGGTATTTGGTACAAAGAGGACATCTTACAGCATTCAAAAGATTGACGTGGGGCAATAGTCAAAGTATTTTAGTAAATTACGCCTTCGATTTCTTTGATGATTCTTTATCTTTCTGTTTTGTCCGCTGTGTTCTACGACATTCCTCAAATCTTGCTCCAGGAAAGCGGTTCCCCCGCTCAAACACTTCGCATTCATTTCTTTCATTTACACTATTTAACCCAGGCAAGAACATGTTTTTTTACCAATCAGTGGGTCGCAATAGATAACTCACCATAAGGCGGTCGGAACTATCAAAAAGCGTTATGAAAATTATTCGTTGAAGGTTCCTCGACGGTTTTCACTACAAAAGATCATAAGTGCCAACTTTAAAATAAGGGGATTTTTTTTTCTTATTTGGAAATTGATTGTTTTTTGAACGGATTATCACATCATTTTAGGTTATTTAAAGCCATAAAATATGCTGAGTTACGGAAAATATTGATTGGTGGACGAATATTGGATTAACAACTATTAGAGCCGACAAACATTTGTTCCAGATAAATACAAATACTAAAATTTAATCTATAGCTGGAAGAGAACAGATGGTTTTATACCTTTACCAACTATTAGGTTGGTGCAAAGATAATATCGTTTTTTGACGTTCAACTTTATGTGAGAAAACGACATTATTTTTGCACCAACCTAATATATTTCCGCGTAAGTAAATATAATGAACTCAAAAGGGACACGAACTCGGCTCACCTATTTCCCATTCCAAACCGCTAACAAATAAACCGACCGAACAATTCTAGGAGGAAATATTTTTTCTCTAATTAAAACATTGAGGTCTTGTCATGATATCATCAATTATTACAGTGGGATTAACACATACAGCTGTGTGTGTGATGTCTTTCTAATTTATATATTTGGAAATATTAATTTTTTTTTTCCCAAAATAAAATATAATACTTGTCCAGAGAAAAATGTTACGAAGTTTCCTGTTGCTAAAGCAAAATATAATTACACGTATGAGCTTCCTTATTGAAAATCGCCAATCGTTTAAAATGATGAAAAAGTTATTTTCGACGAAAGTTTACGACATTCAAGAAACATTATATTAGGTTGGTGCAAAAATAATGATGTAATAATGTCGTTTTTTGACGTATTTTTAACGTCAAAAAAACGACATTATTACGTCATTATTTTTGCACCAACCTAATACTTAATCATCGTCTAGTACGAGGTATGATAAAAAAAATAGCGGCACTGTTGCTATGGTAACGGAGCTAAAGTATGCAAAGTGAAATCGCTTGGCATAGATTGACCTTGAACTGTGTCACGCATACATCAATCTGTTATGTACCATGCGTGGCACACGCTTAGGCGATTATATATGTTTCGATACATCACTGACGAATTTTTCCCGCAGTAGGTTGCCATTTCTTTCCGCTAGACAAGTTGCCATCCAGGGCTATAAAACTCGGTCTGTTCTGCTATTTACCCATAGCTGGCGGAGAGAAGAAGAGAAAGGTATGAATCCTCTTCTTCTCCCCCCCCCCAGCTAATCGAATACATTACATTCACTTACGTGCTGCCCTTGGGAAAGGTATGAATCCTCTTTTTCTCTCTCCAGCTATAGGTAAATAGCAGACCGGGCTCTATAGCCTTTGATGGCAACTGGCCTACCGCAGAAAGAAATAGCAGCCTACTGCGGGAAAAATCTGCCACGTCAGTCATGTATCGAAAGATTCCTCAATCCGAGCCAGTATCCATTACTCTATCGTGCCTCCCTCACACATATATACTATGTTATAACGCCCGTGCTCATTTCCATTGTTTCTATCAGTCGTTGGTAGGAAAGTGTGTAGAGTGTGGTCGTCTTACCACTGAGTTTCCATCAGTAACCATTGCTTGTGCAGTAGTTTTTGACCAAGAATAATATTCTTAAGATTCGACAACCACCATATTCCACCGATCACGCTTGTTGCGACTTTTTTCTCTTCAAAAATCTTGAAAGGAACAAGGATACAAGAGGTCGAGGAAATCCAAGAGAATGCAACGAGGGAGTGACTCGCTATCCTCCACTCACCAAGTGAGTTCATGGAATGAACTCTACCAATGAAAACGACGCTGGATAATGTGTGTGACTTCAGAAGGGGACTGCGTCGAAGGAAATTATATGCTGAATAGATATGTGTTGTAGTTTTCATTTATAGCACTCATCATGTTTCTTTTTTGATAAGACTTTAAACGTCAATATGTTTGTCGGCTTGTTTAGCAGTATATCAACTCCTCATAGAAATTTAATACCGAAATTTAATTCCCTTCAGAGAATGAGTAATTCTTTTTCAAAAATGTATTGCTAGAATTTTTTTTTTTTTTTTTTTACAAAATAATTATTACAGCTTATTTTTTTTTTTTATTATGAAAATATATTGCCAATATTTTCAGGATTCTGAGATGAGGTATTATGTAAACTATTTACATTATTCGGACTATTGTCCGAATCTTTGTCGCCATATTTATTACAATGTTTCGGTCTTCTTCAGGTGGTTGGAATATCGAACTGAACCCTTTATTTCGCTCGCTGGGGAAGACTGTTCTAGTTTCACGTTTAATGTCAGTTATCAGCTGTTAATTCCACTCTGCATGTTCTCCACTACCTTAACCGGGTATTGAACTCACACTCTTTGGGTCCTGTCACTGGAACCAACTAACCAACCCCTTTATCCACTGTGACATGTGTCCTTGAGGATATCTGTGTGTGAATTTCTAGGTATTATAAACCCAATGTCACAGCATCATTTTTTTTACCAGTTCTCATATTGTAATTTTTTGCTGTTATCAATTTATTTTTTTACCAGAGGTCATATTGCAATTTTTGTTGTTATTATCGCTTTTCTCTGACACTCTGGTCCAACCACCTGAAGAAAGCCGGAGTGTACAACAGCCGAAAAGTTGTAATAAATATGGCGACACAGAAGAGGACAATAGTCTAAATAATGTAAATAGTGCTGATATTTTAAAATAAAAATTTGTATACTTTCATAGTGTTTTGAACCCTGTTTGGGGTTTAACTGTTTGCCCATAGATGGGACCATAACAGATGGTATCACCCCGGGTCTTGGTGGACCTGGGAACAACAGCAATTAAGATGTGCTTACACAGCTCCTCTACCCTCCCGATTAGAGGCCTTGATCCAGGATGTAGTTTATCGTCATACCCAAATCCTCGAAAATAATGTAAGAAACAGTGTGAGTGAACGATTTAAAATAAAAAGGAAATAAAAAAAGGTAACAAAAAATCAATAAATGAAACTTTCATCCTTAAATTACGTGTGATAGTCGAACAGTCAAACGGTCCGCATGTAGCTTGGTGGTCTCTGTAGGCTCATGACTTCATTAATCTATGGAATCGGCGAAATTTGTCAATTTTCAGAGCTTGTTCTCTTGATTGCTGAACAATATTTATATAATTTTGCTGATAAAAATATTTCAGTATGTTATAAGTTCGGTTTCCTTCGGCCCTCCCAGGCAAAACCTAATTAAAATCGAGATTTGCGATCACCATCAATATGGCGTCAAGAACTGATGTAATGGATTTTATGATCGGATGAATGGAAAATTTATGTCTTATTTTAACATTTACGATTTGGTTCCAGGAATTATGTTAAGCCTTCTCTATGAATTTAATCACAGGCTATCCATTACATTTTATTAGATAAATCTATTGGATCACGATCTCTAAGTATACGTGCGTGGTAAACTAACCTTATGATTTCAATAATTTGACTCGTTCATTTTTTTCATGGAAAACCTTAGAAATAACATGTTTTTATATCCGACTCAGTTATCTGTTATGCTCCTTCGTCATTTATGTGCTGTGTTTATTCAGGACGTAGCTTATCATGTCTCTCCACAATTTCTTTTTTTCTTTTTGTTACTCGTTTGATCTTTAGCATTCTTCTTTGTCTCGAGCAATGCTATCCATTAATAGAAACTCGTTACAAATGCTGCCTTCTGTTTACGTGTATCCCTGCCTTGCTCATGACATCTTTTCCGTGTTAGGTTTCCCAAGAGGGATTTTTTGTTCTCCTATCACCCAGTCTTTTCCCGAAATTGGTGTCTTCATTATTCTCGTTTTCTTTAGAAGTTCCTCGTTGGATATGTGTTCCGCTCGAGCTATTCTCGGTCTATTGATCATAGTCTTAGTCGCTTCGATTACTTCCTTCAACTGTGGCCGTATTGCCAGTCAATCATTGGGATAGATATGACACATTGGTTCAGAATTCATTTCTTTGTCTCAAACGGAATCGTATTGTCTTGAGACTTTGAATAGTTTCGAGAAGACATCTTTATCTATTAAACGCGCTTTGCCTCTTTTTTATCAAGCTATATTCTTTGTTTGAATATTAATTCCCATTCTTATTGTTGTAGCATACCAACGGACGATAATGGGTATGTCCCCATTCACATAAATACAGTAGTAAATATTGTATATTGGTCTGTAGTCGGAGATCCGTTTCTAACTGTGCTGGTCAAACTCTCTGCCTTCGGGCAGAGAGGATCCCCAGACGAGAAACAGCTACCCGACACTGTTTTATACGAGGTCTACAGGGAATTTTTGGCCGAGCGTACGGGTTCGGATAACCAAATTAAATTCAGCCTTTGCCACATCTGACCGCTTGGGATGTTGGTTGATATCCTGCAGCTGAAGATTCATTGTGGAATTCACTTGGCTAACTTCTAGTAGTTGACTACTATTTCTACGCGCCGCTGGCGATTCTTATATGCGTTGTTCTTGTCCTAAGTATTATCGTTCATTACCAACCTTCTTTTGATTATTCTATTCAGTAACCTTCCCTAGGTTACAACACTTATATAGCTCTTTTTTGTTCAATGAAGGTCAAAAGAAATTTTATTGTAAAAGAATTGGATATTTTTCATCCTTTCACCGATAATGCCACTAGAACGCTGGCAGTTACATGGAGTGAAATTGAAAGAGGAAAAGACAAAATATAAACGGTGTTCAAGAAGACAAAGAAGGCGAGTGATGTTCTATTTAAAATGTTGAAGATTGTAGAAATCAGGGAAGTAAACAAGAAAAAGGGGGTTTTCCACAGTCGGGAAGTGCGGGAAAGTAAACTGTTAGAATAAAATTAGCGATTGCATCTAGCTAATTCAATTATAAATCGCTGAGACCTAATTGCCAATCTAGTAGCACGCTTAACTTCATGAAATCGGGGGTTCGTTGAAAAAGCTCGTCATCTGCCTTGAATATATATGTAGAAAAGTCAAGGGGAAGCCACGTCTCGCCAACGAGAATGTGACAGACACGAAATCGAGACAGACACGATCGATTATACTACAGCCGCTTCTTTGGATTTTGTCTAGAATCCCAAAATATGCAGTGGAAACACCTGTATTCATTCCATTAATTTGGTTCCCTTGAAATATTTTATAGCACTGAATGCTGGAGAATTTTTTCACAGACCAGAAGAAAACGTTAGACATATATATATATATATATATATATATATATATATATATATATATATATATATATATATATATGTGTGTGTGTGTGTGTGTGTGTGTGTGTGTGTGTGTGTGTGTGTGGTGGCCAGACGATTGCATCTAGCATGAAACAGACTGTCGCCTGTGAGTTCTATGTTAACTTTTATATATATATATATATATATATATATGAAGAAATGCTAGATTTGCTATATTTATGGAATAAAGTGATCAATATCATAGATAGAGCGTATGTAAATATAAAAGTGAACGTTGAACTCAACACTCAGATGCGAGAGACTGTTTCATGCTAAACGTAATCATCAGGTCATATTTGTTGGGTTTTTCTCGATTATTTATATATATGGGATAGTGGTACATTGTGGCTAGTCTATTCTAATTGAAATTTTGGCGGGAGTGATTTGTTAATTAATTCATTTATTTATTTGGATGAATTTGTTTTAGATGCTTTTTATATATATATATTTTATTCTTTTCGGTTTTCGCTTTTTTAGTAACGGAGTGAAAAATTATTTTGAGATGAGTTGTGATCCTTTATTAACTAGTTTGTTTTGGAAGGATTTATAGCTGTTTTGAGGGATACCATGGGCGGAGCATGTAAGCAATGAAGATGCTTGGATTGGTATGGAAACATAAACGACACTTTATTCTGAGAATCGGAAAATGACGGTTGAGATTCTTGAGATTGGTAATGAGGAAAGAAGATTTAAAGAAGTTGACATTTACATAACACACTGAAGATAAAATGGACGTAGGGCAATCATATGTAACTTAACAAACAAGATTTTGTAAATATATTACAGAACAGGCGATGAGAGACATAGTAAACAGACAACAATTAACTAAAGCTACGAAGATTAGGACGTTGTGGAGAACAATAGTACACACATCCTGAACTCTCATAGTACATATAAGAAGAAGAGGAAGAAGCACATATTTAGCTTTAGTTTATTGTCTTTCATGTCTAAGCTCTTTATTTGAGACACGCTCCTTTGTGACTTGCAATACGCAATAAAATATAATGTCCATGTAATTTAATATAATTCTCTCTATCGCCAGATTTGAAGAGAATTTGAAGCTTATCATCTATAATAACGATCAAACCCATCACTTCACTTTGACACTGTTGCCATGTAATTTAAATTGGTCCCCTGTTTGCATTTCTCTACATACAATATGTGAAAGCACGTTTGATACCCTGCTCTCGTCAACCGCCAACCAAGGGAGATAACAACGTTTCAGTGGCTAAGGAGGCACTGCCACCCGTGGTGCCACCAGCAGCTTTTTCCACCGGACAGGGCATTGTTTTTTTGTATACGTGCCAGTCTCTTACGATTTCTTTTTACAACTGCAACTAAAATTTTCAACGTTGTTTTAAAATACGCGCTTGTAGCGACCGTTATTAATGACGAAGAATGGAAGGTATACACATGTGTTTCATGTCGGAAGAAGCATTGTGCTGTGTGCATGGTTTTATTTTTATTATTTAAGCAATTCCCTCCAACTAAGGCGGAGGTGCCACTATCAAGCAAGGGGTTACAGAGGATTCAGAACAATAGTAATGAGGCGGGTTTGAGGAAAGGATACCTACAAAGACGGGGAACATGATCAAGGTATCAGAAGATGTCGATTGAGATTACACTTGAATATTTGAAAATTATAGTTATCAGGGAAACTAGCAAGAGGAAGGGAGTCCCACAGACGCGGGGTGCGCGAGAATAAGCTGTTTGAGTTGAAAAAACAGTTATATTTAACCGTTTAGACAGTGAAAGGGTGGGTCCGAAATGTCAGCTTAGTATCTCGCTTAAATTCATTCAGTCTGGGAACCACTGAAAGTACCTCGTCGTAACAGTTGCCGTGAAGATACTTGTAGAAGAGACAGAGGGAAGTCACCGCATGTCTGTGAGAAACCGATTGTAGAAGTGATGCCAGATCAGGACCTATCGTATTGCATATTCGTCTCTGGATTTTGTCGTAAACCTCGAGAAGGAGAGCGTGCACCAGACATTGTATGACAGCCATATTCCATGCAAGGACGGATGGTTGATTTGAAGGATGGACTCAGACGAGAAAAACTTTCTGGTACGACACAGTGAACCAACTTTCCTTGAGGTAGGTGAAGCTATTGATTCAGTAACTTTATTTGTTTTAAATCTTGAGCAGATTCAACGCGATGCCTGTTGAGCTGTTGTCTGGAGACAATGTGAAGCACGCCTTAGGTTCCAGCTATTGATAATAAAGAAATCAAAACTCTAGCCCAATCATCAGGCCTACATCTATCACTAAATATGAGGAAAGAAGATTTGGAGAATTTGAAACTCACATGACATATTGAAAATAAATGCAACAGAGGATAATAGCAATTAACCTACAGAAAGTAATTTTGTAAATAAATTGCAGAAAATGGAATGGGTATCATGGTAAAGAGACAAAAATGTGTTAGAACTACGAAGGTAAGGACACTGAGGAGAGCCATGATCGCAAACATCCTGAAGAAGCGGATATTCAGCTTTACAGATTGTGAAGGTGCATCGCATTTCATGATTATACTTTTATCTTAAATATACTCCGTTGTGATTTGTAAGACGCAATTGAATATATTGTCCAAGTAATTTAGAATAATTCTATGCATCTCCAGGTTTGAAGAAAACTAAAACTTTATTGCCTATAATACGAATCGAGCACACCATTCCACCTCCACACTGTTGCCATGTAATTTGGATTGTTTACCGATTTGCATAATTGAACCTAAACTCTAGCCTAGCCATCAGTCCTGTATATATCACTAAATATTATATCTGAGAATGCAATTTGTATTTAAATTCTTCGTTCAGCCTAAGCGTTTCTTGTAATATTTACGTAAACCTAGCAGTTTCGTTTCTTCCCTGTCTTTAAACAATGGCCTTAATATTCTTAATTTTCTTCCTGTTTACATTCACAGCCCCTGTTTTAATTATTTTCTTGCCTGTCAACCGGTATTTCTTTCTTATTAGGCTTTTAATTCTTCGAAAATAATATTTTTAAGGCCATTCTTTAAACACAGTTTCCATTCTTGGTTTTAACACTACAACGTTTTCATATATTTTTTGTTTTTGTTTTTGTTTGCATACAAGCCCACCTGATGGACATCTCGAGGTGGTGTATTGGTTAGCAAGCTTGGCTGGCTTGAACAGTTACGACTGAGTAGTGTGTTCGATCCTCACTGGGTACCCCCGTCCTGTCAGCCTTGTGCCACATCTAAGCTACTCTTGGAAAATCATTACAAGTTCACCTGATGTACCAATCGACATCAACATTTTTTAGCCCTGCATTCTATGTTAGTCTTATACCTACCGTATCGGTTAATCCCCAAACATACGGTAAGCTACCAGGGTCCTAAATATTAGGCTTACCGCTCAATGAAGTCTTGGCTACAATATACGATAATCTGTGCCCAAACTACATATGGTCACATCAGTTATCTGTATATTAAGACACTAACCGAAATATCTTTCTATATGTGTAGCTACCGTACATTATATCTGTATAACTTAGCTCACATTTACAACTGAACAGGTCTATTGACAAACACATTAAGTCAACATCAACTCCTATAAAATAATAATACCGTAGATGACACGTCATACGAGGTAGGTTTTTGATAGTACTGCTACTTACAGTATGTTATTGTAAACACAGTATCATTTATTCGCCATTTGCATCAGTAATGTAGACAAACGAACAATGACGCCATAGTTTAGTGTATCAGCTGTTTGACACTATTTACTGTAGTGTTATACAATACTAAATTTTATGTTAATATGACAAATATCTTCAGTAATCATATGTTTTGGTGGGATATATTTGCGGCAGCCTGCATGAAGTACGGAAATTGGTCTACAGTAATTGCTGTTTCATTTGTTTACAACTCGCTGTTAATGGTATTATAGCCGCCATATAAATCCATCTATAGCTTTGGGAAGATTCCTAGGTTTGAAAACTTAACACGTACCCCTCAATTTACTGTATTCTTTGTTTACAACGTTCAATATTCTGCAATCTTTCGTATTTACTCTCAAACTTATCCAATAGTCATATACAGATTGTTTTAATGTGGCATTTGATTCTTTTATTTATTATTATAATTATTTTTTTTTTTTTGGTACAAGGCCACATTTTTTAATATTCTGTATAATGAATAGGATACATAATCTGATTAAATCACATTTAAATCTATCTTTCTCCAATGGAGAATATATTTTCAAAAAAGATTTCTCATAACTCCGTTTCATATTCCGTCTTATGATATTTTGTAGAATATCATGAAAATCGAGTTCTTATTCTTTTTTTTTAATTTAATTTCTATGATTGTCCTTCAAAATGCACATTCCAACAGAGCAATATACCCAATTAACTGAAATCTGCACTTGATACCCATCAGTGATCGATTTATTTCACAGATTATTTATTCACTCATCCATATATTCATTTTCTGGATTGTTTTCATCAATGACATTTATATTAAATTATTTCGTTGGCTTTTTGATATTTTACGTTGTTGTCTCCATACTTGATCTTATTTAAAAACAATGAAATGTCTAGATTTCATATGAAGTATAGTTTTATTTTAGTTTCATGTCGAAAAATAACTATCCATATATCTTATCTCTTCCTGTATTCATAAAATTCTACCTTTTTAATGTGTTTCTTTTTTTTTCCTCATTCCACAAGAGTTCCTTCCAAAGAAAATATTGATATCGAGATACATTCTGTTAATGAACCAAACTAGTGACCTTCCATTATCGCGAATCAGAGCCACATTTTTCACCAGTCATGATGGACGGATGTTTCTTCAACGAACTTAAACTCCACCCAGACCTCAAGTGGACGTACATAAAATCAATCACTAAAGATGCTGGGGAAATGTTTGCGTAACTATACCCGCTCCATGAAGTACCTAATTCCTGCTGTTCTCTACCTTTATGAGAGCCAGATCAGTCTGAAAATGGGAAACTGTTTCCATCTATAGGCAGTAACTGACCAGTCGGCACCCTCCACTCTCGTTCAAAAGCGTCTTCGCGTCCTTGTAGACGACGCATTATTTTCCACCTTAAAATCCTTTTCCCACAGATGAAAAGTCGTAAGTCTCCCGCTGCTCTATCATTAGTTCCATGAAGTTCCGATGAATTACATTGTTGTTCATGATGACGGTCGTCTTCGAGTATAGAATCCAGAGGTTAGCAGTGAATATTTCGAAGACAGTAGGAATGCATTGTTCAGGTTAGCAGTGGAAATTTTGGTAAAAGTAGCACAGCGTAGTTCGTCCTTCTGTTATCTCTTCGCCTGACAAGCTGGACTGAACATTCGGCTAGAGTAGACAAAATAGCCGCTTTTATACACGACGGATTGAATGTTCTACGTCTTCTGATTGGTTAACCTTGTATTGGTGGACTATAAAGTGAGTCAAGTCATTTGGGCTAACTCACTAGTACATATATACACAAAAACTGCAACATACATTCCTTAGTTCTTTCAGTTCTAAGCTTCACGGCTACCCGACCCCGTCTTATACGGTGGTCTACGGGGAATTGTTGGCCGAGGCTACGGGCTCGGATACCCAATATTAAATTCGGCCTTGTTCCACATCTGACCGGGTGCGGTGGTTGGTAGATATCCTGCAGTCGGAGATTCGTCTCCAGCTGTGCTGGTCAAACTCTCTACCTCTGGCTATACCGAAGGACAAAGTCTCGTCTCGCGCAACAGCTACTCGACCTCGTTTTATAGGGGGTCTACGGGGAATTTTTGTGCAATATCTGACAGTGTGGGCGGTTGATAGATATCCTGCAGTTGGAGATTCATTGTGGAATTCACTTGAGACAATTCTAGCTGTTGTCCAATTCTTCTATTTGTCGCTGACGAATCTTATGTATTCTTCGTGTCCTAAGTATCCTTCATTACGAACCTTCGTTTGATTATTCCATTCAGTAATCTTCCCTAGATTACGACACATAGTTATTCAGATAGAAG
Organism: Acanthosepion lycidas; assembly: GCA_963932145.1. Taxonomy (NCBI): domain Eukaryota; kingdom Metazoa; phylum Mollusca; class Cephalopoda; order Sepiida; family Sepiidae; genus Acanthosepion; species Acanthosepion lycidas. The sequence continues at coordinate 56,047,867 of OZ010578.1, read as the reverse complement.
GAAAAGAGAAACGCTTTACAGACTGACACTATCCAAATCATCATTGGCATTTCTAGAGTATTATAGTTTCATTTTCATGGAGAGAATTATTGACGTTTCTGTTACGGAAGTGCCTTTCTGATTTCCTACAGGGGACGAAATGATTCTGATCTAAATTGAAATTAAAAAGGGAAAATCGATACAAACGTCATCCACAAATAAAAAATATATTAGGTTATATTCTCTTGTGGATTCCGAGATGAATTCAGTCTCCAAGGAATGACAAACACAATAATTAAAATAAGGAATAAAATGTATTTACACAATCATGCAAAGAGTAATACTGTTAGTACGTCCAGGAACGTGGTTAGTAGCAAATACAGATAGATATATACAGTCTCGAAGTAGGACTTCCTTAGAGTCTACGTGCTTGTAACTGACTTCTACAAGACGTTACCTCACTCTATCCGACTACCGACTGTAACTCTGGGTATTTAACGGCAGCATTCCAGGTACACTTGGTAGAGTCCACTTATATAAAAAAGGGGTGGACCCCAACACCCCCTCCTTAGATCCCTTTTTGGGGGGAGTTAATATTTTTGTCTCTTGTGGTTGATGATCAGGGGTTCGACGCATTTTCTTTTCCTGTTTGACCTTCTCATCACTGTATTTTCCTGCTGTCTTTGTATCTCAAACGCTTCATGGATTGTATCCATAGCATCGTCATCTTCTGCGGTTGACGAGCTTGGCTCCTCCATTCGTCTTTTCTGTAGCTGGTCGATATGCCTTCTGTGTGAAAAATTTTCGCCTTTTATGGTGTACATTAGATTCCCTATTCTATTGATTACTGTGCCAGGCTCCCAGTAAGCCATATTTTTCTAAAGTTTTTGAAATAAACCCGTTCTCCAGGTTTGAATGATCTCTTCGGCACCATCGGTGTATATTGATTTTTGTTCTTGTTTGGCAATAATTTGTCAAACACCGACCTTATTTTCCGTGCAAACATCAATTCTGCTGGAGTAAAACCCGATGGCGTGTTTACGTTGGGTGTTATCCTGTACACTTGTAGAAACTGCTGTATAGCTTTTGTCGTCGGTACGTCTTCAGCTTTTTTAGTGCTCTTTTCAATGTGTCTACAAATCTCTCAGCTTGTCCGTTTTACCTCGGGTGGTATGGCGCTATCTTAATATGTTTTACTTGGTACGTCTCGCAAAATTCTTTGTCTATTTTTTCTATAGTAACAAATTTCGCTTCTTTTTAAAATTTGGTTGGACGTTTTCTTTTAATTCTATTTTGGCCTTAAATTTGTTGCATCGTCCCAACCCGCTTGAAAATACCTCAGGAATTTGATTATATAATCCCTCCTTCAATTTTATAGTATTTGATGGTTCAACCTCTAACATTTTGCAAAACCGGTTGATAGGTAGGTCCCAAACGTTGAATTTCTGCATCCAGTCGATACCTACTAGATTTTCAGTATCTTTCATGACGTATATCTCAAGTTTTTTTTTTGTTTTGCCGTGAAATTTAACATTCACTATTATTTCTCCCCCGAATTTTATTCGTTTGCCTGTAACCGACTTGGCACTTTTTTGAGTGTGTCACATGGTAGGTATGTTGAGTTTTTTCCATGTCTGTAAGTTGATTATCGTAAGATCGGAACCCGAATCCAGTTGTAATTTAATCTTTTTATTTAAAATTTCCAGTTCCACATATTTCCTTACATTGGTGTTGTCATCGTTATTCATCCTTGTAGCTCTTATTCTATTAGTATCTTTTCTATTTCTACATTGGGATGCCTTGTGGCTTTTTTTTACACATTCAAGACAGTTTTTATATCTGAAGCGGCAATCCTTGTTCCAATGTAATCCTCTACATCGATAACATGCTGATGGAGGGAACTTATATTTGTTTCGATATTCGTCATAATTTGTCCTGTATGTTGTACTTTTTCTCTTATCATAATATTTTATTTTTCTTTCCGGGGAGGTTGAGAATCTTTTTTCATTGTCGTAAAATTTTAGTTTTCTTTCCGGGAAGGGTGAAGAACGTAGATTTTGTTTAACTTACGTATATGAGAAACAGTTGATTCATCAATGTTCTTTGCGTCTTTCTTTATGCTTAAACATCTCTGGCAATCTTCCGATAATTGCTGTAATGTTAGACCCGGTTCATTTTGTAATTTTGCAAGCATTCTTCTACGCATTTCGCTATCTTTTGTAGAAACTAGCTCTTGAATAAAGATGAGACATTTGAAATTGTCCGAGGTTAATTCCGCTAGTTTGAAGTCTTCACAATGTTTATTTACGATTGCGGCAAACGTGGAATAATCCTCATTATCGTCCTTTACCAAGTTAAGGCATTTCCACCTCCTATGGAAGAGTGATGTTTGGGGGCTGAAGAGCTCTTTAAGACATGTCACTGCTTCGTCAAATTTTAATTCGTTCGTCTTTTTTGGCAAGATATAATCCACGAACTTTTTATATTCTTCAGTTCCTAATTTTCTAAGCAATAGACGTAGCTTTTTTGCTTCTGTCCAATTTTGACAATCTATGTTAAAGATGTCTTCATGTCTTCTGAAGTAATCTACAAAATTTTTGTCCTCATCTAGAGAATATTTGAAAACCTCTATGGTATTCCACACTGCGTCTTGCGAAAATGTTGCTTCTTTTTCCATATCTAATTTCTTGTTGCCTGCTACTTTCAATATTAGTTCCTGGAGCTCTCTTTGTTTATCTTGATTTTCCTTTTGCGTTTGTAATATTTGCTTTTGCCATTTTTCTTGTAGCTGTAACTGTTGATCATTTTGTTATTTTTGCATTTGTAATTGTTGCTCATTTTGGTGTTTTATCAGTTCTACCAACATATTTTTTAAATCTTCCATGATAACTCAATTTTATGTATTTTTACTCCTCGAGTAATTGTTTGTCGCTAATTTGTTGTGGACGACGTGGGAAAGATTTTTCTATTTCTTTTGTTGATTTTTTCTTTTCCGCTTGGGTTCGAATCTTCGTCGACAAGTTGTTGTGGTTAGGCGTACGAAAGTTTTCCTTTTCCCGCGTGAGTTCCGAATCTGCGTTCGCCAAGTTGTTGTGGATTCCGAGATGAATTCGGTCTCCAAGGAATGACAAACGCAATAATTAAATATAAGAAATAAAATGTATTTACACAATCATACAAAGAGTAATACTGTTAGTAAGTCCAGGAACGTGGTTAGTAGCACATACATATAGATATATACAGTCTCGGAGTAGGACTTCCTTAGAGTCTACGTGCTTGTAAATGACTTCTACAAGAGGTTACCTCACTCTATCCGACTACCGACAACCAACAGTAACTCTGGGTATTTAACCGCAGCACTCCAGGTACACTTGGTAGAGTTCACTTATATGAAAAAGGGGTGGACCCTAAACATATTCACCAGTTATTTTGACGTTAGTCAATTTTTTCTAACCAACTCACTTCAAGCATGGAGAGAGGGACACTCCTATGCAGGCGGTTAGAAAGAGAGAAATTGAAAGAAAAAATGGCTATAGTCTGGACTGAAGAAAAGATGAACGGTGTTCAAGGCAACCGATGATTTCGATTGACGTTGCATTTAAATTTTCGAAGATTCCAGTTATCAGGGAAGCAAATATGCGGAAGGGAGTCCCACTGTCGGGAAGTACAAGAAACTGTTGGAGTAAATGTGGCGATTACATTTAACTATTTCAACAGTAAAATTGTGGCACCTAAAGGCTAATCTAAAACTCATGTCGTCGGGTCACCATGGAAAAAAAGATTTCAGAACAGTTGCCATGAAAATATTTGTAGAAAAGACAGAGAGAAGCTAAGTGACGTCAGCGTGACGTGACTGAAGTCGGGACAGCCAGGTCAGGATCGATTATATTACATACCCTTCTTTGAAGTTTGTCTAAGGTCACGTGATGTACAACGGGGCACCTGTATTTATTCCATTTATTTGTCTTCCTTGAAACTTTTTTTTTGGTAAATGGCAGTGAATGCTGGACAATTTTCTCACAGACGAAAAGAAAATCTGAGACATGTATATAATGCAGCGTGCGGATAATACCATGGATGGAGCATGTAAGCAATGGGAATATTTAGATGGGGTATGGAAACCAAAAAAAAAGAGTGTTTTTTTTTTCTTAGAATCAGAATGAGGCGGTTGAGATTCGTGAGACAGGCACTGGGGGTAGGGGAAGCTGCGCCGCCTCGGTGGGTAAATGACTGAAGATGCCAAGTCAGAGTCTTGGGAAAATTGAGTTAGAAACAAACAAAAGAGTTCTGAACTTGTAATATCAATCCTCCCGTATGACATTGATCGTTGGACAGAGCTGAAGATAAGACGAAGATAAAACCGTAAGCAACAGAAATGCATGATTATAGAAGAATTCTGGGAACGAAGCAGACATTTTTCTTAGAATCGGAAAGAGGCGATTGAGATTACTGGGAAATAAGATTCTAAGCAAGGAAGGCAAATTGAAACAAAAATGTTATAATCAGAATCAGAAAGTGATTCTTGAAATTTCTTGTGCATATATTTAAGAAAGACTGATTGGAGAATTTCGCACCTGCAGGACGTACCGAAGGTGAAAGTTACAGTGGGTGGCAGCGTTGTCGATCTGGGTATCCTTCAGGGAATTTTTAACTGAACTCTTTATTTAATCTACAGCAGATTTTTCTCGTTCCAAGTATCAGGACATCTCGTCTAGTTCTTAGAATTCTAGTCGAGTTCATTGCTTGAATTCAGTGGAAACAGAATGAGCCATAAATGGGTAGAATAAATTATGAACTAGGCTATTGATTGATTCATTGATTTGTTGTTTTTTTTTACGGCTTATCAACCCTTTACGGGCAAATACCCTTCGGCAATGTATGACTTCATCCCTACCACAAGCTAAGACTTCAATAGTAGTAGTGTTATCTGGAAAGTCTATTGTTATTCTAATAAAAATGTTATTGCAATTATTCTCCCGTAAAATGTGACGAATTTTTAAATATTAGGTTGGTGCAAAAATAATGTCGTTTTCGCACATATATGAGAAAACGACATTATTTTTGCACCAACCTAATAAAAGGCGGAACGCTGGGTGAGAGGAATAGCAATAAAATACGTTACTAACAGCTACAAAGAATAGGAAATTGGGGAGAGCCATAATCGTTTCTGTTTAGGACGGAAACGGCACATTTCAAATACAGAAATAAGAAAAAGAAAGGGGACATTATTCGGTGTGTTTTAAAAAAAGAATAAAGTAATTTCTAGATGTATAACACTCTCGTGGGCAATGATAAATTAAATTCTGGGAGTAGTTCATCTATTTTAAAGCTACTCAGAGATATTCTTGTATTGAAAAGTAACATTGTTAAAATATGTCAGCATTATAATTTGCGCGTATGGCCCTCTCCTAAAATGAAATCTATTCACCGGAAGCAATCATTAGATGTGGTATCTCCGACCGATGAAATATTGATTAATATGCAGGATCTGCTTAGGAAAGAATTCAAAATTACCCGCAGCCAAAACAAAGCAAAAAAAAAAATAAATAAAAAGGCTTGAACACATGCAGTGTAAGAACATCATTGGTAATGATAAAAATGGCAAAATACGCACAAATCTAGACATACCAATTCCGGTTGGAGAAGTCTGAAGGAATTATTTATGTTTTTGTCGTGAAATAATCCATACAGTATTTGAAATTGTTGAATATATAAGTGTACTGGCACTGAAATGTTATGTAATATCGGTCCTCTTGTATAGCAGTGAAAAGCTGGATCATTTCATCACAGATGTGAAAGGAGGCAACAGAAATGTGGTTCAACAGATCCAAAAATGGATGAATCTTATAGGTAGCATCAGAAACAAACTATTGAGATTTCTAGAGCACATACTAAGGAAAGAAGGTTTGGAAAGTTTGACACTCAAAGGATACGTTGAAATTAAGAGGCTCAGAGGAAAACGACGCATGACCTACCGAGCGAGCTTAGGTTGACAGAACAGAGATTAGGAGATATAGCTGAAAGTAAACATTTACCGAGTGCTACAAAAAGAAGGTAGTTATGGAAGGCCATGGTCGTCTAGGCTCTGAAGAGAAACTTCATATAGAAGAAAATGAAGATACTCAACTTTTGTGGAGTTAATTTATTCGCTTCATTAGTTTTAATACATTTATTCCCACCATAAATCCCCGTATAAATTATAGGTTTAAAGGAATACACGGTATAATATATAGATTTTTTTCATTAAATCCAGTATTATTTATAGGTTCCTAAAATGACTGATTGGTTGTTTTTATTTTTTTTGTGGGGGGGGGGGATTTTACGAGTTATTTAAAGCCAGAAGATATTTCTTATTGTAAGAATTTTAGTTCTGTGAGAGATAATCATTTACTGATGCAAATCTGATTGATTAACCCATAGCTGTTGGAAAAGCGAATTCATATGTTTCCCTAGAGGTTTTGCGCATAAGTTGATAGGTTCGCCTATCGTCCGGTTCACACTCCTTCCTGATGTTCTGAGTAGTGTTTTATACATTGTATCATATTTAGGATTGAGTTCCCAGTTCTATCTAAAGTCTACTTCAACCCTTTACTTGTAAGGTCACTGACTGAACATTGAAATGTTATTCATTATTTAAAATTTGACCTCTTCAAGTCTAGTGTTAATGTTGTTTCCTGCAGAGGACCAAGAAATTCGCTTTACCCTTTCTTACGCTTAGAAAGTACCACACAGTAACCCTGTAAATTTAATTGTGTTTTCAACCTTGTATTGGGTGAACATTAGTATAAAGAAAAATTTAATATAATGAACTAAACTGGAACTGGAACTCGGCTCTCGTATAGGTTTCTAAAAACATCAAGTATTATTAGTCTATAGGAAAATGCAGTATAACTTATCGATTAAACACTGTATTTGACAGAATATAAGGTGGCCTTTTTTTTTTACTAAAACTATCTTTTAAAATTCCCCTGCGTCTTATATGCCGTAGTAGGTTTACTAACTTTACTAATTACTATTTTTTCTTGATTTGCTCGGCTGTTACTGGAGTGTATCTTACATACCATTGCGTCTTATATGCTGTCAAACACGGTAGATATTTCTTTATAAAAATCAGGTATTAATTACAGATTCACTGAAAAATAGTTGATAAATTATAGTTTTCTCTAAAAAAAAAATAAGCATATTAAATATAGGTTTATAGAAAAATGCCGTATAAATTATCAGTTTCTATTTATTTCATTTTAAACAAGACTGAATACAATGAAAAACTCGGCAATATCATGCTGAAGTCAAATAAAAAAGCAACAAAAAAAAACGACCGCGCTTCTCAAGACATAGATCAATAAACTCATCACAGGTAATAACGCTGAAATTGGATACTTCAAACTCTACAAAATTGGAGGTGAGTATTAACCCGGATATATTTATGGGAAAGTAAAAAAAAAAATAATAATACTCATCTTACCCCTCTTAATTTCACAAACTCTTACTCTTGTAAGTCAATTATCCAAAAATTTTAGCCAGCTTATCCTTTTCTAGTAAATATATATATGCATATAATTCCACCAAATAATTCCTCAAAAAATATGCGCATATAAACAGTAATGGTATCCGTTATTTATTCGACTTTGTAAGTCTACCAACTTTTTGTGAAAATAGCTAATAATATAGTAATGGTTACATATATAGCTACATTTATATTCTTATATTACATATTTCCAATATATTGATGATGCTGTAGTCATATATCCCCTCAAAACTACATTACATGACTTTGTATATAATCTAAAGACGATCATACGACAGGAATTCACTTATGAAACTAAGTCTCCATCGCAAATCAACCAATAAAAATCTCAATTTCTATTCTGACTATGACAACAAAATAAAAACCTGAAAAATTATCTATTTAAAGGCACTGAGAATTTATAGCTCCCAATATTTATATGAAGACGAGAAATACATTGAAAATACTTCTATGCTCCTCCACTACCAACTAATTATTTCATATTCAGTGCGAAACGGAAGGATCGTAAAATATTTCAAAATGAAATAGTGGACCTTTCTGACAAACAACCCAACAAATCAAAATAGATTATTCTGTGTACCAATGCTATCACAGCCACAATTTAACGGAATTTATCTAAGCTAAACATAATATCTGTTAAAAAGACTTCTAAAATAATAAAATAATAAGCTAAAACTTGAAGTTGGAAGTTACTCTATAACTAGTAATGATTGCCAGAACAAATACATAGGAGAAACCTCAAGGAATTGAAAAAATATATATTAACACAAAAGGGATCTTTTACGAAACAATACATTCAATACATTAGCTTTTCACCGTGATGAGTTTGACCATGATTTCGATTTAAAAGATGCTGCTTTAATTAAAAAGAGGAGCGAAAATGTATAGAAACAACTTTGTTCGCTAAAACATCCACAATATTTCACCTTTCATGGAAAATCTTCTATTATCACAATGTGTAATATTTAATAACATATATATAATATATATTAAATATCTCTGTTACTTAATATTGAATACAGTTTTTACATACCTACGATACCATACCGATGGCGACCCCTTCAACAAAGTTCGGTTTCAGTCCAGGACTCGAATAACAGACGCACGGGTCAAAATGCACAATTACGCCAATGACCACTACATCCTAACCCATGAACTCGATTGACAAAAAGATAAGGAAATTTTAACGTTTTTACCATATGAAAGACGTCAGTGGCTAGGAGAACCCGATTCTATTTGACGAGCATTGCAATAGCAGCAGCAACTGTTTATAAAAGCGGAAAAGAAATGATGTCTTTATATATACTTTTCAAATATGAATAAAAAAGAAATCTTCATATATATATATATATATATATATATATATATGACATTATTACACTTTTCTCTATAGCAGGGATAGGAAGCAAATACTTTTCAAATCTGAATAAAAATGAAATAATGCTTTATATATATATATATATATATATATATATATATATATATATATATATATATATATTACATTTTTTCTTTTTTATTCATATTTGAAAAGTATTTGCTTCCTCTCTGAAGTCTGATTAAAAAAGAAATAATACTATATATATATATATATATATATATATATATATATTATTTCTTTTTTTTATTCATATTTGAAAAGTATGTCCTCCCTATCCCTGCTATAGAGAAAAGTATCATAATATCATTCTGAGTTTCAATATATTCTTTCGTCTTTTTATCAGAAATTATTTTTTCAAACGTATAGCTATTTTTTTTTTGTTATCAGTAGTTATCTTATTGTGAATGCAATTGTATAGCGTTAACGAAATGAAATTCAAAATTACAATTATTCTGTACCATTGACATTATCATATACTGGATTTATATATAACAGTCTTGGCATTACTATTAGAAAATGCAATTCTGCATCAGAATCATTGTGTCTGTGAAACGAAGCCTTTGTCAATATCAATATTGAATACTGTAAGTAAGTTTACAGTTCCATTCATTGTTTCGTTTTTAATACAAAAGCACGTTTTCTTCATTCATTTGATATCCAGACACACATTTAGGTTGATTTTTCCGTTTATTTGTGTAGCTATTTTCAACTGAAGCATCTTTATTGTAAGGATCACGCCATTACACTGGCTTTTCTTATTGACTTATTACTGTTTACCCAATGCAAGTCTCAGCAACGTGTCAAGATAGAAGACTTACTGAATGTGATTGTTTTAAGGGCCTAATTGAAGGAAGATCATCTTCTTGTGCTGAGTCCCCTCAGAAGAAGATATCGCCCGTCTGTCTTTTCAACCCCGGTATGGACTGAGTTCGTGTCTAAACAATTAGTGGGGCAGAAAATAGAATTTAACTGTGAAAGCTAAGTTTCAGTAGGATGAAAGTCACGAGACAGGGGTCATGGGAAGGTGGAAGGTATTTGTCTTAAAGTGAAGAAGTTTTATAAAAATTAAACCCGGATATTAATCTTATGACGGTAATTTTGGGTTACATGAAGAATGAAATATTAATTTAAAATTTAAAGAATAAAAAGGAGTTTTAAAATAAATTTAAAATATATAGATAAAAGGATGTAAGGGATTAATGGAAAGAGAGTTGGGGAGATATTAAATTAGGGGAAAGTTTATAAATTATAATTAATATAATGTAAAGAAGTTATAAAAGGGGATATAAAAATATAGAAATTATAATTAATTATGCTTTCGACATTTCAAGAGTTAGAGAGGAGGAACTATTATGGAAATGTAGTAGCTAATTAAGGTAAACACAAATCTGAGTTTAACTTAAATGTGTGTACGTTTCTAAAGTTATAGGGATGTTTTATTTTCCGAACACAGTCAGCACATTGTGGCCGTGTTCGTAGTTAATGTTATTCGGTGTTGCTTTTTTTTTTGTTAATGTTAAAGATTCCATTATTTTAATCTTTTTTTTACATGTGAATGAGGTATGTAGTTTCAACTAATATCTTTCGGATAGAGTCTGATAAGTTTGCGTGGGTATTTAAATGTGGTCTGATGGAGCTGTAGCCGGATAGGTGTAACGTAAACCGTCTGGATAGGCATGTAGTAGTTGACTGACGTAATTATTTATTTTGTTGATCTTTTGTTGTAATTTTGTTTTTGCTGGTGTGTTGTTATTTTGATGATAATGTCAGGTGTTTTAATTTTTTCTAGTACATAATTAATTTGATTTTTTTTGGTTCAGGTGAATTGGGGTAGTATATTTCTTAATAAAAAAAGCTTAAGCGCAGTACCTTGACTGTTGCCTTTAATGGAACACATATATATATATATATATATATATATATATATATATATATATATATATATATATATATATATGAAGAAATATAGTCCTAAGATGTACTATATTTATGGGATAAAGTGCTCAATATCAGAGATAGAGCGTGTGTAAATATAAAAGTGAACATAGAAGTCAACACTGAACACTTAAAACACTTAAAAATCGAAAACGGAAAAAATAAAATAAAATAAAAATAAATAAATAAACAAAATGATAATAAAATAAGCAAAATAAATTAAACCAAATAAATTACCAAATCACAACCGTTAGAATAGACGAAATAGAATAATAAAAAAAATCAATGAACGCAAATAAATAAAGTAAATAATAAACAAATTAGCAAACCATTATGACAAAACTAGTAATTAGACTATAAAAATAAAACCAAAAATCTGACGAGGAAAAATATAGTTATAACTGTTTTATAACGAAAAAAAACTACTATGTCACTTAAAAATCGAAAAGAGAAAATATACAGTATAACAAATAAATAATGACAAGTAGAATAAATTAACCTAAATTCATCCAAATAAATAAATAAACTCACAAACAGATCCCGATAAACTAACCGTTAGAAAAAATAAAGATAATCAATCCAAATAAATACATGACGTAATAAACTAATTAAAAACTGTTCCCGTCAAAATAATAGTTAGAATAAACTACAAAAATCAACCACAAAATTGAATAAATAGCTTTATCTTCCCAAACCAAAACAAAACTATTAAATAAGCGATATAAACATTTTTTACTACGTTAATAAAAACACCGATTAAATAAAAAAAAATAAGATAAGATAAGAAATAAAAATAAAAAATAAAAATAAGAATAAATAAAAACAAGCAAAATAATTTAACCCAAATAAATAAATAAACAAATAACTTCCGGTAAAATAACCGCCAAAATAGACTACCCAGAATGCACCATTTACCCATATATATATATAAATAGCCGAAAAAAATAACAGCACTCGTGGCCTGACGTTTGCATCGAGCATGAAACAGACTGTCGCCTCTAAGCGTTGTCCTATGATCACTTATATATATATATATATATATATATATATATATATATATATATATATTATAATTCTATCATATTGGCAAAAACAGTTTATTCACTACAAAGATGCAACTTCGCTTCGGTACATTTCAAATTGCATTTCGACTGGTGAGAACCGAAAATGATCGTGCTCTAATGGAGCATATCCATTTTCGGTTCTCACTGGTTCAGGTGCAGTTGAAATACACCGAAACGAAGTTGCATCTTTGTAGTGAGTTAAGTGTTTTTGTCTATATGATAAAATTATAATAAATAATTATCGCTCTACTATCGGTATTGAGACCGCTTTTGTATTTGTATTGGTAAACCCTCCTACAGTAGAATAAACTCTTCCTCTTCTCATAACACAAACTGTGAGAGCCGGATACCGAAGAGTGTGAAGTGACGTGGAGTAGTAGGCGCAGTGCTATTCTACTTATTACTAACACTATTGTTTTGCATATATCTTCAATATACTTTTTCAACCTACCTTCGTCTTCCGTGTCTTACTTTCTGGCCACTAAACAGGCCACAACAACTTGACGACGAGGATTCGCACTTCACGGGGGACTCAAAAAAAAATTACCGTTGCCAGTGTCCACAACAGTATTAATGCTGTGAACATTAGTATTTATATATTACTTTCGTTCTCATTGCATCCGATATATATATATATATATATATATATATATATATATATATATATATATCATTGAATAAAAATATTATGCATACTTATTTTTATCATAATCCTTTCATATGCACAAATATTTTCCGTATATTACAATTAATTAGGCCAAGAAATGCAACAGTGAGAATCATTTTTATTTGCTAAATTTTTTCATCTTTTTTCTGAAAAAAAGAACATTACCCTTTAAAGAGAAAATATTATGAAAACATTTATAGCGCTACTACCAATTGTTAACGCACGTTTAAAAATAAACTACATTTACTTCAACATTTTTCTAAACATCCATTATTCATTCATAAAACTTATGTCTTTCTAATACAGAAAAATCAATGAAGATATATACAAAATACACACGAGATATGCTTTAAGGAAAAATCAAACCATAACAAATTTTTTTAAAACATCCTGCTGCGTCTCGCTTACTTTTACACACGTTAGCGCCCGGAATGTTTCTCATACGTATTAGAATATTATCTGTTACTTCATTACATATGACAGGTATCTAAGCAATAAATATTAACTAAACGCAATATAACATTAATCTGCGTCTCTAGTTTTTATCATTTTTTACCATTTCTGTCTTGATCTCTGACGAAGCCTGTTAGATTGAGATATTTTTCCTATTTGTTCTTTATCCTATCATTTTGTCGAATCGGTAATTTCTCGTATCATAGAAATATTTTCTTTCTACATCTAGATTGAGTTCATGAAAGACTTGCAGCTGGGAAAGCAGACACTGCTGGTGGTGGTAAACCTGATAAAACCTTATTGATCTCGTTGGAGGTCTTTTTTTTTTTTTTCAAAATCGGAGCTCAGAAGTATTTGGCTGGGGAAGGTGAAGGATCACCGTCTACACTCAAATGGTCTCGTCGGCTATATTCGGACTGAGATAAATTGTTATTCGGCTACACATGTAAGCATGTTGCTCAGCAGGGTGAGATTTCTTCTTCTTCTTCTTCTTTTAGCATTGTGGCTGGAAATATGAAGATTATTTTAAAAAGCTACGCTCAAACTCACTCTACTCCCTCAACGGCTGTTGTTTCACATGGCAGAATTATTTTGAAACTAGAGTTCCAAATTGGATGTGAAATTTGATCTTGTCTCTGGATGGCGAAACCTTACTCACTCAACCCCTTTTACTGCAGATGCGAAGATTATTTTTAAGAGATAGATTCAAACTAGAGAGATTAGATTATTGTATTGCCTGTTAAATTCGTCCGTTTTTTTTCCCATTTATTTTTAACTCTATTATTCACCAACTATTTTACAGTCAATGATATAAAACGAAAAATGTCGATGACGAATATATCTACAAAACACTCGAAACACTAGCGTAAAAATATATTGTGTGTTAATTCAAATAAAATTGAAAAAAAAAAACGATTGAATTTATCGGACACATGAATGCATTTATAACATTTCAACTGGCAAGTAATTTGATATTTCCGTATATTTATGCGTTCTATTAAGTAAAATATGTTCTCTTTAACGGTTGCTACGAAAAAATTCAATTTTGCCAACAGTCCTGAGATGAGATCAAATCTCACTATAAATACAGAAAACGACAAATGAAACATTAAAAGAACATAAGGAAAACGTGTTCCATTTATTTGCCTGAAGAAGTCCACGAGACCAGAAACCCGTGTAGCAGAAATATGAAAAATCAAATATAATACATACACTAAAGCAAATCAACATTATAACCAAATTTGTGGTGTATCTCTTTCATTATATATATATATATATATGATCGACTCTCCCGTCGCGATTCGACGTACGAGGGTCAAGCAGATCAGTTTCCAGGAAACCGACAGCCCAACACCGGCACATGAGATTTGATAATAGTGGTGAAGGCGTCGTGCAGGACCATCTACACTTTTGGGAGAGACGAATACAGAGACCTGGTGCACCGAATGCCACGAGGTTCCCAAACGACCCTCCGCAGGTTTTGAATTCAGAGTTGTCCTTCTCCTAGACCAGTTGCCATCCAAGGCTATAGAACCCAGTCTGTCCTGCTATTTTACCCATAGCTGGATTGAGAAGAGGAGGATTCTATACCTTTCCCAAGGGTATCAGCACGCAAGTGAATGTAATGGATTCGATTGGAATTCGAACTCGGCTCTCCGATTCCTCAGTCCAAGCCGATATCCATTACCCCGCCGTGCCTATATATATTTGTTTTGCTGTTTCCCAAAACAAATACAATTTTTCGTGTATTGAACGCCGTTATGTGGTTGAGTGTCTCCAGGCAAGAATATTTTGTCACGCTTCCCATTAAGTTAACTGTTATGAATTCCTATCTCGTTTAGTCAATATCAAAATTTGTTTTTCATATTTTTAGATGATAGGATGGATGAAGCGCTTAATATTCATCATATTCAAAACTCGTGTAACCATCCTAGAGAACCCTTTCTGCGTTCCAACAGCATGGCTGATGCTATCGTCCAAGAAAATGACTCGTTGCACCTTTTTAGGGCTAACGTTCTCAGCTAACATCAAATGGAAAGACTGTATTGAATTCATTGCCAGGTCATCTACTAATAAAGATTGTTTACTGTGTCGGGCGAGACAACTTTGCATGCATAATTATAAGTCTACCATTTGCCCATCCTTAGAATATTGCTGCCATATCTGGAGGTCTTTGATAAGATCCAACGAAGAATCAGCAATATTATTGGTCCTGATCTGAAAAGGGATTGTGTAAAATATGAACACGAGATTTTAAAATTATTCTTAATAAAGTAAAGCGTAAAGCAATTTATTTTTTAAAGTAAATTCACAAGCGTTCTCCCACTATTGCTCAGAGTAGACGTTGCTTAACTCTCGGCTAAGATCGGTTTTTCAACGTGATAGGATTGTAAGCTGTAACAATTTCAAAATGAAGCAAAATTCTGTGACAGTCAAATCTGTGAACAGTTCCAACTGCAGTAGTGACTATATTGATTGATTCATTCATATATTTTTTTACGGTTTGTCAAATCTCTGTGTGTTATTCAAAGCTGAATCATTTTTTGGATTGTAAAATAATTTTTTTTACAAGTGAATAATACAATAACAATTTTTCTTTTTGGTATTTTTTTGATAATTTTTTTCCACGTACAATTCATACTATTTAACCAATAATTGTTGGTGGAGATGAATTTAAACCCTTCGCAAGTTTATTCTTGTATAATGAATGTAACGAACCAGGGTGATGTACGAACCAGGCAATCCTATTTCTCATTACTAGCCGCTATCCATTATAGGTAAAATTTGCAAAGAATTGATAATATGAAATAAAACTTTACTTTATATATCAACGCAGCTGGATCTCCATCTTTCAGATGGTAATGATAATGGTAATATTAACCGTTTCCTTACATTCAAACCGTTGGTAATTATTGACCGCACACCCAGTGATAACATTAATTTATAAAACATTTCTATTAAGTACATTAGAGAAAGACAGCTTTCTTAAATCCGTTAAAGGTTATCGCCCTTTCCAGTATTGTTAAAACTTCCTCTAATCTTTTGTTCGGCGTAGTATGGAAAGCTAACGCCTTGATTATTTCTGTCCTGGGTATGACGATAAACTACATCCAACAGCAAGGCCTCTGAACGAGAGATTGGAGGTTTGAGGCAGCGATGAACAACATCTTAACTGCTGTTTTTTCCAGGTCCACACTAAATCTGGGTAGTAGTATCTTTAAGAGTCCCAGTTATGGGCAAATATTGAACACCCAAATGGAATACTATGGAAGTATTTAAAAAAAATATAGTTAAATTACAAGCAAGAAATGAACAGTAATGAGATAAGGGGGTTTGGAAAATTTGATACTCACAGAAGAGTTTGAAGGCAATAGGGTTATGCATACACAACCTAGCGAGCTTGAGTAAGTGGAACATGCCTTAGGCGAGATAGTAATAAGACAAAATTTATTAAGAGCTACAAAGGGCAGGTAATTGTGGAGAGCCATGATCACAATCGATTTGATGTCACATGGTATATATAAAAAAAAACAGGTTTGTGTTGATGAAGTTTTTCTGGTTCCCATTTTCTTAGAATTTAATCATTTTTTTCACATTTTCTATATATTATATTAAGAGTACCTCCATGTAGGTTTATGCCACTAACGCTTCGAGACTTAAAACTTTGTAAGGAAATTAAGTGCTATTCGCTGAAATGGACTGTTTTCTTTGCTTCTAACGAAATTTTCCCTTGCTTTAATTTCGAGAAGACGATATTACAATGTGCCTTCACATCTCTGGATTACATTCTTCGTCGTTTTTCACACTGCCAGGTATTTCTGCTTGATTCAAATGTCTCAAGTTTTATTATGTATTGCATATTCCATCCCCAACTCATCTTTAAATGCGTAGGAAGAGAATTGGCGACAGATGTTAAACTGATCAATCATTAATATTTGGGCAATTTTTCTGTATTTTTTCCAGCATTTTCCCCGGAGAAAACCCATTTTGAATGACACTGTTGAAATACCAGACGATTCTGTTCTCAATCCCGCTTCCAAATGTATTCTTATCATGTTTTGACAGACACAGCAGGTACATTTTTCGGCTCGTATGTAAACAAGTGCAGAGTCATTTTCTAAGGAAATCTGCATACGTAACGACACAGTATCCATGGTCAACAAAGGTGAAGAAAGTCATTCCTGTATATTTATATATCCCAAAGGGTACTACACTTTCAGCATCCTTTCCTTATATTCCAGGATCCCAAAGTGATATTTTAATATTTAATATATATTTTTTTAATCCCAGAAGCACTTCTTTTTAAATTAAAGCTGATTATATCTATAAGAAAATAAGATCGATGTACTGGCTAGATCATGAAGGCTTATCAAAACATTGCCAGTTATTTAAAGCCGAAATCAATTTTGGATTCTAAGAATATACAGGGTGCAATATATACATTGTCATCTAAATTATGCAAAAATGAAAATAACGCTGACATCTCATTTTAGCCGGTCCCGTCAACGACAAAATTATTAGTACAGACATCAATTTCTGAAATATTTATATCCATTTCTCAGAATCTAATCCCCGTATGATGTCAGATTTATTTCTATGTTATTAAGCACACAAAAAAAAGAATATAAACTCAATTTCCGGAAAAATAGGTCAAATACAACAAATTTGACCGACGAATTATGCAAAATAGGAAATGACAAAATTATTAGTACAGTAAAAATATCGTTTTAAATTGATTTATTCGTGTAAGTACAAGTAATTTACATAATTATTTTATCGATGAGGCCTTTAGACTATTTCTTCAGTAGAATATTTGTGATAATTCCAGCAAAGAACATCACTTGGTGCATAGAGCATCATCATTTGTTATTCTTACCTTAACAACACGATGGGGAAGACAAAGGAGCTTAGCGTTGACTTGAGATAGAAAATTATTAACTTCCACTAGTCTGGAAATATTAGGTTGGTGCAAAAATAATGACGTGATTTTGTAATGTCGTTTTTTGACGTATTTTATAACGTCAAAAAACGACATTATTACGTCATTATTTTTGCACCAACCTAATAGTTGCAGCGCTATTTCCCCCGTTTTATCTATCCTTATCGTACAGTCCGATGTAAAGAACATTAAACAGCTTGCCTGAGCGTGGAAGAAAACCCAAATTGGCACCGAGAACTGTATGAAAACTGTGTCACGAGGTTAATATGAACCCAAAAGTTGTTTTGAAATACATCACCAAAAGTTTGGATATGATGGGTAATGGCTTAAGTACTTGCACAATGCACCATTGTTTAAATAGAAATGCGTTGTATGGAAACTGACCACAACGAGCCCCTCTTCACAAACCATGTCACATTTTTGCTCGGTTTAATTTTGTGAAAACGTTGCCAAAGAAATTTGCTTTTGGGAAGACATACTATGGAGTGATGAAACAAAATTGAGATTTATGACATAATTATATAGAA
Organism: Acanthosepion lycidas; assembly: GCA_963932145.1. Classification (NCBI taxonomy): domain Eukaryota; kingdom Metazoa; phylum Mollusca; class Cephalopoda; order Sepiida; family Sepiidae; genus Acanthosepion; species Acanthosepion lycidas. The sequence continues at coordinate 56,029,394 of OZ010578.1, read as the reverse complement.
AAGATTTGAATCAAGAAAGATGATACTTTCCTCCTAAAGAACACAGTGACAACATTAAAATATGAAGGCGGCTCGATGATGTTTTGGGGTCGTTTTAACTCCAGGGGGATTGGATAATTAATTTCAAAAGAGGAATAATGATATCTGCAGACTATATCAAAATTCTGCATGAAGATCTCCAACTATTAGCGCAAAATCTTCATCTAGATCTGCGATTTACTTTCTAGCAACATAATGATCATAGACATACGTCTAAATCAGTGACTGCGTGGCTTCAGAAAAAGAAGATTACAGTTCTGCCATGACCTTTAATGAATTCTGATTTGAATCCTATTGAAAATCTATGGCAAGAATTGAAAGTTAAAATAAATCGTCGGTCACCAAAAAATCTTCAATTGTGTAACTTTTGTATGTGGATGTTTGTAAACATGGATCGCAATTTGAAACTGTGGATGCTCTTTATGCTGCAGATTATGCATCCTGGGCAAGCATTTAAGTTGCTTTGGATGCTTACCGAGGATGCATAAAGTGTAGCATGAAGAGCATGCACAGTTTCAAAAAGCGATCCATGTTTATAAACATCATCCCCAAACATTCTCGATTGGGTTTGGATCTAGAGAGCATGGTGGATTGCTCAAAAGCTGAATATAGCTTTCCATAAAAAAAAAACTCCTTTGACCTTCGAGCGTTGTGGGATGCAGCATTGTCCTCCTGGAAAATCCGTATTTCTCTACATAGAGGAGAGCCTTCAGTAATTAGCGATGACTTTCTTAACATCGCAATGTAACTAGCAGCTCTGTGACGACCTTTTTAAACCTCCTGTAACTCGAGACTTCCATTGTAACGAAAATAAATCCACCTCCACTTTGGGACATTTTTGCATGCCAGTAACATTGAAAACAGTCTGAGCCATCATGGTTGAATTTTGTTTCATCTGAAAACAGCACTTTGTTCCGTTTATCCACATCCCAAGTTTGATAATCGGAAACAAATTTTAAAAGGGAGATTTTATGGTGAGGAAGAAGGCGTCCCTCTGCAGCCGTTTCACGTTCTAAAACCTTTTCTTGTTTAAATATCGCCGAATTATTCGAGAGCATCTGTATTCGCTTTTATATGATTTGATGCTAGGCTTGAATTTCTTTTAACTTTTTGCCTAATGCGTTTGTCTAGAGATGGTGAGATTGTATTGGGGCGGTCGCTTGATTTTTTAGAAGCATACACATCCGGATATTTAATGAAGTTAGCAATGACAGTTCTGCTCCGGCCAATTTCATTTGCAATGGCTCGTTGAAGTCTTTGAAGTTCAACAATCCCGCTCTATTCAAACTTTGTTAAAATATTATCCTTAAATATTTTAAAATCTGAAATTTTATGCTAGAAATGAGCTAAGTAGATGCCTACGCGTCTGAAGCTATGAGCACACTGACTAGTTCTAAAATTTTTGTCCCGTATTTTTTTTTTTTTACACATTGTCTTATCTTTATGACCAACCAAAAATACTTTTTCAATGTTTGTTTAAATTAATCAATTATAAGATTAAAATTTTCACTTGTTTGTTGATAAACTATATTTTCTAAATAAATGTAAATGCTCTCAAATATATTTCGATTAAAGTAACAGTATCTTTTTTAGCCTTTTGTATCTGGTCTGAAGATTTTGACAAGGAATATAAACAAAAAAAGAGACACAAGTAAACTGTTTTATTGTAACCAGATTCATCTTAATTGTAAACTACACGAATCAGCCATTAAAAATATAATTCTTCGGTATATAACAGTTATTGATCCTAACAAATATCAGGTTTATAATGCACTATAAAAAAATCTAAACGACCAGTTCTTAGAATTAATTCAGCCCCACCAAAATACACACTACGTAAAAAGAATTGTTTTATAAGTTCTTATATCCTTTAGGAGATTGTATGTCCAATAATAACATTTAAGAAACAGCACAAAATTCTTACATTGGCCGTAAGTTGAGTTGTCATTTCTCAAAATTTACTGCAGTTTCCGAACATATCATTCAGTTATGTGCCATGCGTGATACACACATAGGCGATCATTTATCTTTCGATACATAACTGACGAGGCAGATTTCTTTCCAGCAGTAGGCTGCCATTTCTTTCTGCGGTAGACCAGTTGCCATCAAAGGTCTATTCGGCTATTTACCCATAGCTGGAGAGAGAGAAAAAGAGGAGTCATACCTTTCTCAAGGGCAGCACGTAAGTGAATATAACGGATCTGACTGGAATTCGAACTCAGCTCTCCGATTTCTAAATCCTAGCCGCTATCCACCGTACCTCCTAATAGATAATACCAAAACATTAAATGCGACTCAATGCAAAGAAAGACCCACAATGCTGAAATCGGTTGTAAGACAAGAAAAAGCAGCCCAAATAAAATAAGGTATCTTTCTCCATATAGAATTAAGTACTAAAGTATGTGCAAAAAGAAATCACATAAAAAAAAAATCATTGGAAATAATGCAATATTTAAGTAACTCGAAAAATTAGTTCCAGAAAACGAGGAAAAGCTGGATTTAGTAAAGCACGTTTTCATATCAGGCGAAAGAATAAATTCTTGAAAGTATTCAGATTCCCATATAAAATTACACAAATGAACAGTCAAAAAGTATACCAGTTTTATAAAACTAATTAATCGGAGTTTGGAGAATCTTAATAAAAAGAAAAGACAGGCCGTGACGATAGTATTAAACAAAACTGGCACAAAGAATAATTGCTTCTTACATACAACTCTTAAAAGTGAATTTGTAAACAATGACAATTACTGCTGCTGCAAGATATATATATATATATATATATATATATATATATATATATATATATATATATATATATATAGATATATGGATAACTAGACTCGTTTCGAAAAACCCTCGAATTTTTCATTTGCAAATAATTAAATCAATCTCGAGGGAAAAAAGGTTTTAAAAGAAGAAAGTGCTACAAACATGAACTACTGTCGAACAAATCGCACAGATGCAGGTCTGAAGCCCAAAGAAAAAACCCAGATACGAGTACACAACTAACTAACAAAAGAGCTCAATACAATCGTAGAGCAGACCTAGATACACCTAGTGAGCCAGACAAACCTACCTAGGTTTCACCTAAACGGATCGTCAGGGAAAGTATACATACATATATATATATATATATATATATATATATATATATATATATATATATATATTGGCTCTGGCTTTGATTACAATTTCCACTTGTACTTATATATATATATATATATATATATATATGTGTGTGTGTGTGTGTGTGTGTGTGTGTGTGTGTGTGCAAATATATAGAAAATAGGAAAGAACTTGTTAGTTAATTAATCCAAAGTTCTTTAGTATTTTTGCTATTATTTTAAAAAAATAGTGCTCGATACAAAAGTAGAGCATATATATATATATATATATATATATATATATATATATATATATGTGTGTGTGTGTGTGTGTGTGTGTGTCTCTGTGTGTGTACATGTGGAAATTGAAGTCAACAGAGATAATCTAGAGTTTCTCTCATGCCAAACGTAATCGTCAGCATAAAACAGACGGTTGCCCCTGATTTTTGACTTCGATATCCACTTTTATATTAATATACGCTCTATCTCTGATATTGAGTATTTTAACCCATAAATATCGCATACCATAAAACTCTCTCTCTCTCGCTCTCTCTCTCTCCACACACACACACACATATATATATATATATATATATATATATATATATATATATATATATATATATATATAGTAGAGTATTATGTACCAGATTTGCTGGTTCTTTTTCCGGGTGGAAAACACTTTTAGACAGGCAAGCATTTGTCATTATCAAAAGTTAGGATAGAACGTTAATTTGAAGAACTTTATCACTTAGCTGAGTGGTATTGCTTCAGTCATACCTACGACGTAGTTTCGTGAACATATCAATATAACATGTTCACTCTTCAGCGGTTGTTGTCTTCTCTGCTGCTATTTCATAATATTCGCGTATTTATGTGTGGTTTGGTGTAATTAAATGTCTTTTTATAGGTGTGTGTTTTTTCACTTAATGTATGTTGTTATTATTACTTAAGGGTATAGGGTTTCTTGGTTTTTGTTTCTTTGTATTGTGGTGACCTTTATTTGACCCGCATTTGACCTGTATTTGACCTGTATTTGACCGTATTTTTCTTAATTGCTTTATGTGATATTGGTTCTTTTTACTATATTGGGTTGATATATATATATATATATTTGGTTGATATATATATATATATATATATATATATATATATATATAACATTTCACACGACGTAAGCTTAATTGCCACAAGAACGCAGCGGGTTACAGCGGTCAAAATGAAAGAGAAAGAGGATGTGGAGGATTGAAGTAGTATAAAAACGGAACAGATTTCAAGAATATAGCAAATGGCGATTGACGTTTCATTTAAATTTTGAAAGATTGTGGTTATCAGGGAAAAATGAAACCGGAAAGTAGTTCCACGTGTGTTTGTGAGAAAAGAAACTGTTGGAATACAGTAAAATTCCAAGCGTAGCTTAGATGTGGCACAACCCCGAAAGTGTGGGGACCCCAGTGAGTATCGAACTCACTACTCAGTCGTAATTCTTCTAGCCAGAAAAGCAATTTCACCGCCTCGAGATGCCTAAAACTGTAGGAATATTAGTGGCCGTTGTATGTAGCATGTTGAACAATAAAACGGCGGGAGCGAGATGTCAGTCTTGTAACGCATTTAAAACAATGTAGTCTAGGTACCAGAACAGCTTATCCTAAGAGTTGCCATGAAAATATAGCTAGACGTGCGTTTGCCTTTAGCTGGGATCGAAAACTAGCTGAATTGGCGTCAACAGTTTTCACCAGTTGTCCCTGAGAGAAATCTTGGACATAAATTATCAGTCTTGTACACCGGACACAGAAGTCCTCGCAAACATACCTTGCATAGAAATATTTGTTTCTCTGTAATCATATTCGCTGGAGACGTTATCTGACACGTATGGAGGATGATTGTTTGCCCAAAAAACTTTTATTATTGGAAACTCTTAAATGCAACTCAACACCCTCAAAGTCAAGTGATAGCGATTGCTGTATGTGTCGTACGATTTTTGAATCAAGCACGGGCAACGCCGGGCCGTGCTGTTAGTATATATGTAAAAATCCGTGGGTAAGTAATCCAAGTGAATCCTATTAATATAAGATATTAAAACTGACTCGCATAAGAGATCTTAATATATTTATTATAGAGCATGGAAATGAATTGCATAAAAATGAAACCTAATTGTACCCCATTGTCATGGTGATTTCACTGGTCCGGATAAATTCTTTGTCAATATTAAAACGTTTTAGCATTGACAAGTTCTGGGAAATTTATGCCGAGGAGAGATATGGCCATAAAAATTGGCACTCCTTTAAAGGCAAGGAAGGGCTTTTTAAGGAGTGCCCCCGCCGTGCTGATGTTGCTACATGCCTTACTTCTTGCCTATCTCACACTGAGAATTTTTTCTAAACTCTATACTAAACATTAAATTTGTTACGAAAAAAGAACTAAACACAATGAACAAAAAACGATCAGCTTTAAAAAAGGACTCGTAACTGGAAAAACCGAATGAAAAAAGAATGTTAACAACAAATCCTTTTTCACACCCAACCCAGTTCTGCGGAATCAGCGAATGAGCCAATTGGAGTAAAGTGCCATGCAGATTTAAATTTTTCCCACTTGTGACGAATGCAGCTATCGATGTTTTTTGCATGTTAGCATGCTAGTTAACATTCGTGTCAGTCAGCTGTTGGCTCTCACGCTGGCCAATAGAATCTTCCTGCCTATTCATGGCAGCCAGCTATTGGCTCTCACTCTGGCCAGTAGAAAATGCCCGCAAAACTGCCGTAGAAGCATGAAATAATTGATTATTTTCACAATCGATGAGAGTTGGGAAATGCAAAGTCGGTCTTAGCCTTCCCGCTAACTTGGAGCGTGTGCATGTAATTTTTGATGCAAATCCGTCGAAAATTGCGGCCGTGCTTCGTTACACACACACACACATCCTGCCTTATATATATATATATATATATATATATATATATGAGACAAACACTGCATAAATAAAAAAAATTCTATATATTTCAATATTATTATTTATTTAGTCATGCATTTTCATCTGTGTCTACAATTCTGTGTGCTTCTAAGTCTTTTTTCGATTTTCTGTTCTATAATTCACTTTAAATCTTATTTTTAGTGTAAATTTAGAATCGTGAGGAAAAAGATATTGAAATAATGTTTACAGTAATTCTTTTATCGTGATCGAATCTGTACAAATAGATCTTCTTATTTTTAGATTTTACTTGTAGAAAATTAGACGTTAAATTATAGGTATTATAACATTTTTTTCGTTATCTTTTCCATTCTAAAAATGGGGCAAAATCAATCTTGTCGTCGTCCATGTAACGGGCGTTCTTTTTATTTTTAAATAAGCGTATTTCTTCTATTTCGCGAAGTCGACAATTTCACTTACTTTTTGTAAAATTCCGAGTATAAAAAGAATGTCAAGAGCTTGCCCTTAAGGGAATCATTATCGATAAATGTGAGAACGAATGAAAAAAATATCTCAACAGAAAATCGAATCCCAGATTATCATGCGCATGCTCCGCTGTCAGCTATCCTGAAAACAAAATTCTTTTTTTTTTTTTTTTGAAATCAAATATTCTTTGTTAAATAACTGATTTGATGCAGTTATACTCATCGCTACAAATTACATATGAATGACATACTTGGTTGTAAAGGAATGCTCCAGTTGTCGTCGCCCTGCGATTGCACTATGCATCGGAATTTCGAGCGTTGATAACACACACACGCACACACACACACACACACACACACACACACACTATCTCTCCCTTATTTCTTTTCTCGCCCTCTGGGACCCAGCCGACGGAGTAAGTCTTCTATTACTTTTGTCGCTACCGACTCGTGTTCAGAAATTACACGATGATTTGTATTGCTGTGCTGTAAAGATTCTTGAAACGTTACTGCGGCTGACAAAAGGCATGCATGCGTGCCAAAATGAAAATAATACTGACTTCTCAATTTAACGGATATATTTACCGAAATTACACACAAATATCTCGAAATACTAAAAAGTAACTTTATTCAATATCATCGCCATTGGCTTCACCCACGGACTCCAGACGACTTCGGAAACTCCTGAAACTCTTCTGGACGGTCTCCTTCTTCAAGTTGGTGAATGCTGCCATAATCATTGTCTTCAGTTCATCTTTGGTATTACAAGCATTTTTGCTGGTTTCTCGCTCACCTGCGCTCCATAAATAATAATCAAGGAAGTTGGAATCTGGGAAATTAGGTGGCCAGTTATAAGGGGTAATTTGGTCGCAGATGTTATCTAGTAGCCATGACTGCGTTCGCCTGGTTTGGGGCATGGTACAGAATCCTCTTGCAAGGCTTGGGGTCGTTCAGCAGCCACCCACTTGACCCATGACAGAACTGCCTCCTCAAAGCAGGTGATGTAGACATCGGTTTTGAGTGTGAGGCTTTTTTTGAAGATGAAAGGAGGCATAACGTAGCCATCACTAGTGATCATTCCAAACATCTTTGTAATTACAATTTAACTCATCTAATTCTTTCCGAATCTTCTGCTCTGTCCGCATATTGACACACAAAAAATTTGAAATGTTTGTATCGGAAATTCCGGCGGAAATGCCAAGACACTACAGCATCCATTTTCCAAATTCTAATGATAACTATGATGTCAAGTGCGGATTCAAAGATTTCGAACTTTTGCCATACAACCGGAAGTAACTTAATAGTCTCATGAGATTAGCACAAAATGTATGCGTTAATGTTATTTTCCTACACATTTACCAGGATTGAGTATCTCTAATTATTAGGTTTATTCAAAATATAAAACAAAGGCAAGAAATACTGAGTTCTAAGGATAAGTATGATGTAATCAAGAGCTGTGCCAATGTATTCTAAATTTTGCAGTATAAACAGAAATAACTTGAATTATCTCCGATTATATGGAGACTAGAACAAAATGAGTCCATCGAAAGGTTTCGTTAGGCTTATGACCGATTTATCAATATTTTCCAGTCAAACTCGAAGACTGTCCCGGGTATAACGATAAACAACATTCACAAGAAAGTCCTCTGATCGGAAGTTTAAAGTTATCGAGGATGGTTGAACCAACTCTTAAGTGTTGTTGTTCCCAAGTTCACCATGACCTTGAGAAACACTGCAATGGAAGTTGATATGCAGCGAAACAAACTCAGCCAACTTACCAATCCATTTGATGAGAGACATGGTTGAGAAAAAGCCAGAAAATATGAAGACAAATCGAGAACACATCCATGTTACTATAATTCTATCTATCGCAGTGCATAATGATGCATATTTTTGCGTTCTAATAATGGATGTTCCATATGCCGTCGCTTATTATCGGTTTTCATTTTTTGCTCATCAATAAACTCATCAATACAGTTCCATTGAAATTATTATCAGAATAAATTCATGATCCTTGTCTAATGATTATGTGTTCAGGTCGTCGACCATAACTCCGCACGTCATGTTTGACATTGTGTATAAAATTAGATTTAATTAAAGCATTAATTGGAAACTAATTTTTTTTTTTTTTTTTTTTGCCAAAAAAACAAAAAAGGCGTCTTCATTGATGGATATTTGCCTCTCTCTCATATATATATATATATATATATATATATATATATATATGTATGTATCAGTCTGTTCACATTGATCAATCTATCTATTCCAATATGCTCATATCAATCCCATTGTCTATCTATCGATTTATCTCTTTATACCAGTCTATTCATATCTATCTGTCAATCTATCTACCACAGTCTGTTATTATGGACTTATATATATATATCAGTCTGTTTATATCGATCAATCTATCTATTTATCGATCTATCTATCCCAACATGTTCATATCTATCTCATCGCTTTATCTATTTATACCAGTCTGTTCATATCTATCTATCTATCTATCTATCTATCTATCTATCTATCTATCTATCTATCTATCGTTTCTCATTCTGTTTCTATCTTATTCAGTTCTGGTCTATCTATCTATCTATCTATCTATCTATCTATCTATCTATCTATCTATCACAGTCTGTTCTTATTGATTTATATATATATATATATATATATATATATATATATATATATATATATATATATATATATATATATATATATCAGTCTGTTCACATCGATCAATCTATCTATTCCAATATGTTCATATCAATCTCATTGTCTATCTATCGATTTATCTCTTTATACCAGTCTATTCATATATATATATATATATATATATATATATATATATATATATATATATATATATATATATATATATATATATATATATCAGTCTGTTCAGATCTATCTATCTATCTATCTGTCCAAGTTTGTCCATATCTATTTATCTATCTAATTATGCCAGTATATTTATATCTATCTATACAAGCCTGTTGACATATATCTATATACCCATGTATCCTGCTATTTATCTAATTCTCTTTCGCTCTCTCTTTCTATCTGCTGATCTAATTAAATATCTACTTATATAGCTATCATAGCATAGCATAGCATAGCATATCTATCTATCTATCTATCTATCTATCTATCTATCTATATCTATCTATCTATCTCAGTCTCCTCATATATATTACTGTCTAACTATATAACCGAGTCTATTCATGTCTATCGCACTATCTCTCTCTTTAACCCAGGGTATTCATATATGTCTATTTATCCAAGAATGTCCATATCTATCTATCTATCTATCTATCTATCTATCTATAAAGCTATCTAAATAAGCCTGTTCATATATACCTATAAATGTCTGGTTATATATCAGTGTATATCGAGCTAACTGTATTTATCTGTCTGTTTATATCGATCTATGTATGAATATATCTAACTCAGTATTTTTATTTGTATATTTAACTATCTCAGTCTGTTCATAACTAACTATCTATCTATCTCTCTATTATTTGCATCGATTTAAGTATCTATCTATCTATCTATCTAAGTCTGTTAATATCTATGTATATATCAATATATGTATCTACCTATCTATGCCAGTCTCCTCATAGCTATTTCTCTATCTATCCATTCCATTCTGTTCATGACCTTCGCTCTATCTATCAATTTAGTGTAGTCTGTTCATGTCTGTCTATTTATCCAGAATGCTCATATCTATCTATCTATCTATCTATCTATCTATCTATCTATCTATCTATCTATCTATCTATCTATCTAAGTCTGTTCATACTTATCTATTGAAATCTGTTGTATATCTTTCAGTGCATATTGAACTGCCTTTCCATGTTTATCTCTCTCTGTTCATATCGATCTATGTATATAACTATCTCAGTCTGTTTATATATATGTATATATTTATCTATGACCGCCTGTTCATATCTATCTATCTATCTATCTATCTATCTATATATATATATATATATATATATATATATATATATATATATATATATATCAAGTAGCTGAGTCTGTTCATATATATCTATCTCTCTATGTATCTATTTAAATCTGATCATATAAATACATGTATCTAAGTCTGTTTATATTTACCTATGCCCCGTTCATATCTATCTATCTATCTATCTATCTATATATATATATATATATATATATATATATATATATATATATATATATATATATATATATAGCTATCTGTCTATTAAGTCTCGTCATATCTATCTCTATGTATTTACGTTTGTTCATATCTATCTGTCTATCTCAATCTGATCATATCGAGTCTTAATATCAAGCAACATCCTATTTTGTTTTAGTCAATAAAATGAAACCTGTATTAAATACTGCTTTGGAAATCTTTGGCCTTCTTTCTAAACGGTTTGTTTTATATAGTAGGCGACAGATCTTCCCTTTCATTCTTCAATAACTCAAAAAAAAAAAATTTACTAAGCCACACACACGCCGCACACACAGACACAGACACAGACACAGACACACACACACACACACATATATATATATATATATATATATATATATATATATATATATATATATATATGTATGTATGTATGTATTACATTAATGAAAAAAATAATGCAAACGTAATTTATATAATTGCCTTTGCATTATTTTTCATAAAAAGCAGAAAATTATCATAGACAAGATCTAACATAACATCGAAAAAATCAACTTGGTTTAATATTGGTGCTTATTTTAAGCTTAAGGTCTAAACTTTTAAATTCACTATGAATAAATTTCCTTAGTTTATATACGTTAATTTTCGTAGCATTTTTTACAACCTTTAGATCATCATCTCTATACATAACTCTACTATCTAGATGGATCTCCTCATGAACAGTAATGTTATACAAAATACAAACCAACCAGATCAGAGGACTCAACAGAATCAAATGATCCCATTGAAATGTCAATGTTCTCATCAAATTTTTTTCCTACTGTACTTTATTGGGACATATTTATTTATGAGGACATATCCCCAAGAGTTTATTATAATATTTATCTCTTCACTAGATATGTTGGAATAAACTTTGGCAAATTCTACTGCAAGTGTGAAGAGGTCCTTGGATATGAAAGGTTAGAAATCAACAATATCAAATTGGATAAAAGTACAGCTGTTTTTGTTGTCAATGCAATTAATAATTTCCGTGGTACTAATCCATTGAATAAATTCCAAGTCTTTTATGGATCTGTTTATTTACGCGTTCAAGCATAACCTTGCTTATCCTTCTTGTCTCTGATCTAGTTGGATTTATAATCTTTGTAGGAAGTTTGGTCTTAAACTCTGGTTTATAGTCTCTAAGTAGAACATAGCATTCCTTGGTGCAATTTTTTCCAACCCTATTATAACTTTTAGCTTATCATCAATAGTTTTAGAAGTAGTGTTGATTTGATCCACACAAGTGAAATTATTAACATCTATCGTTTTGTAATTTTGAGTCAAATTATTTCATATTAGCGCGCATGTAATCCTTAGGATGAAATTTATAAAAATTACTCTTTTTGTCCGATTTCGCAAATATTTGGCCAGATTTATTAATATCCTTGAGTATGTTATCTAAACATTTCTGAAATTTGTTTCTATGTTTATGGAAAGTGATGTTGTTAATAATGTCTAAAAGATCTATTTCGAAACCATGCAAGGGTTCTCTGAGAGGGGTGATTTTTTTAAATTTCTAAATCCAGAAGATATTTGGAATATCTCGATCCAGAAGAAAGAAATGAGTTTCCCATCTCATTCTTCTTATCAAATCCTTAATCTTTAAAACAAGTTTTGCGATATATTCCCGTTTGTGTGTGATGAAAATGTTTGTCAACGAAATTCCGGAACATTTTTTTCCATGTTGGATTATTAAAATAAATGTAAACAATGCTTGACCATATATGGGGGCGAAATATCCATATAAAATGAGAACGAATCAAATATAAGTTCCAACGTTCGTAACATTAATTTAAAAGAGGGCTCAATACAAAAGTACAGTTGTATTCTTTATTTTATGTAATTACGTCAACATGAGAATAAACGCTACATAAATGCAACCATGTTTCGATGCGTACCAGTGCATCTCATCAGGCGTTAGTAAATGACTGGTTAGTAGACAATTTATTGAAATTTAAAATTTAAGATCTCACGAAAAAAAAAAAGAGAAAAGAAAATGAGTAAGAAAGAAAGACACAAGACGCATTCTCTTTTTCAGAGAAATGAAAGAATAAGGAAAACAGTAGGGAAGAAGAGCGAGGATACAGTAACGAAATTTAATTTGTTTATAATCAGATCCGCCAATCAAAATGACCTACGTCAAGTAAGAGTTCATGACCCCCAGATTTAAAATTGTTGACAGCTTAGACCATATATTTAATACATTTAAGTTTGCTACAATGTAGCCATAAGTCATATGACACTTCCACTAGGAAAAGAAACCAAAAGAAACAAGGCTCTTGACAGACCGCATACATTGTGAGTTAAAAGAATTTCACAATTTTATAGTCGGTAAATAATATGGCCCTTGAAGAAATAAATGAAAAGAAATTAAAAAAAGACATAAAAAAACAAAATAATCACACAAAATTATTAAAATATACAGATCCAATAAAATTATTCAAATAACTAGATCAAACAAAAAGTTTAATCGTATAGATTATATAAAATTAATTAAAATACATAGATCATACAGTAAAATATGCAAGTGTAATCTAAAGGGTCCTATATAAAGTGTAAATAAGATAAGTCCATGGACGATTCCAAAATGTCAGCCAAACGCATATACCTATATTATTCGCAGTACTAGTAATATAATGTACTAAAAATACTACGTCGTAATGGATCTTACTCACAAAGATACGCTTTTTTTTGGCGCAACAAGTTTATTTTAAAATATAAGAAGAAGCAATTATCAAATTTCAAAATTTAACAACATTGTAGCGTCAAAGGTAAGATATGCTTACAATTAACAGTTAATTAAAATTTTTGATTTAATAAATCATCCCTATTCAAAAACCTGCTAATCTGGATTTTTTCTGTAAACACAAAAACAAGGTTCATATATGGATCTCGTTGTAAACCAGAAAGGGTTACTGGATGAGGAATAACCGAAACGGAGATTGGAAATGAAATGGTAATCTTTATAACATCAACAAAATACAATACTCGCCAGCGGCGTGAAGTAGGTAAACCACTAGTGGTCGACTACTAAGACAGCATTATTACCCCTTCCCACTTATAACAGTGTCCAAAGTATTTATGAGGATTGGTCTATACATATTAATGTTTATAGGTACGGTATTTAACAAATCTACATGTTCCTGCCAGTTTTAAAATTCCCCATTTAACTTTTAGGAGTTATATTTTAATCTTTCAACTTCCAAAAATATTTTGTAAGTAAATCTTGAGCCGTGATTGGCTACCAGATTATGTTAATGATATTTTTGCGTTAATGATAACTTTTATGATAGTGATGTTTCATCTTAATGATATCTATTGTGTTAATGATATCTTTCATGATAGTGATATCTTTCATGATAGTGATATCTTTCATGTTAATGATATCTTTTGTGTCAATGATATCTTTCATGTTAGAGATATCTTTCATGATAGTGATATCTTTCATGTTAATGGTATCTTTTGTGTTAATTATATATTTTGTGTTTATGATATCTTTCATGTTAGTGATATCTTTCATGTTAATGATATATTTTGTGTTAAAGATATCTTTCATGTTAATGATATCTTTCATGGTAGTGATATCTTTTGTGTTAATGATATCTTCCATGTTAATGATATCTTTTCTGTTAATGATATCTTTCATGACAGTGATATCTTTCATGTTAATGATATCTTTCATGGTAGTGATATCTTTTGTGTTAATGATATCTTTTGTGTTAATGATATCTTCCATGTTAATGATATCTTTTCTGTTAATGATATCTTTCATGACAGTGATATCTTTCATGACAGTGATATCTTTCATGTTAATGATATCTTTCATGCTAGTGATATCCTTCATGTTAATGATATTTTTTGTGTTAATGATATCTTTCATTTTAGTGATATCTTTCATGTTAATGATATCTTTCATGCTAATGATATCTTTTATGTTAATGATATCTTTCATGTTAGGGATATCTTTTATGTAAATAATATCTTTTTATGTTAATTATATCTCTGAATGTCAACCCCGTGTTTATAGACCCAGGACATCGCATACTATTGAATCATTGAAAAATCTTGTAGAATTTAAAATGAACAGTAGCGCGGGTTTATGTACCGAAATGTTCCCGACTGAGATTGCTGATCGTATTAAAAATATTGTTTTGACATAATTAATCCTTCTTTATTACAGTAAAAGTTAATACCATTAAATATCAAAGTGTACAATTGTTGACATTCATTTTATCTCTAAGGGAATCCCCAAATTTTATTATTTAGCGTTTGATGTTGGAAACCCTTTGTGAACATCCGAGTGTTTTCATCGGGAACCTCCTGTTAAATAGTCTCGAAAATACAGGTATACAACATTTAAATATAAAGTGTAAAGAATATCTGGAGAGATTAGAATAGTCGAAGTTACTTGTAACGTGTCCGAATTTGGAATGTTACCAGCAGAAGGTTTTTTTAGATAAAGAATTTCCTTTAGAATTATAAAGAAATTTGTTTGTATCCTTATCTTGAATATTACCACACGATTTCCAAATTATCAAAGAATAATAAATAAATATGCTTGCAAACGATTTGACACATTGGCTGAGTCGCAGGAAAATCGGGTTGTGGGAAAATGACGTCTTAAAGATAGAGGTTTAAGACACCATGTGTCCGCCAACGGATTTTTCCGCGTGACATTCAATATGAGAAGCCGTTTTCGAGCATATTTCTTTATAATTCTTTAATAATTTTAAAATCGTGTGGCGATAACAATCAAGGATACAATCAAATTTATTTTTAATTCTAAAGGAAATTGCTAATTACAAATATATTGTTGTCTTAATGCCCCTGATGTGGATATGTTTCTGATTGATAAGTCTTATGATAATTATCAATTCTAAATAACTTGTGGCAATAAATGTCTAGATAACGATACTTTTGGCATACAAACATAGGTCTAAAGATATTTTCTAAATTTAAAGAATCTTGGTGTGATAATATCCTCGATGTAGACACGTTTCTAATTGAATCCGTTAATAATTCTAATGATAATTCATAATTCTAAATATCTTGTGGCAATATTTACCCAGATGACGATACTTTTCGAATAAATCATTTCGTAATTCTAATGATATTTCCTCCTTTCAAATATATTGTGGTGATAATATCCTTGATGCAGACATGTTTCTAACTGAATCTCTTGATAATTCTAAAGATAATTCATAATTCTAAATATCTTGTGGCAATAAATACCCAGATGACGATACTTTTCGAATGCAATCATTCCATGATTCTAATGATACTTTCTGATATAAACAAACTTGCAGAGATAGCATCCAAGATAAAGACACATTTTCGGAGATCTTAAGCGTATAGATCGTATAGAATTAATGAAAATATATAGATCATACAAAATAAAATGCAACTGTTACATAAAGGGTCCTATATAAGGTGTTAATAAAACGAATCCATAGAAAATTCAAAAATGTCAGCCAAACGCATATACCTATCTACTAAATATTATTAGCAGTACCTCAAAGAATAATGTAGAAAATACTACGTCGAAATTGATCTTATTGATTCAAATAATAATTCCCGTATCAAAAGTCCTGTGGCGATAAAATCCAAGATAAAAACTCGATTTCCACCCAATCTTCTTATAATAATGGTAAATCCTTATTTAAAATAATCCAGACAATAATAACTAATATTCTTCATTGAAAAGATTCTTTACAGTGAAAATAAAAACATGGTTTTTAATGAGCAAAAGATACGTGGTTTAGGTTTTCTCTCAAGCTCTAAAGAGAAACTTATTCCTACAGGAAAGATCAATTCTTGAATCCGCCAGATCAATAAAGTGAACGTTTTCTTTATAAATTTACAACTGCAATGGATTAGGATGAACTGTTGTGTAACGCCATTCGCTGAGGCTTACCTTCAGCTGTAGCTGTTTCAAGCAAAAGAGATGCATGTATTTAGAAGAGGAATAATCCTTTAGAACCGAAACACGTGCTCGCCAGGGGAAGAGATACGCAGACACATCATTCACACACGCATAGCCAGACGGAGTGGCAGAATAGTTTTCGTAAGAAAATCCCAAGGATTTATTTAGTTAGAGACGAGAATCAACATATGTAGGCGTAATATATACGATTATAGAATAATTTCAAGAAATGTAAAAGAAACGATACACATAGCAAGCTTTGGATACCATACACACTGTGTTTTACAAGAAAACACATTTGCATGATATTATTTTTTTGCTTCTGGTATCTCAGTATAAATAATATCTTTCAAAGTTTAATAGATGATATCTCCCGGAAAGGAATATATTTGAACGAAGTAGCTAAGTGGTTTTGGCGACTATAACCAAGTAGAATACGGTAGCAGTAATCGACTGGTACGCGTCGTAGTCATAACTAAGAAGTGTAGATCGATGGCGTAGTCCAGTGGGCGTCGTTATAGAACTTAGCTCTCAGACTAAGGCTCTTCTGACTCTATCGTACCTAGACGTCCATCGGTATTTATGACGGACACCAGCCAATTTTATTCCAGTGAGGGGAAACACATGTGTATGCATATCCCATTATATCATTAGACTAAATGAAATCTAGTGATTTGTGGGGATAGGAATGTATATTTTATGTTTTAGGTTGGGATTTCGGATAAACGGTTAGGAAACAGATTTATACCGTTTAATATGTATTATAAACGCGCGTAAGACATATGTAGACTTTTATATTATGTAACCTTCTGAGAAAAGAAACGGCAAGAGAAACATAATAAAGACTTAATCCGAGGATACGATGAAATTAGGGATGTCTGATCATGTGTAAAGGAAAACGTATGTTCATTAACGCCTGCAATATTTTTGCTATTAAAGAATTTCTCTTTTTCATATTATTACTATTTATTTTATTTTGCAGCTGGTGGTTCAGCTTCTTGACAATAGCCACTGTCGCCGGCTAGTATTTTCCTCACAATTTCGACGACAGTTGTATAAACCACAATGTTAATAGATATTATATTGGGAGATTTTGGCATGGGTATTACGTGGGTTTTTCCAAGTCCGTCGGCCTGGACAAAAATTCTACGCAGATCTCGGTATCTACCTCCCTAGATAATACCCGTCTAGATTCGACAAGCACTAAGAGCTTATCGCGCGGCTAAGACCGAAGGCTAACTCTCCTCAACTGCGCTTATTTATATAAACAGGCGATTCCATTCATTTATGTCCTATATGTCACAAACCTGGATTTAACCTAAAGTTCTATACTAGAATTTTCTTCTATCGCACTTTTCGCTTGTGGAATGCCCTTCTGGCTTCTTGCTTCCCAGTCAAATCAGATCGTCAACATTTTAAATGCAATGTCAATCGTTATCACTCAATCTTTATCTTCTTAATTATTGTTCTCTCTGTTTGATATTTTTTTATCTCTTATTGTCTAACACTCGTTACACCCCCCTTGTGTTTTAGTGGCTTTATTTTATTACCTTGCTTGGAGGTTAAATGATTATATATATATATATATATATATATATATATATATATGTGTGTGTGTGTGTTTGTGTGTGTGAGTGAGTGTGTGTGTGTGTGTGTGTTTAGGCAGAAAATTCTTATTTAGACATGTCTGATTGAATAAATTACAAATATTATGTCTGCTAATTTTTAACAAAGTCTGTTCATATTCACGAAAAACCTTCCGTGTATTGATGTTAAAGGATGAGAAAAATCTGCTATAGCTTTTTAAATTTCTTTTATTTTCATTTTCCTAAGTACATTTGATCTTTTTCCAAGATCATCTTCAGGGGTGCAAGTAGTACAAAACTATATGTTGTTCAGGCGGTACAAGTATTTATACAAAGCTGTTCGTTGCTATTCATTACCGTAATTTTTCATTATGCTTTTAAATTGAAAACGGTTGAGCGTGAAAAATAATTCATTATGGAATTTTTTTTCATGTTATATTGACCTGGTCATGCGCGCATTAAAGCGTCAAAAAACTGTTTCTTTACAGGCATTTCAGAACATTACTACAGTATCCATAGTTGATTCTGTTCAGTGCTGGCTTTAAATTTTTTATATAAATTGCTTCTAGTATCTAGTTTGAATTTTTTTGTTTTCTTGGTGCATTATATATATATATATATATATATATATATATATATATATGTCGTAGTTTCTGACAACCCAAACCAACCAATCTGAAACATATGTTCGGTCAATATACTAAACTGATAATATACGATAATTTAAAGATATTCAAAATATAATTTTTAAAAAGTGTGTGAATACCTGCAATGATGAAACTTGCCTACAGCCACATTATTTTGAAACCACCAGTTCCCGTAGAATCACCTAAAGTAAGCAACGTCTAGCCAGGGTACCCTCTTGGGAATACTAGGTACAGTTGGCTTGTTTGTGCAGATGGTGTAATAGACGATTACTCGGAATTATTAATCGGAGAGCTGAGATCCAATTCCAGGTAGATTCGTTATATTCACTTCCCTGCAAATAACCTTGGGAAAGCTATGAATCCACCTGTTCAAACCCCAGCTACGAGCTTATTAGTAAGACTTGTATCACCGACATTTTCAGTTAACATGCAAAGATATTGTGATATATATATATATATATTTTTTTTTACTTAAGGAAGTCTAGAACATGTCTGAATATAGTAAAATAGCCATTCATTAATTATTCTTTACAGTAAGGTTCACCATGTACAAGACCCGGAGCCACTCGATGTAGAGGGTTAAGTTAAGGGTTATTTTATGTAGATAGGAGAAAACGGTAACCGTTAACTCTAGGTTTGAACAGGTTAAGATTGCAGTGATCCAGGAAACAGATCCGTGGGAGTCTGTTCCACAGGGAAGTGGTTCGCGCAAGAAGCTGTTTGAGGGGAATTTACTTCTCGTCGATGGAATACAGATAGAATGTGGGTGGTGTGCAATTATGTAAGTGGCATGGCGGGTCCTAACCGTGAAAGTTAGACGTGGCGGAACCAAGGAATGTAATTCATCCGAACACTTTCCAGGGATGTCGCAATTGAGCAGTGATAGACCGGCCACATCCTGTCTATGAGAGAGAGGTTCCCGTAGAATTACCTAAAGTAAGCGACGTCTAGCCAGGGTAACCATTTGGGAATACCAGGTGTAGTTGGCTTGGTTGTACGGGTGGTGTAATGGATGATTACTCGGAATTGTTATTCCAGTTGCATTCGTTTATTCACTTATGTGTAAATAACCTTGGGAAAGCTATGAATCCACCTGGGCAATCCCCAGCTACGAGCTAATTAGTAAGACTTGTATCACAAAAACCATTATTATCTAAAATAAACAAATAAAACTGATTACAGAATACTCATTAAACTACCTATAGATAGGCGACCGCTTCTGAATAGAAGGTGGTTTAAACTTGGATGGGTAGATGGTGCCATACATAACAGTGAATATGAATGTTAGAACCGTGGTATTGAACTCAATTTGAAAATTGGAGTTTGAAATGATAAATAATGGTACATTGTTTTGTTTTTTGTTTTTTTGCCAAATCTTTACTGTTTTTTGAGGAAACGAGTTTAAAGATTAATTTTAGATTCAAAATCGTAGCTTTGGAATTTTATCCAGGGGATCAGTAAAAGTCTTAGAGCAAAACCTTATAAAATTTATAATTTACTGAAACTTTACAAATTGTATATGGACAAGATGCATGGCACAATCACATCATTACTAAATCATTTCAAAGCAAAATTATATTGAACAATTTAGCTATATTATGATGCAATATATTAAACAGGGCAATAATTTTAACGTGATTTTAATAAACATTTTGTAAAACATTTTGTCTTATATTGTGTTCAGCAGTATTATGGTGTTATATAGACTTTTATTAATACTTCCTTTTTATTAATTATGATCTAACAAATCTCATTCGTTAGGTAGCCTTATTTGTAATCTTTTACAATTTTTTATATAGTTTTTACTTACCGAATGCACTAAATAAAACTGCATATTTTTCTTCGTGTATTGATTTATAATTAAAATTCTGGTTTAAAATATTTTCCATTCAATATATACAAATGAAGTTGATATATTTTTCTATTCGATAAACACAAATGAAGTTGATATATTTTCTATTCGATAAGAATAGAAACTATATCAACTTCATCTGAATTTATTCTTGCAATAGTAAAATTTTGAAGTCAGTTTATAAACAAAAACCAGCTGAAATTAGGTACTTCTCTACGTTTTTTTTTCCAGGCGATCTTTAAAATTAAAACCTCAAAATTTCCTAAATACACTGAATCTAATTTTTGTTATCAGTACTTATCATCAGACCCCAGCTTTTAAACTGTGTGCAATATTGATTTTCGAAATAGAAATGAAAATTCAACCTGCCGTCTTTGATAATTATACGGATATGTTAACTGAATCGTGGAAGTTTTCTTTAAAAAATTAGTTCCGTTTTCTTTATCTCTCTCAAAACAGACATGAGGAAGGGAACCAAAAACTTTATCATTTTAATTAAAATTTTCAAATATATATTACAGCAGCCGCACTGATGGTTAAGAATATGAAACGATGAAATTTCGGTGTAAACAGGGAAAGAGAAGGTAGAAAAGAATAATGGCTCCGTCTGTTCAAGTTCTGTAGAATAAAAAAATAAAGAAGAAATTGTATTTAATACCAATTATCAACACGAAAGTTTTAAATACGTATCTGAATATAGATCTTATTTACCAGGCTTTAAGATATGAATTAAAGTTAATTAGAGCAGACGGGGAAAAAGTAATTTTTCTTCATTTGAATTGGTATCGATAATCAACATAGTACATTCGGGTAAGACAGGTTCACTGAACTGATAGTCAAATTATCCAGTAGTTTCACAAATCGACCGATGCTTTTTTATTTCGAATGTCTTCGATTGTTGGAATTGAAAAGCGTCACTCAATTCTAAAAAAGAAATTTTGATCATTAATTTGATTTGTATTTCATTTTTGCGCTTACTTTCTTCTTCTTTGTGCCACATTGATCACATCGTAGACGATTATTGGTTGGTCTCCACATCTTCCTATGCTTTGTAGCTCTGAGCTGTTTTCGTCTCCTAACAAATTTCTCCTTCTGTCATTCAGTTACACAAGATTGTTAGTTTAATTAATTACTGTTTTCTCTCCGCACCTGCATTCAGTACGTCCTGTGTGTTTTAAATTTGCCAAGCCGACACTATATATTATGCTGAAGAATTTTGTCATCGTCAACTTTTTGATAAAGTTTCGTTTTAAAAATGAAGGGTTATTTAATGCCAAAATCTAAATATTTAGTAAGCAAATTTTTATTTTTATTTTTTAGAGATGATAATGGTTTATTGATACAACTATTACTAATTAACCCATAGCTGGGGGAGAAGTTGTGGATTCATACCGTTCTCAAGGGTATCTGTTTTTTCCTAAAAAATCTTTTAAAAGAAAGATTTTATATATTTCAACCGAAAGCAGAAAGCAGTATTATTAGGTTGTCCCAAAAGTTCGTAAACACTTTAGAAAAATTGAATTTTTATGCAACCCAATCCAGCACAATCGAGACAAGTGATGGGTTCAGAAAGGGCAAGAAACCGTCGGTTTCAAAACAAGATCGATTCGGCAAGAAAGTCATGTTGTGCGTTTGGTGGAACTTTGAAGGAATCGTGCATTTTGAGTTGGTTCCGAATGGTCGTGTCATCAGTGCCGAACTTTACTGTCAGCAACTGGAGCGGGTCTACGAAAAGTTGAAGCAAAAGTACCCGGCTCTGATCAACCGAAAGCGCGCTTTGATGCAGCAGGGCAATGCCAAGCCACAGACTGCAAGGAAGACCAAAGACAAGTTTGAAGAGCTGGACGGCGTTGAGGTTCTGCCACATCCAGCCTACAGTCCTGACTGTGCTACATCAGATTACGGCCTTTTCCGCTCAATGCCACACTTTCTGAAGGGCCGCCGATTCAACTCGTTTGATGAAGTCGAGGAAGCGTATCAAGAATTCTTTGATTCGAAGCCGGCTGAATGGTACTTTCACCAGATCCGAAAGCTTGCAGATCAATGGCAGAAAGACTTGGAAAATGATGGTCTTTATTTTGAGGAATGATTTTTGTTGTTTTTGTTATTACTTGGCGAGTAAAATTTCAATTTTTTGCAAGTGTTTATGAACTTTTGGGACAACTTAATATATGCCCGGGTTAATGAATTCAGTGTGTTTCCTTATAGGTAAAAGGCCAATATTACCATTATTATTACCATATATAGTATCCGTTAATACAGATAATGGATAATTTTTTTAACTCGGTGTTTCAACATAATGGGCCTGTAAGCCCTGCACTATTCGGATTCGTTAGTTGATTATCTCTAACGGCATATCAATACTAATCAGTTATTTAATGCTGAAATCTAAATATAATTTAAACGCAAATGTGTGCCTTCAACTATAGATAAAATGCAACGTCGGTCATTTTCTTCTAAATAGGTATTGTTGGTAATTTTACAATAAATCGTTATTGTTGGTAATTTTACTATAACTAGGTATTGTTGATAATATTACTATAAATAGGTATTACTATAACTAGGTAATGATGATAATATTACTATAAATAGGTATTACTAGTAATTTTATTATAACTAGGTATTTTTAATAATATTGCTATAAATAGGTATTGTTGGTAATTTTACTATAACTAGGTATTGTTGATAATATTATTATAAATAGGTATTGTTGGTAATTTTACTGTGAATAAGTAATGTTGGTCACTTTTTAATATAAAAATGCATTGCTGGTAATTTCACAATAAAAATGTATTTTTATACTTTCATAGTGTATTGATTTTTATTTGGGGCGTCACTATTTGCACATAGCTGGGACTCTGAGAGGTACTACCATTCCGGGTCAGGGTTGAGAGAACAACAGCATTTGAATAGTGGTTCCACGCTACTCAAAACCTCCAATCTCCCGCTCAGAGGTTTTGGTGCCGGATGTAGTCGATGCCTCATACTCCGGACTAGTGACGTTTCAGATTACTTCTTGGCAGTGTTAGAGTAATACAGGGAATCAACTCAAAGAATTAATTGGTCTGGTATTTTTCCTGCTATTAAACTATATTCTGTTTAGTAATTTTAATTGACGAAATAGATAAATATAATTGCAATGATTGTACCGATTTTCTGATGTACCGAATGACGTCAAGCTAATATCTGTTTTTATTTAGATCGATTTGTATTTAGATAAAGGGAACTTTTTTAAAACTGTTTGATTTTTCAGTTTCGGAGAACAAACTGTAATGACCAACCTATTATAACGAATAATCCTAGGCAGCATTTAAGAATAGTTTGGTTTAGTTAATTTAATGTTTCACGACATATAAAACTATTGTGTCATTTAATGCCAGATTATAATGCTTTTTTCCCCAAAAAATAAAGTATTGTATCTAAACCGTCAAAATGGTTATTTTTTTAATTTTTTTAATTTTTGAAATCAGATTAATTTTTCTTACGAACTGTAAGTAGAAGAGAAAATCTAGTTTCCTTTAGTGACATATCAACTCGTATGCAATATTTCATGGCGAAAGCTAAATATGAAAATTCAAACTTTCCTGAGAATAATATTTCATGATTAAATAATCAATTAGCTCCATTTTTAAAATCCCCAAATAATATAAAATCAAATCAGTATTTTTTTTATTTAGAAGAAATAAAATTAATCATAGCAATTTAAAAAAAAAAATTGTATTTTTTGACGTCATCATGCTATGAAAATGTAGTCATTTAACTATAAAAATGTATACGTCATTTTAGAGAAGTGTATTCTCTCTTTCTCTCTCTCTCTCTCTATATATATATATCCAAGTATAGGATTGGTGTATATGGAATAAATTCCAAAAACCAACAATTACTATTCTTAAAATAGTGCTCAATACAGAGTAGAACAAATATAATTATTTATTTAAAAATTATAACACAACTATGTTATAAAATCACTACAAAAATAGTCATTTTGTTTCAACACCTCTGGTGTCTTATCAAGTGATGATGTTGAAAGTAGAATTCTATATTCAACATCTCTTGATAAGACACCAGAGGTGTTGAAACAAAATGACTATTTTTGTAGTGATTTTATGAAATATTTATTTTATATTTTTAAATAAATAATATATATATATATATATATATATATATATATATATATATATATATATATATTAAAGAAAAAAATAATCAGTACTATTGTTTGCTTAGAGGCATGTCACTTCCGTATGGGTCTTCTAATCCTGAAATTTAATTTTCTTGAGAGTAGAAAACATTTTCTTCAAAATGATGGTAGTTTTACAATGAAAATATCTTGTTAGACAGTTCATAATTTTTACTCCAGATAGGTGGTTTGCTATTTGCCCATTGTTGTAAACAAAAAGAAGAAAGTGACGAGAGTGGGGTCAGAAAGTGCAGTGCGCCGTTCGCCGGCATACCAGCTGTTCTTCCTTCGTCGTCGGTCGCCTCAAAGAAAATGGATTGCGAGACTCTTTCTCGGCCGTTACACCGGGCAGTCGTGAAACAGACACTAACTTAGCCGCGCCTACTTCGACTTCCTGTCCGTCCGTCCGTCCGTCCGTCCGTCCGTTCGTTCGTTCGTTCGTTCGTTCGTTCGTTCGTCCGTCCGTCCGTTCGTCCGTCCGTTCGTCCGTCAATTCGTCCGTCCAACTCTATTGCACGAAGTCCGCCGAATGACCCGAACCTTCCCATCGTGCTGCTGGCATCTCGCTTTTTATGCCTGTCTGATACGGCAGAAATTTTCATGTGTGCGAATATCGTCTCGTTTTGGACGCGATCGACGCGCATAAATTCTGTCTTCTATAGCGGCCATATTTCTTTTCCGCGTTACTTTGCAGACAAGACACGTTCGCACTCGTTTTGAACTTCGAGGTAATTGATGTCTTTCGTCACACCCATAGTTGGGACCCCAACAAGTGCTGCCACCCCGGGTCATAGCGAACCTGGGAAAACTTTCCGAATAGAACTTGCTGCCGGATGTAATTTATCGTCATACCCGGACGCGTTAAGAATAGATTCGTAGTAAGCTAACATATTTATTGCAAGGCAGCATACACATTAGATAAACGGATAATTTTTGTAACCACAATACTTGTCACATAATATCAAGCAAGAGAATAATATTATAGAGAAATCTAGAAAATCATGTAATATTTATGTTAAAGGAGGATAACTGAGAATAAAAAAGGAAATCGGTTTGCAAACTTTCTTTCAGGAAGAACGTCATCGGAAGACGAATGCAAACAAAGGTGTTTATAGAATGACGAATCGCTAAAGTTTTTAATGGAAAGCAATCCACAGCAAATTACGCAGAAAATAGCTCACCTGGGGAATAAATTCACCTTTTATGACTTCTTTTTTTTAAAGACATATCTGTTATTTCTTTAACCCGCGTCAATTTTAAAACTTGACACCTTTCAAAACTGGCTTTCATTTACAATCTACCTCTTGCCGACATTAGAAAGTCAGCCTGCTAGGCGTTTGGCTTCCATTCCATTCAATTGAACAAGGGGAATCGTTTAACCAGAACAAATATTCTCCAATCACCACAGTAAAATAACCTGTTCTTTAAATATACGATAAGGTGTGAGGAAAAACGTGCATACGACAATGTTCAATGCAAAAAAGTTGTGGCCTCGCAATAAACTTTCATGGTAATTGATCGGATGAAATTTCCGCTATTGTAGCTCTCATCATTTTACAATTGAAATATCTAGATGTAACCGTAATTTCTATGATAATATTAGGTCGGTGCAAAAATAATGACGTAATAATGTCGTTTTCTGACGTTAAAAATACGTCAAAAAACGACATTATTACGTCATTATTTTTGCACCAACCTAATAGTTTCTTCTATCGAACTTTTCACTTAGGTAATTCTCTTCCGGCTTTTTACTTCACAGTCAAATTTGATGTTCAAAAATTTAAATGCAATGCTAATTGTTATCTTCTGTTTTCTTAATTCCTGTTCTTTTAATGTTCTCTCTCCGTAATAGTGTTTTTTCCTTCCTCATATTCTATAACAACCAGTAACCCATTTCGTTTTAGCCTCTTTAGTAGGTACACCTGAAATGTCTGTGTCTTCAGTGGTTACACCTAAAGTGTATTGACAAGAGAACACTGCCAAGGGCATGTTCTGGATTTCCATTGCCCGTTAGGCCTGAAGTGCTGAAATATTCAAAGACTTCTGTATTTCTTTTAATAATTATTGATGGTTTTAATATGTGTTTTAACGCTTAAAGGTGGAAAAGATTTTAAATTATCTTCACAATTGATGGCTTAAGTAAATAAACATATGTGTTAAATCTGTGGGTTGTTATTTCTAACATTACTTGCCTTCATTATAATAAAAAATCATTCACCGGCGAAATAATCTAGGTGTCTATTTTACCAACACTGATGAAATAAGGTTAAAAGGATGTTAGTCTGTTTTACCGGGACCGCTTGCTTCTTTAAAATGTTTCATAATCGGCACCATCTGTGTGTTGTTATTTCTAACATTACTTGCCTTCATTATAATAAAAAATTATTTACCGGCGAAATAACCTAGGGGTCTATTTTACCAACACTGAATAAATAAGGTTAAAAGGTTGTTAGTCTGTTTTACCGGGACCTCTTGCTTCTTTAAAATGTTTCATAATCGGCACCATCTGTGTGTTGTTATTTCTAACATTACTTGCCTTCATTATAATAAAAAATTATTTACCGGCGAAATAACCTAGGGGTCTATTTTACCAACACTGATGAAATAAGGTTAAAAGGATGTTAGTCTGTTTTACCGGGACCTCTTGCTTCTTTAAAATGTTTCATAATCGGCACCATCTGTGTGTTCTTATTTCTAACATTACTTGCCTTCATTATAATAAAAAATTATTTACCGGCGAAATAACCTAGGGGTCTATTTTACCAACACTGATGAAATATGGTTAAAAGGATGTTAGTCTGTTTTACCGGGACCTCTTGCTTCTTTAAAATGTTTCATAATCGGCACCATCTGTGTGTTGTTATTTCTAACATTACTTGCCTTCATTATAATAAAAAATTATTTACCGGCGAAATAACCTAGGGGTCTATTTTACCAACACTGATGAAATAAGGTTAAAAGGATGTTAGTCTGTTTTACCGGGACCTCTTGCTTCTTTAAAATGTTTCATAATCGGCACCATTCTTTTTTTCTTTTTCTATGTGACATGTCTCTTCAGGACGGTTGTGATTATGGCCCTCCACATTTTCTTCTCACTGGAACTAGCACTGTTAAAAATTGTAAAAAGTATACACTGTAAACGGTATTACGTAACCTATCAATAAAATATATTATTTTTTAAAAAGAATCAGACATCCTGAACTGATATGAAACTTATTTATGAGATTTGCAAAGACAATATTCTAAATATCGAATCAAATGGAAATTCGTAAGTATTAGGTTGGTGCAAAAATAATGACGGTTTTTAACGTATTTTTTAACGTCAAAAACCGTCATTATTTTTGCACCAACCTAATAATATATCTTTTATTAAAAGAAATCTCTTAATAAGGTCGCAGAAGCTATTCAATGTAGAAGGTTCCAGTCGTAAGGATTGTGTGGTTAAGGAAGTTCGATAACGAATGCATATTGTATTATAGGGATACAGGAGGCGTGGGTCACATGACAGTCGTTTACTGAGCTCACCCCATACATTGATCAAAGTGGCAGTCAGATTCAGTGTGTTTACAGTAACCACAATGTAAGATTGCTTTCTTTTATCCTGTCCCAGGCTCCCAGGATGGGATTAAATCTGCTTCCTCCAGTAAATTGCAAGCACATGGTGTCGTTTCTCTTTGGAAATATATCTTTCCCAGATATAGAAAAAAAAACTCCAGCACACAGTCCTCAATTTGGGACAGCCCCACACTCGCTGGTCCCCGTTCGTGGCATATGTCCTCGCCTGGGACATAGATGAATCCGAACCGTCTGCTGGTGGAGTCCTAAACATGACTTTGCCAGATACATGTGTATCGCCATATATGTATACCCCTCTTTTTGGCTTCTCCTTCACTCTGTTTTCATGTGGTATATTATTCTCTGCATGAAACACACACACACACACACACACACATACAGACACACACATACACACACACACATACATATATATATATATATATATATATATATATATATATATATTAGGTTGGTGCAAAAATAATGACGTAATAATGTCGTTTTTTGACATTAAAAATACGTTAAAAAAACGACATTATTACGTCATTATTTTTGCACCAACCTAATATATATATATATATATATATATATATATATATATATATATAGTTTTGGTTATGTTTTAGTATTATAAAGTCTCTTTGAGAACAAAGCATATTTGTCATTCTTTTATCTTTTAGCCATTCCATTCTGTCCATGAAGTACTGTGTTATTATATTGCGGATGTAATAATGCCCATAAGTGGGAGAATGAAATGGGAGAATATGTCTTTCTACCATAGCTGTCTCCCGTTCTAGTATATTATTAAGATTACGACCACCGATAATATATCCTGGTAGGAAATGATAGCATCCTAAATTTCTAGGAACCAGTTCTATAAAGGCAGGTAATCATTAGGAATTTATTTTGGTTATTTTCTTTTCGCTTTGACAATGGAAACAAATCACTCCATAGTATCAAAGCAAATTAAACCATTTTGATAATTTAATAGGAGAAATTTATTTATTAAGATGTTTCGAAATTGAGATTCTGTTCTCATCATAATTCTGTCCAGAATTAAGATGCTTTTTTGACTCTAATGTCATCGGCTGTATTATGGTTACTTAGCAAGATTCGTACTGAACCGCCGCAGTCCCAAAGATTCAATGAAAGACCTATTAAATTTATGTCTAGTATATTTGCCATAATTTTAACTTAAATACGATTTCTATCGTTGGTACAAATTAAGTCCATCACAGAAAACACTCTTTCAGCCTTCGCTGAACTTACAGCAATAGTATTGATTATATTTTTAGCTCTTTGGATAGTTTTGGGTACATGTTTATGGTAATTTCTCGTTACATTTTTAACGTAATCACAGAAATCATTAACAGAGATCTCATGGCGAAATACTTTACAAAAGTCGTCCGGTAACTACCCTCCATCAGCTTTTCCCAGTAATTACACCTTCATAGATATTCAAAGAATCTGGGGCCACATTATTAATTAATTGATGAAATTTATGTTACGAGAATTATTATTAAGTGGGGAGTGTGCTATATTCCACTAGGCTCGTGCGCGAACCTAGCGCAACTAACATTTTCCCTAGACCACCGGCTATTAATACACGGAATTATTTTCGGATAATTCAAAAACTTGTTCGCTAAGATTTTTTTTAATTTTAAGAATTGTTTCGTCAAACCGGTGCTAATCGGCAGTATGACACCATGGCTGGTAGGATCTGTAACTGTCTTCGGGTAACCTTGCTGTAGAAGTTGAATAAATCTGGGGAGAAGACACATCCTTGTCTTGCCAATCTTTATATTTCTGTTTAGGCACTCAATTCATTTTCTACCCGTATACAGGCTTGTTTGCTCTCTGTAATAGATTTGGATTATTCTAACATCCTTTCAAAATAGATCGAGTTTTCCTAGCAGATCAAATAACTACGTGTTAAATTCGTTTACGTCATCTATAAGACGTAAGTGTGCACGCTTCGGCATTTGTATAGCGCTCTCCGTTACAATTCTAATTATGAAAATTGCATTCTTTTTACCAGTGAATTTAATAAAACCACACCGTTTCCTGACATTTTTCCGGTTTGTTTCTGCTTCGTACTCTTTTCAACAGGATTCGCATCGTTTGATCGTCTGTTAAAAAAATGACCGTTCTCGTCTGATTGCGATGATAGACGGAAAATGATATATAAAAGCCATTGTTTACGTTTACGAAAATAAAAAAAAACATCGAAGATAGAGAAAGCAATAACACTGTCATGTGTATAACGAAAGCAATAACACTCTCATGTGTATAACGTAGGCAATAACGCTGTCATGTGTATAACGAAGGCAATAATATTGTCATGTGTATAACAAAGGCAATAACACTGTCATGTGTATAACGAAGGCAATAACACTGTCATGTTTATAACGAACAAAATAACACTATCATGTGTATAACGAAGGCAATAACACTGTCATGTGTATAACGAAGGCAATAACACTGTCATGTGTATAACGAAGGCAATAATATTGTCATGTGTATAACGAAGGCAATAACACTCCCATGTGTATAACGAAGGCAATAACACTGTCATGTTTATAACGAAGGAAATAACACTCTCATGTGTATAACGAAAGCAATAAAACTCTCATGTGTATAACAAAGGCAATACCACTCTCATGTGTATAACGAAGGCAATAACACCGTCATGTGTATAACGAAGGCAATAATACTGTCATTTGTATAACGAAGGCAATAATACTGTCATGTTTATAACGAAGGAAATAACACTCTCATGTGCATAACGATGGCAATAACACTGTCATGTCTATAACGAAGGCAATAACGCTCCCATGTGTATAACTTACTGACAACTTTCTTCTACTCATTTCATACACCTCATTACGACTGGAATCTTCTACATTGAATAGCTTCTGTGACCTTTTTAAGAGATTTCTTTTAATAAAAGATATATTACTTACGAATTTCCATTTGATTCGATATTTAGAATATTGTCTTTGTAAATTTCATAAATAAGTTTGATATCAGTTCAAATGTCTGAATCTTTTAAAAAAATAATATAGATGTTTTTTTGATAGGTAACGTAATGACGTTTACAGTGTATCTTTTTTATAATTGTTAACAGTGAAATGAAAAACCTTGTCACTTTTTAATATTCTCAGCCGTACCATTTTACTTCTCTGAATAAAGAACTTCGTTCATATTTATGATCGTTCAAGTAATATTTGCTCAAAGTTTCTAACCCCAAATATTTAACGAACCAAAAGGTTATTTTCCACGCATATTTTATAGCCGTGGAACTCGCAAGGAGACTATTCAACCGGAAAGCTATGGAATTCTCCTGGTTACTGATAATTGTTATTAATCCCAACTAGAACATTGTTGCAAATCGGGGGACATTTCGTTCAGTTCTCTCTTGGGGAAAATCGGCAAAGTATGATCCGCGAGATATTTCCGGCTGTGCTGATTAAAACTATTTTGAATGCAATATTCTGTTTATTTCTCATATGCACTTAAGTAATTGATTACTGTATCATAGCATTTGCTAACACTTGACTGTTTCTTTTCTCTTTGTAAGCATTGACAATGTATTTTCTATCTGACATCATCCACTTCTTTTCTCGGTTATCGGAGGGCGTTTATAGCTCTCAAAAATACACCCATTGCATCCCCTGAAGAAAGGTCACATTCGCCCCAAAGGATCCAATGATTGCTGACTTCTTCTTCATTTACCGTATCCCTTAAAAACGTAAACGATAATGGCTCTCCACAATTTCCTGTCCTTAGTAGCTCTTATCTTTTTACTATTTCTCCTAAAACTTAATCCGCCATCCATTTACTCGAGCTCATTAAGTATACTATATGTTGTCTTCCTCCGTTCCTATTACCTTTAATTTGTCCTTTGAGTATCAAATTTTCCAACCCTTCTTTCCTCATTTTGTGCTTTAGAAATTCCAACTGTCTCTTCTTGATTTTAAGTATATTTTTCGTTTTTTTGCCATTTTCTCTAAAGTTTCGTCGTTGTTTCCTCCATGTTATCTTCAGCATTTTTCTGTGGAACCACATCTTTTTTGTTTCAGCTCTCTTCTTCATTTTTGAGGAGACTGTCCAACATTCACTGCCATATAATGGACAGACATTCATTGTTGTTTTCTTTGTTTAATTCGAATTGTTTCTTTTTCTTAATACACAACTTTTTCAATGCATCTTTGGCTGACTCAGTCCGTCCTATAAATGGCCGCTATTTACCTATCCCGAGACAAATTGCTGACAGACACAAATATAAAAAAACAATGTTTATTTATTGTAAAATATAAAACACGGATAGTCACTTATTGCAATCATTACAAATATGGCACGGAAGCGAAAAGCCGAGTTCGAATTCATGTCAAGATCATTACATTCACTAACGTGCGCTTGGAAAAGGCATGAATCTATCTTTTCTTGCCCTGCTTCAGCTATGGATAAATAGTGGGTCAAACGAACACTCGTTCCCACTTTTGTGATGTCAACGAATACTCGTTGTCACTTTTGTAACGATCGTTGTAATAGAGACTAGGTAATGGAAGATACAACTATAGTAACGCCGTTGAACAATGCTGGTGTCAGACACCTTCGAATATCACTCACACTATCAGTACTTGCTCGATAATACTTGCTCGAAAGTAACCGTCGTACAGCGATCTGAATAGACAAATAGTATAGCGGACAGAGTAGAGATTAGCGGTTCATATAATAATAGATGATACAGCAGAAATGTTGATCCGAATAGTAATAGATGATAGAATAGAAATAGCGATCGTTTAGACGTCACGCTACTACCTCTCATACATGCGTTTTCTCTATGGTCACCTGGTCTACTTAATTCAATAATGGATAACCAGTGTTTGATCACTGGCGATCTATGTTAAAACACATGTGTCGACAGCGACAATGTATTCCTATAAAACAGTAAATAGCACGACAGACCTTGTTCTATATTCTTGGTTATTGACTATTCAATGAAAAGGAAAACTCAAACCAGTCTGGAGAGAGGCAGACTCTGCCATGCCAGGCTATCTTGTCCAGGGATCACTACTGCTCAGACGCTGCAGTAAATGTGCTGTCCATAAACTTAAAGACTTATAAACTAGTATTTATTTTTAATTTTTATTATTTATATAACTGTTATTTCTAATAATATTTATTATTAAGTCTTATATAAACTATTTTTTTTCTCGTCAATTAAATACTTATTAGATACACATATAAACTTACATAATTTACCTGTTCTCAGCACAACGTGCCCCATTAGAAAATTCAAAACAAAAAAAAATTACATACTCATAAAAAAAAGATATATATATATATATCATCCAAGCACATAGCCGCCATTGTTTTGAACAAATGTCTCCAATTTTTCTACAAGCGTGTTGATGCTATTTTCGTAGAAATTTCCCATTTTTTTCCTGGAAGAAGGTTGCCATCTAGTTTTCGACTAACTGTAGAGAGACATATTTATATCATTTGAATTGTTCTATGGAGACCGGAACAAATGAAAATCAAAATGAGCAAAGTCAGAACACCATAGGTGCGGGAGGGTTTCGCATTTCGACTCTTTAAGCTTCTGCAAGGCCTGCTTTGCAATATGCGGTCTTCAGTTGTTAGGGTGGAAAATGCCACCTTTTTCGAAAATGCCAGAATTAGTCGTTTTTCTTAAAGTGAAGTCTCTTCAAATATCAAAAGGCAGTTGAGATATCGATTTTTAAACTCTTATCAATCTTTTCCGTCGTAATCTTCGGTTTCTTCTCTACGATGGCAAACTGAGCGTCTTCATTGACGTCGGAAGATCGTCCAGAGCCTGGTTGATCGTTTGGGCTAAAATCACCCTGCCGAAATCTGCCCCAAAATCTTTTTGACCGTGCGAAGAACTACTGCACAATCCAAATAAACCGTCTGAATGATTTTTGACGCTGTTCCGACGCTTACTCCTCTCCGAAATTCACAGGTAATAATAGGTCTAAATTGAATCTTTTTTTCTCCCATCTTGAAACCAGTGTGGGCAAAGAATCAACATTCAAAAAAGTATGTCTCGCAAATGAACCATGCAAGGCTTCAAATCTTGAACACACAAAAAATCGACACCAAAACAAACGCCAGTGTCAATTTGCGTTCATTTTATATTAACAATGAAAATAGGCCACAGACTTTTGCATTGAACTGAGAATTGAAACAATATAAGGATTATATACTCCTCTCCTGATTACGCTTTTCTCTTCCTGTTTCTGTTCCTAATTCTTCCACACTCCGTAACCCTTTAGTGGCTTTATTGCCTTGCATGGGGTGGTACCGACTAACTAAAATGATAACCAGACCAGATTTGACAGTAATATTCAATACATGGTCGAAAGAGAGACTGATATATTTCAAAGATATACGGACCAACATGTTTCATTCCCCATTTACCGGACTTGGGGTACATTTCGTGTAAAACATGAAATAATCATTCCCAGAGAAATTGGAACCAACATGGATTATTCTTGTCGCACCTAAGAGTCTTCCTTTCTGTAACAGTTCCACAGGGCAGTCAGTACCAATTTTCTTTATCTATGTCTCTATTCTGATACAGTCACCGTATCAGGCACATTAATGACAACTGGTACGATTGTGATATTCTTCAACTATCAACAGCTTGCGAGTTCAAACTTCAATTGATCATAGTTGAGTGATTCCTCTTATTTCCTTTGCTCTATTCTTCTATTAAACGGACACAATGGATCAATCATCAACCTTTCATTTCCTCTTATCATATAACAATTGTGCTTGTCCTTTCCGTCATTAATTCCTTAGTTCGCACGGCCGATACGTCCTGTCAATATGTCTTAGATAATGGACTTTTCCGATTTGATAGTGTGGATCAGAGATGCTACTTGGTTTCAGTGATAAAAAGAAAGAAAGAAAGAGGTGTTTAAATAATGGACTATTCCGTTTTCATCTGGCGAGAAAACAAAAGACGTATCAAAGACGCTACCTGGTTTCAGTGAGAAAATCAAAGAAAGAAGGAGACGTGGAAATGTTTAACGCCTGTTTCAGTGAAATGGAAAAAGTTATCAATTTCAAATCTATTTAGTAGTACCTCATTAATTCAATTACTTCTAAAATAATGACTTGCATTAATTATTCATGATTGTTATTGCAATATCATAATTATGTCTGTCCCTCTCTTCGTTAGTTCCTTAGTGTGAATGATTGTTACAACCTGCTAATACCTCATAAATAATGGACTATTCCGTTTTTGATTGCGTAAAAAGAGAAAAGACATATCAGAAACGCTACTTGGTTTCATTGAAAGAAAGCGAGAAGTGTTTAACGGCTGTTTTAGTGAAATTGAAAAACTTGTCAATTTCAAATTCTTTCATTTGTACCCCCTTACTTCTTAAAATAACAAACAGCAGTCATGTTTATGATTGTTATTGCAATATCGTATCAAAGGTTTTATGCAGCAATATTTAACGGATCGATATGGGAATATTTTATTGTCGTATAACGTGCCATGAAATTATTCAGTAATTAATATTCATCAGAAATTTGAAATAAGAAAAGAGTGAAATGTTCATGGGGTAAAACTAGTTATTATTATTATTATTATTATTATTATTATTATTATTAATATTATTATTATTATTATTATTAATATTATTATTATTATTATTAATATTATTATTAATAATATTATTATTATTATTATTATTATTATTAATATTATTATTATTATTAATATAATTATTAATATTATTATTATTATTAATATTAATATTATTATTATTATTATTAATAATATTATTATTATTATTAATATTATTATTATTATTATTATCATTAATATTATTATTATTATTATTATTAATATTATTATTATTAATATTATTATTATTAATATTATTATTATTATTAATAATAATATTATTATTAATAATAATATTATTATTATTATTAATATTATTATTATTATTATTAATATTATTAATATTATTATTAATATTATTATTATTATTATATTATTATTATTATTATTATTATTATTATTATAGATGCTGGAATTATCTCTTCTGCCATTATTTATGAAACAATTTTGAAGACAAACGTCTTTCTCAATGAAATCATTATTATGCCGGAAACATGTTTAAAATACTTTTTATTATTTCCTGTGGGATGCTAAGCATATTAAACTATAGTCCATGACAAGAGAATCCATGACTGAACCTTAAACTTTCTAATTAAAATTTAAAAAAATCCATTTCCTGCTTCATTAATTATTAGATTAGAATCATCAGTTGCATCGTTTCTTTTCAGCCTCGTTTTCAAGTATTAATTAATGCTACTTGCAAATCATCGTTACCCATAGTTACCCATAACTTACCTGTGCCATCTTTTTATAAATATTATCAGTCATAGTAGTAGTGATGGTAGTGGTATTAATATTAGTGATGATGATGGCAGTAGTAGTGATGGTCGTATCACTAGTAGTGATGATGGTAATAGTAGTAGTAGCAATGTGGGTGGTGGTTCTAGTGGTAGTAGTGATGGTGGCTGTGGCAGTAGTAATAGTGAGGGTGATGATAATGGTAATAAATATTAGTGTTGTTGGTGGTGATGGTACTAGTAATGATGTTTTATGGTGGTTGTATTAACAGAACTAGTAGCAGTGATGGTGGCAAAAGAATTAATGGTAGTAGTAGTAATAGTAGTAGTAGTGCTAGTAGTAGTAGTAGTTGTAGTAGTAGTAGTAGTAGTATTTTCTTCGTTGTCCCTTCTGCTAGTATTAGGTTGGTGCAAAAATAATGACGTAATAATGTCGTTTTTTGACGTTAACGTCAAAAAACGACATTATTACGTCATTATTTTTGCACCAACCTAATATTTATGAAAGAGTTTTGAAGACAAAGCTCTTTCTCAATGAAATCATTATTATGCCGGAAACATGTTTAAAATCCATTTTATTATTTCCTGTGGAATGCTAAGCATATTAAACTATAGCCTCTCAGTCTGTGACAAGAGAATCCATGACTGAACCTTACTTTTATTATTTCTTGCGCAATGCTAACTGATCCTGAGGTGGCATCTCGGCTTCAATCAATTACCCAACAGCGTAATGTAACTTCCCTTAGCCTTTTTCTATAGATACTTTCAATAGCAGTAGTAGTTGTGGTAGCGGTAGTAATATTAGTGATGGTGGTGGTGGTAGTTGTAGTAGTAGTAGTAGTGAAACTGATGGTAGTAGTACTACTAGTAGTAATGGTTGTGGTGCTTGTATTAATGATGGTGGGGGCGGTAATAAATAGTAGTCTTGAAGATGGTGGTGGTAGTAATAGTAGTAGTGATGATGATAGTAGTAGTAATGGCGGTGGTGCTGATGGTAGTAGTAGTAATACTGTCTCTGTTGTTCCAGATGCAAGTATTTGTGATTGCGTTTTGAAGGCAACCCTCTTTCTCAATGAAATCATTATTATGCCGGAAACATACTTAAAATCCTTTTTATTATTTCCCGAACAAAACTAAGCATATTAAATGATAGCCTTTCAGTCTGTGACAAGAAAATTCCCTGTCATGAAAGAACATTCACCTTCCTAATTAAAGCCCCAAATCCATTTCCTCCTTCATTAATTATTAGTTTATTATCAGCAGCAGCTTTGTTTATCTTGAGTCTCGTTTTCATGTATTCGTTAATGCTGCTTGCGAATTTTCCTTAATTCAATGCGAACGAGAAGGTGAACAGACAAACGACAGAAGAGAATACTGTAGCTTTCATGCTTAATTCTCTTAAGATGAATGGACTTGACCTTTTAATCTCTGCTAATCCCTTTTTTTACGATAATCCAGACAGCAGCAATGACTACACGCAGAATTATTCATCGAAACAGAATGTCAGAGTTCAGCTCATCAGAGGCTGGGAAAATAAATTATTGGTTTAAAAAGTAAATTCCATAAAAGCTGATATATTTTGGATCCTTAATCTTATTTTCTTTAAAGTAATATTTTGCTTTATATCGAATATTCTTACAGGCTGTGAAGCTGATGCAAAGATTCACATTTAGTAGAAGTGGAAATGTGTCTGAGCTTCCTAAGCGGTTAATTGTGCTATCAGCGGAAGCGAGACGCTGTCTAGAAGTCACAGAGAAAGTTCAACAACTTGGAACATGATTTCAGAAGAAAATACAGGTCAACATTAAACTGTTTCTTTTTGTCTTTTGTTGCAATACGAAAGAGATGTGTGGATGGTGTGACAGATAACGATTCCAAATGAGATATAGAAGAGCCCAGTTCTAATCACAGTCGGTTCTTTATTGATAGCAACAAGTAAATTACTGAAGAATTTCTATCTCTTAGTAATGGATTATGCAAGAGTATGAAACCTAAATAACGAATAAAAATAATAAAAGAAAAGGTAAAAGGTAAGTAATAAAATTACT
The DNA here is from genome assembly GCA_963932145.1 of Acanthosepion lycidas. Classification (NCBI taxonomy): domain Eukaryota; kingdom Metazoa; phylum Mollusca; class Cephalopoda; order Sepiida; family Sepiidae; genus Acanthosepion; species Acanthosepion lycidas. Next base: position 55,990,457 of record OZ010578.1, on the reverse strand, counting down.
TTAAGATATAGATAAGAACGATAACAAGAAAGAAAGAAGAGAGGTTATAAAAATAGTTGAATAAATATGAAAACTCCCATCATGCACCGGTACAGCAGTTTTGCTGACAATTGAAAAAGAAATTAAATTTTCTTTTTTTTTTCATCTTCGACAGCCAAACGAAGCAGCTTCAGTACGAACATTTCAGTTTGTTTGGGTGTGAATCAAAGGAAAGTACAGAGGACAATGCAGAGGACTTGGAAAGAGTAGGTGATTACGAAGGAAAACTCACTCTGATCGTCCTGATAAGAAAAAAAGACATCGAATTTGTTGGTGAAGCCCACAGACTCAACACATAGGCATACATCAAGTCCCTTGAGGAGGTAGGAAGTAGTGAGACAGGATTCTACACCATGGCACACAAGCAGCAGAACCCAGTCATTCATGTCAGACGATTTCTGCTACGACATCATCCCTTATAACTGTCAACCTGACTCCCCAGACTGCAACCTCCTTGATTCTTACGTGTGGGGCGCAATTGTCCGGAAGATCAATAAAACTTCTTGTAACACCAAAGAAGTGAAGGATTATGGCAGCATTCACCAACTCAAACAAGGAGACCAACTAGAACAGTTGCAAGAGATTCCCAAGTCATCTGGAGGCCTTGATTGAAGCCAATGGCGATTTTGTTGAATTTAATCTTTAGTATTTCAAGTCATCTTTTGTGTAATTTTGGTAAATATAACCGTTAAAATGATATATATATATATATATTCTTGAATCATTCCTACAAAAAACAAATATAGAGGTTAATTTTTTCGGATTACATCTCTATTTTCGTTGTCCTCTTATTACTGAGAAGTAAAAACAAGAACAAAATCTACTTCCATACCTGATGATCTCTGTAGGATCAGACGAAAGCTTGTAAAAATTAAAAAGATCTTATGCAACTGGAATTTATAAACGGGGATCATATCATTCATATACAGGTTCAGGGTTGATGTATCTTATTTATATAGTTTGCGACGATGTATTCTCGCCATTTAAATCATTAACCTCTATATTTGTTTTTTGTATGAATGATTCATGAATTTATAGATCATAATTGCACCTTTTAATTGGAATATATATATATATATATATATATATATATATATATATATATATATATATATATATATATATATATATATATATATATTCATGAATCATTCATACAAAAAACAAGTACAGAGGTTAATGATTTAATTGGCGAGAATCCATCGTCGAAAACAATTCAAATAAGATACATAAACCCCGAACCTGTATTTGAATGATATAATCCCTGTTTATAAATTAAAAAGACCTTATGCAACTGAAACAAAATCTACTTCCATACCTGATGATGTCTGTAGGAACAGACGAAAGCTTGTGTAAAAAATTAAAAAGACCTTATGCAACTGGAATTTATAAACAGGGATCATATCATTCATATACAGATTCGGCGTTGATGTACCTTATTTATATGTTTACGACGATGTATTCACGCCATTTAAATCATTAACCTCTATATTTGTTTTTGTATGAATGAATCATGAATTTATAGATCATAATTGCACCTTTTAATTGGAATATATATATATATATATATATATATATAGATATATATATATATATACACACACACACATAAAGATCAGTTATAAATCGTCATCTTCTTCCACCGTTGTTCAAATGTTAGAGTCTTTGGGGTTGGTCAGGTTTAATCTAGGTACTCGCTTTCGACCTTGCCGTCAAGTGTGGCCCTGCCAGGAGTTCAGA
>OZ010578.1:55953678-55983678 GCA_963932145.1 Acanthosepion lycidas | reverse complement strand
TGTTTTAAATGTGGCAGCTACCATATTACTCACACATACACATAGACACACATCTTTAAATAGATTTCTAGTAGTACAAAATTCAAGGAACAAGTGTAATTTCTCATTCAAATTACAAGGGATATTTGATGTAAATTAATAAAACTAAAAAACAACGGCGCAGCTTATCAAGTTTATTCTTGGAATTAAAAAACGTGTAAATAAATTTATCGAATGGGTCAATAAAGGGAAAAATATATTATGGAAACTAAAGACTAACAATATTCAGACCCAGCAAGCAATCCCTTTGTTTACAGAGAGAAACCTTGCGGGATCTGTTATACAGGGACTCTAGAACCTTAAGATAATATGATAAGTGTGACCAAGAGAAAATTGAAAAACAGTACACACTAAAGCCTGTAACACAGCTCCTGCTATTTATAACATGTTGAGCGATCGATGACCCGGATGCATTTACCAGTTGATTATTGCTAGAGCCCGGATTCAAATTCTAGGAGGCAAATATTGTTTTATTCTAAAATCCAAACGCCGGGAAGTCCTCCCTATGTAGTCAAAACCACAACTACATTCATATTTATAAATGACAGAATTAAAATGATGGGAGGTAAGGACATCTTTTTCGAATGGGTGAAAGAATAGGTCGAGTTAGAAATATTACTCGAACCTCAGCAGAAAAATAACACTTGCTGATTGCACAATCTATATAACGAAATCCAAAGACAGATAAGCAATGTGATCGGTTCTGACTTGGGGTCTCGACTCCAGGCACTTTCTCACCGACGTAATGTGGCTTCTCTCTGTCTTTTCTATTAATAATTTCATGACATGTGCTCTGACGAGCTATTTTCACTGGTGTCCCAACTGCATGAATCGAAGCGTGCTACTAGGTTGGCATCTCGGTCCCACCTTTTTACTGCCGAAACAGTTAAATGTAACCGCGTCTTCTATTCGAACAGCTTCATCTCTCGCACTTCCCAACAGTGAAATTCCCTTCCTCTTACTTGCTTCCTTGGTAACTATAATCATTTAATCAAATATTTAAATGTAATGTCAATCGACATCATCTGTTGCCTTAATTCCCCCGTTCTTCTTTTTATCCTCGTTCGTTCTTCTTTTTATCATCTCTTCGTCCCCACCCACGTCATACCCAGCCTTTTCCCTTGCACTCTCTGTAGTCCCTTGAGTACTAGTGTCACTTCCGCCTTGCTTGGGTGAATTGCTTTAAAAAATGTCAGACTGTCACTGTGTCACACATTTTTCAATTTTACACCCAGAGGCATCATATACCATTTTGGAATCAGGCCGACTCCGTGAGAAAATTAAAAACATTACGCGCCGTTTGACGCAACATTCTTTGAATGTATTCCACTATAATATTGCCATGTTTTTACCGTCTGTTTAATATAATTAACAACTTGTATATTAGGTTGGTGCAAAAATATTGTCGATTTTTGACGTTAAAAAATACGTCACAAACCGACATTATTTTTGCACCAACCTAATAATTGTTTCCATAATTTTTAATTTTATCCAAAGGCCACTTTAAAAAAGCTTCCTGTGTATTTTAAATTTTTTTTTTTTTAAATAATTTAAAATAAAAATCCGTTTCTGATAAATGTATGTCTACTTCAACCAATTGCAGATTCATACTTGAATGCACCATTATTACATTTTGACTCGATTATTATTCCCTTGCATCCTTCACTGACGTGTCTAAGCATCGGTGTTAATGACATATAATAATAACCAATCCACCTCCACGCTCTGACCTTGTTTTTATATGTTAGTGTAGACGTGACGTTCATCGGTTAATCTAAACATACCCATAAGTATATTTGTAATCCTGACCTTATGTCCTTCACTTTAACTTACGAAAAGAGGTAATGATCTTTTCTTTTCTTTTTTAATTTCCCTAATAAATAATTCTTATCATTAGTTATCTACCAACGCCTGATGAGGTAACATCTCAGTACCGAACGATTAAAGCGTCTGTGTAGCAAAGTAAAAAGTTTTTATTGTAATTTGTTATATTAAAAATATTATAATAGTATTTTGCTCTATTTTGTATTGACCACTTTTTAAGAAATAAATGATAAGAACTTGGATTTTTACCCCATCTGTCCTTTCTCTCATTTATATATAATGGACTCTCCCGTCGGTTTCGACGCATGAAGATCTGACAGCTTATTGATTCAGTTATGAAAGTTTGTGCGATAATCTTAAGCGGCACTTAAGACCCGCTAGTGATTTACAAAGGAGGCCACATATGGAGCAAGTGTAAGGATTGTGAGATGAGATCACTGTTAGATTGGCTGATCTTTTAGATCTTGCTCCTCTTTCTTGAAGATGATTCAGACAAGCAGATTGAAAATTGCTGAGTTCACTAAAACACGTTGATCTCCATTCTACACGCTCCAAGGGCGTTATGTGGTGTATATATATATATATATATATATATATATATATATATATATATATATATATATATATATATTGTGTAACCTGGATATAAGAGACCCGAATATAAGAGAAACCCGAATATAAGAGATATTTTCTCTGGTCCCAAATTAGAGCATGTGTTAATGTATATAAATTAGACCCTGATATAAGAGAAACCCGGATATAAGAGAGATGTTCTCTGGTCCCGTCCTACCCAATATAAGAGAGTTCGTTTTGAGTGACAGTGTGATGTCGTAAATCGGTCAAACAGATGTCAGTTAGAGAGGCAGTATAGTTCAATGACTTAATTTTGACTAGTCTAGAGACACGGTCTGTCCAAACTGTGTCTGTAGGAGACACCCTCTACCTTATGATTTTGCTTTGTGTGCCTAAGGGTAGCGCCGCCCGCTTTTTTGCCGACTATGCTTGTCGTTGCATTTACTGGACAGAACTTTCACTTTACCCACTGTTCTGTTGAGTCAGAAGTTCGTCTGTTTGTTAATTTTTCCACTGAAAACCGTTTGCTTGCCATCATTGCGATTAGTGATGTCGGCGTCGGCGTCTCAACGAAAAACTCTGAGCATTTCTGAACAGTTGGAGCTCATCGACGATGTCAAAGTGAAGAAACTCAAACTGGCCGCTGAAGCCAAATATTACGGAATCGGTTATTCAACAGCAGCAAAAATTCTCAAGAAGACGATCTCAGATCTTGCATGCAAATGAGCGGAAACACTAATCGCAAACGAAAGCGCCAATCCGTGCACAAAGACGTTAACGAAGCGCTTACACAATGGTTTACGCAAGCATGTGCTCAGGGAGCTACCGTCACCGATCACGTCATCAGGCATAAAGCATCGCAACTGGCTTGATGTTGATTTTGAACCGAGCAATGGCTGGCTCATGCGCTGGAAGAAGGCCAATAACGTTTCGTTCAAAAAATTTCACGGCGAATCAACGTCAGCATATCACGGTTCTGCTAACGAATGGGTGACAAACGTTTTGCCGCAACTTTTTCGTGGATATGATCCAAAAGATGTTTGGATCTGTGATGAAACGGGAATTTTCTACAAAGCCATGCCGTCTGGATCTTTGCGATTTGCCGGCGTCGAACAGTCAAATGGGACAAAAGTTCCCAAAGACAGACTCACGATGCTTCAGTTCACAAACATGGACGGCAGTGAAAAGCAAGCTGTAGTTGTTGGTAAGTCGGCAAAACCATGGCAAACAGATTTTGACGAATTTATCAGCTTCGACGACTGTACACAATGTTATGGAGAACTGACTGACACGGACGTGGTATAAAATGGGATGATCAAGATTTTGACGAAGATGATGATGCTGAAAGCGTAAGTTCTGAAGCCTCTGAAAGTGACAAACCAGTGCCAAATTCTCTGGCTGCATTGAATGCGCTTGAAACACTGAAAGTCTACTTTGAAGCAAAAAGCAGTAATCTTGATGGCGCATTGAAAATGATTTACGGACAGTATGAAAGTGTTCATGATGTTAACAAAGAGATTTCTGTACAATAAAAAATGACTGACTTTTTTAAGAGAAAGTCATTTTTGATTGAATTATTTTGAAAACTGACAGAAAATATATTTTTGTCTGTGTTTTTTATATCTATACCTGTTAAATAAACTAGTGTTCTGTACGTAAAAAGCGTTATATGAAGTTTTCCCATACTTACCTAAACAAAATAGACCAAACCCTGATATAAGAGAAACCCAGATATAAGAGACTTCTTCTCCGGTCCCGACAACTCTCTTATATCCGGGTTACACTGTATATATATATATATATATATATATATATATATATATATATATATAGGCACGAATCCTAACATGGTCGATTTATCAGTAAGAGAACTGGTCGATCCCAACGTGCGGCACCTTTGGAAAGTGCTTGAAAATCATACCACGGGTTGACCCAAGCCTTGTGAGAGAAATTGTGTAGACGAGAATTTTGGAGGCCATCGATAACTGTGCTAGCACTGATTCACATGTTATTGTGGCCGAGGGCTTGAGCCTGCTGGCCTTGTTCAAATTGTTGATCACGCAAGATAACACGCTCTTTCCCAGAAACTGTAACTAAGGCCTGCTAAGCATAGTTGCGGTATAAACCACAGGTGGGCTCACACTGTGTTGAATAAACACAAAAGCGACTGAGCAATCGTCTGCAATATGAATTGGCTAGACAAGGTACTACGGTTAAGCTTTTTATTTAATTTTTATTGTGTTCGCACAAGAGCTTTTTGGGGTCACAGAGTGTTTAGAAACTGTCCAAATGTTTTATAGTCCAAATGTTTATCCTCAGTAAATAGTCATTTCCCATAGTCAGTAAATGTCCAAATGTTCATCCTTTCGACGACTCTTCCTTAAAGAACTCAATAATGTAAAACAGACACAAATTAACAATGGCTTCCCGGACCATCAAATGAAACTATTTCTCCCCAGAGTAAATAAAAATGATAGTGAATATACAGTCAAAAATGACATAAATATTTTCTACAAAAACCAAATGCTCATTACCTACAAACAAGACGAATTTTCACTTAGAAATATTATAAAAACATACACCACCCCAATCGATCGAATAAAAAAATCAAATTATCTACTATAAAAAATTTAATACAGCTAACCTTTTCCTCAAAAGAGACGGCACACCATCTAAGTCAAAATTACAACGAACGGACATTATCTATGAGTTCAAATGCCACTTAAGGAACTGTGTTCCTGTTCAAACCGGACTCCTAAATAATTACATCGGTCACACAAATACATGTTTATCCAGACGCCTTACCGTACACCTATCTGAACAGAGCTTTATTAGAACCCATTTAAACACACACACAAACCTACCAGACTCCATTCGAAACATGCTATTAGAAAACACAAATATAATACCCTCATTCACTTGTAAAAAAAGATAAAAAATACTGGAAGCCCTAAAAAGAAAAAAAGAAAAGGCCAACTCATAACAATATTAACTACGAACAAGGCCACAATGTGCTAACGGTGTTCTGAAAATAAAACACCTCTATAACACACTAAAAGCATACACATAACGCACACACTCAATTAAACTGAAAAAATAAAATCATCCTTGATAATGGCTAAAAGTATAGCCGAAAGCGCTTGGAACTATAGAACATTTGGGCATTTTCTACACACTGTGACCAAAAAAGAAAACTCTTGTGCGAACACAAGAAAAATTAAATAAAATGCTTAACCGTAGTACCCTGTCTGTCGTTTTTAATGAAACATACATAAATGACGGATTGCTGCCTAAATACACAATATATATATATATATATATATATATATATATATATATATATATATATATATATATATATGATTATGTTGATATGAAAGATCTGTCATCGATTTTCACGTATGACGTTATGATAATATCATTTGGTTTTTATCTTTGTGTCTTATGTGGCTGTTCGCTCCACCTAGTAACCAACATACATGTCTACATAGTGTGCAAGAGCGAGGTCATAACAAGAAGTATATTTAATGACGCTTTTCGCTGCTGTCTTTCGTCTCTTATCCATAACAACTCGCCCGAAGTTAGTATGAGGTACATTGACAGCTGACAGTTTACTCTTTAGCATGTTTTTATATCTGAGCCACGACCATCTAACACTCCTTTGTTCACTGTCAAGCTTGCTACACATTAAGACCTTAGGTATTCTATCGTCACTATTCCATGCAGCATCACCAGCCCAGCAAAGTTGTTTAATGCATCAGGAAAGATTCAGTTCCACCAATGTTGCGTTTTGCGAGAAGACCAGCATTGTGTACCCTATCCTCACATGTATCTTCACAGATCACGCGGAGACAACGTTTGTGGAATGATTGATATGGGGTCGACGATTCTCAGCCGTACAACAGTATAGTCAAAATGGCTGCTTTATAAACCCGTATTTTGTTGTCCAATTTGATACTACTTTCATCCTATAAGCGGTGACGAAGCTTCTCAAATGCACTTGTACCTTTGGCGATCCGATTTGAGAGATGCATTTCCATTCATCTTACTTCCAACTTCTTGCCATCAAACTGAATTGTTTATTTATATATATATATATATATATATATATATATATATATATATATACAGAAATAACAGTAAGCTATATAATATAAAAAAAAATTTGGTAACCTAATATACATACTTATACTTGATGTAAAAATAATTCTACATACTATAAGGGATTATAATACCTTTAATTGTTCTTAAAAAATATAGTATATTAAAAATTAAAAATTAAAATATTTCAAATCGTAGTTAAACAAAACGTATTCTAACCTAAACACCCCCAAAAATCTTTAAATAGAAAAATAGAAAAAATACCGTAAGAATGTTTGCCGTTAACAATAAATTTTGAAAAAATCCAGACGAAATGCATTCAACGGATGTCAGATTTCATTGAAAAATACATCTCTACCCACTACCAAAACGTAACTAATAACGGATACATCAAATTACAGACATAATGAACACCCAGACACCCCTTGTCTAGTTGAAGTAGATTTATCTGTAACCTTGGAAACATGAATTATGATTTTAGCTGTGTCTTTAAAACCCAGTGATTTTAAAAAGTTACTCCAAAATTCGCTTGAGGATGAAATGGAACTAATGTCTTTAATTTAATTACAAAATTAAATTCGTAGCTTTTAGCTTCCATTTTTTAAACATGGTTAGAACTGTGTAGCGAAAAAAAAACATATTTTAAATAAATCAATTTATAATATATATATATATATATATATATATATATATATATATATTCACTAGTCACTTGATTGAGCATACTCTTCCAGTATTGTTTGGATCACTTTTATTAGGATATCAGCATTTGTTTTTTTGTTTGTTTGGGGATTTTTTTGTGGTGGGGTTGTTTCCTTTATTTTTTATTTTTTTAATTTCTTTCTAGAAATTCCAGGATTTTCCCTTTCCGGGTCCTTCGAAAGGGAATCTAAGAAAGATAAAAGTGGATACTCGGGTCAACACCAAGCGGCAACAGTCTGTTGTATGCCTGAACGAAATATTAAGGCCTATATATATAAGCGTTCCTGAAATCCATATCAAGTGTTGGGAGTGAAAATGGGTAGACGGAACTTGACTAGAAGTCACAAGTAATCGTGACCGAGTGTTTGAGTTTGATAACCTTGTTGCTGATCACGCTAGATAACTTGCTCTCTCCTAGAAACTGTAACTTAGTTGCAGCATAAACCACAGGGTGTTGAACAATCACATGGGGACCAGCTAGCAGCCCCAGTAGACTGGCATCCTCGGATTAGAGTGGACGCGCCATTTACATTTGCTTTACATATGAGAATAAATAAAAAAGAAGAACTTATCTTAGCCGAAGCTTTTAGTTCTCTGACGGATATTAGCAAGACAGATGTGAAGATTTAATTTTAGTACAAGGTTTTATAAACAAAATTAAAATATTATTTTTTTTAGAATTTTAAATTCAAGTGCTGCTGATAAATATTACTGAAACGTCTATGTAAATACTAGAGGATGCTCAATGACGTAATTTCTTGTCTAATAAACGAATAAATGATATTACTGACTTTTTTATGCAATTTTTATTTAAATTATTTTAGTAAGAGATATGTATGCATATATATATATATATATATATATATATATATATATATATAGTATTTATTCAGTTGTATGGATATGAGTTTATGATCCTGGGTTTCACGCTTTTGCGATCATCAGACAAATAGATTGTCTGATAATCGCAGAAACATGAATTCCAAGATCACAAATTCATATCTATACAACTGAATACGTTAGCTCTATCACTGATATTGAGCGCTTTCCAATAGGCACCGCGCATATAATATATGCATATATATACATATGTATATATATATATATATATATATATATATATATATGTGTGTGTGTGTGTGTGTGTGTGTGTGTATATATTAAGAAATGGACAAAGTCCGACAATTTATTTATTAAAGACATTTTTTATATTTAACGTTCTTTTTACAGATACAAGTATTTAAGTAAATGCTCTGTTTATAATAAACAGTATTAAATAACATTTACCGGCCTGAATGTCCGAGAAATTTTCATGAAAATATTCGTCCTTTGACAGGATTCGAACCTGCATCCTATACGGAACCGCCATTTATCCGGGCGTGCCTAACCGATTCGGCCACAAAAGAGAATTCGGTTGGTTAAACATAAAAAATGTCTTTAATATATATATATAGGAGGTTATCAATTTAATTATTTTCTTTTTTTAGCATTTTTGTAGCTATGTATATTGGCTTGGGATGATAGTAATTCTTTCAGGTGTGGAGATATTTGAAAAATCCACGACGCATATATATATATATATATATATATATATATATATATATATATATATATTCCGAATTTGTGTCCGTCCATTTCTAACGAGCAGCTTTTCCTTGTCAGATATTATGTCTCCCCTTGTTCTTCACTTCCTCTTCCTCTTTTCTTTTTCACTGTCTTTCAATGTTTATAAGCTTTAGTCAGTCTTCTGCACCGAGTAAACTTTGATCAGCCGATGACCTTCCCACCGCTTTGTCATGTTCGCTATGATTTACCCCAACTAAAAATAGAGGAGAGGGAAATCTTCTTGCTGCAATAAACAAACGGCTTGCCATAAGAATTCCAAGGAATTCATGGTATCTCATAAATGTGAAAAGAAAAGAAAACTTGTCGCTGATTTAAGTGCCTAATTACAAGCAAAAAGAATCGAAACAACATATGTGTATATATCAAAATAAAAACATCATTGGAACAAATTAAACGTTGCAAGCATAATAACAATAATAATAACAACAACAACAATGACGACGCTCTCTCTCTCTATATATATATCTATGTAGATAGATAGATAGATATTTTGATAATATTATTGGTTAATATATATATATATATACATACACGCATATATATATATATAGTTGGATAGATGTGAGCTTGTGATCCTGGATTTCACGCTTTAGCGATCGTCAAACCCTGACGATCGCTAAAGCGTGAAACCCAGGATCACAAGCTCACATCTATCCAATCATATATGTTAGCTCTATCTCTGATATTGAGCGCTTTCTAATAAGTATAATATAATAATATAAATAATATATAATTATACACATATATTTATATACACACACTTTTCACATATATATATATATATATATATGTATAAATATATATATATATATATATATAACGTCATCCACATCTGACTGTTTCGCAGCTCATCAGTGTGGCTAGAAATTCGGTTGCCTCTAGCTCGGATCGAAACACTACTGAATTGGTATCAGCCGAAGAATCTACCACTAAGCCGTCGGCGCACGGCAGGGAAGTAGGTGGATTTTTAGCGTATTTATTTTTAGAAACACGCCCAGTGACTGACAGTGACTCGATTCGCTATGCGAAGGGTCTCGCTATATATAAGCTATAATAGTCACTGTATACAAACCCAAACCTAGAGAGCTCAACCGAAATTACTTCCAAAAGGATAGTATCCAGATAGAACTCAATGTCCAGGACACAGTAAGGATATAATAAAATGGCTTAAACACTAGTACTCCATATTATATATATATATATATATATATATATATATATATATATATATATATATATATATATATATATAAACATGATATATATGCCAATTTCAAATAAGGATACATATTATGGATTTCTTTTCTTTTCCTTTGTATAGAATTGAAGTTCTATTAAATTTCAATAATTAGTTTAATTTATATTCTATATGAATAAAGAAAAACTTATTTTAGCCGTTTCGTTCTCTGTGTGACTTTATCAAGTCAAATGTATATATATATATATATATATATATATATATATATATATATATATATATATATATATATATATATATATATATATCAAATGTGGCAATACAATTTCAAGTAAGGATAAACATTATGGATTTCTCTTCCTTTCCTTTCGTATAGAATTGAAGTTTTATTAAATTTCAATAATTAGTTTAAAATATGTTTTTAATCTTTTTTTTAATATATCCTAAAAATTTGTATCTATCAGGCGTTCGAATACTATTCCCACCTGATGTTTCAAAGTGATATTTTTTAACCAAGGAGAAACATTTTAAAAATATCCCCGTTTCTCTCCGTATTGGAGGAAAAACAAAATTTATAGAAAATATTATCCGATTCTTTCTTTCTTGTCATCCTGTTTACGAAAGTAGAAATAACATGCGAATTAAATAGATTTTTGGTCACATATGTCATTCTCACGAAACCCAGCCACTAGTTGTGTTTATTAGTTGTCGTTGTTTTTTTATTTTATTTTTATTTAGGGTTATATTTTCATTAGTTAAATCGATTTAACTATGTTTTTCTAGAACTAAAAACTTTTATATATATCTTTTTAATTCCCAGATGAATTCTGTGAACAAGACAAATTGGTAAAAAATGACAATTGGAAAAAAAAATTTAAATTTGAATTTTTTAATGTAACTATAACAACAAAAACATTTCGATTTCATTTTTGCCTTGAAAAAGTCGGAAGACGAAACGCGTCGGCAAAATCTTTTTACAATTTTTATACCAATTTGTCTTGTCCACAGAATTGATCTGGGAATTTAACTGTAATTTCGAAATGGAAAAAAATCTCTTAGTATAAAGGAAATTTACATTAACCAGAAAAAGGCTTAGACAGAAGCGTCAATCCTTTTAAATTTGAATTTTTAATGTAACTATAACAACAAAAACATTTCGATTTCATTTTTGCCTTGAAAAAGTCGGAAGACGAAACGCGTCGGCAAAATCTTTTTACAAGTTTTATGCCAATTTTTTTTTTGTCCACAGAATTGATCCGGGAATTTAACTATATACATATATATATATATATATATATATATATATATATATATATATATATATATATATATATATATATATATATATGAAAAGTGTGTGTATATAAATATAAATAAATATATATATATATAATTATTTATATATTATCTGCGCGGTACTTATTAGAAAGCGCTCAATATCAGCGATAGAGCTAAAATATTTGGTTGGATTGGTGTGAGAGTTGTGATCCTGGGTTTCACGCTTTTGCGATCGTCAGATAGACTCTTATTCTGAGGATCGCAAAAGCGTGAAACCCAGGGTCACAAACTCACATCAATCCAACCAAAAAAAAATAATAAATAAATAAATAAATAAATATATATATATATATATATATATATATATATATATATATATATATATATATATATATATATATATATATATAGAAAGAGAGAGACATTGAGAGAGAAAGAGGGAAAGGAGGCGGTGGCACGGTAGAGTAGTGGATTGAGGAATCGGAGAACCGATTTCGAATTCCAGTCGAAACTTACGTACTAGTAACCTTGGGAAAAGTATAATCCACTTCTTCTCCCTCCAGCTATGGCTGAATAGCAGGAGTGGGTTCTATAACCTTTGATAGCAACTGGTCTAGGAGACGGACAACTCTGAATTCAAAACCTGTGGATGGTCGTTTGGGGACCTTGTGGCACGAAGTGCACCAGATCTCTGTATTCAGTCCTTCAAAATGTGTGGTTGGTTTTGCACAAAGCCTTAACCACAATAATCAAATCATATGTGCTAGTGTCTTGCTGTACGTTCGACTAGGAACTGAGCTGCTTGAACATCATACGTCGAATACTACGGGAGAGTCCATATATATACATACATACATACATATATATATATATATATATATATATATATATATATATATATATATATATATGAAGTGCTATCCCAAAATTAAAAGAATTTGGACCTCAGTCATGTTAAACACTGTCATTTTTATACATAAAAAATGTCCGCTTAATTGAGAAAACGTATTTTTTGTTGTTTTGGGTCCTTTTATTTCCACCATGTAGGCTGTACGATCAATATATAATGTAATATTTCAGAATTTAACTGATTTTTTCTTTCGCCATCTTGCCATTTATTCTCGTAACTCCATCATTATAATTGTAAAGTTGTGTTTTATATTACTTCATAAAATCTAGCATCCCACTCGACTTGCTTACGTATGAAGGATAGTCCTTTCATTTTTTCACCTATTATAAATTTTAAGAGAGTTCTACAATTCAGGGTGAATTTTAACTTTTCTTTTCATTTTTTTTTTATGGGACAGCCGAGTAAATTCGATGTTAATACCAAAGTTAATAGACAAAAAGAAATCCATTTGGTATTTTCTTGCAGCTGACAGAAAAATTCGCTACATATGACTTGTTAGTTTAGTTTCTATGTGTTCGATCTCGGTACAAGTCATTGTTTAAGCTTATTTAAAATGTTGTATCTCAAATTTTTACTTAATCGACAGGCTCAAGAGAAAGCTGGGATTGAGGTGTGTCACAATCATCTCATTATCTACCCATCTGAATTCGTGTTAAGATAAGCTAAACAAATAAATCTCTTTTGAATAGGAATTATTATCTCGTCTATTATTATTATTATTATTATTATTATTATTATTATTATTATTATTATAATCATCATCATTATTATTTCTTTTTATTTCTGTTGTATACACATTTCCTTCTGGGTCCCAACCAGAGACCTAAGATCAGAAATGATTTCCTGACATTTTCTTCCACTGATCATTTTTATAAATAATATCTTAATATCGCACACATTGTACATAGGTAAAGCTCTTCATAATGTGTGAGCTGTAATTGTAATTACAATTTTTTTGTGTTTCTCTAAGAAATGGGATTCTTCTTCTTCTTCTTCTTCTTCTTCTTCTTCTTACTATTATTATTATTTAAGTATGATATGTTTCCTGCTTTGTCTCCTGTAGAGCCGGTTCCAAACTATGGTTCTTAAGCCCTATAGGAGTATTGTCATCTAATTAATAGCACTTTTCTTAATATATGGGATGTTCCTTGTAGGGCGAACTTCTCGGCACCTTGTATCTTGATGTTACCTGGGACACTTAGTAAAATTGTCCATTCCTTTTCTCACAAGACCCAGAGCTCCAATTACTACAGGTACAGCCTTTGTCTTCATTCCCCACATCCTGCTAATCTCAATCATTTTTATGGGAAGTGTTTCTCTCAGATGATACTGCTATGTCAATAAGCATACACTTCCTGAATTTCTTGTCTTTAGTGATAATATCTGGTCAGTTGGCTTTTATTTCCCTGTCAGTTTAAATTGGCATGTCCCGGAGGATAGTTACATCGTTATTTTGGGTAACTGTGTCTGTTTGGAGCTCATACCATCTCTCAGTGGTTTCGATTTTTTTCATTATTATTATTATTATTATTATTATTATTATTATTATTATTATTATTGTGCCTTACTTTTTTTCTTTTTGTGGTAAATGTTGCCTCAACTCATAGTCAAACATTTCAAGAGATAACAAGTTTTTATTTATTTATTACGGCTTATCAACCTTTGTAGGTTATATAAATACAGAAAATATTTTTAGATTGTAAGAATTTGGGGGAGATAATAACGATTTACTGATACGAGTCGTATTAATTAACCCATAGCTGGGGAAAAAGAGGTTGATTCATAACTTTTGCAACGGTACTTACGCGTCAGTGAATATAACGAACCCAACTGGAATTAGAGCTCGGCTGTCGAATGCCCAATTCCGAAAAATTATCCATTACACCACCTGCAAATTACAGCACTTGGTATTCTCAAGCGGGCACTCGTCTAGGCACTAACCAGACTCTTCGGTATTCCAAAGCGTTCAACTAGCTAGGTATTGATGAGACTCAACGTTGCCTAACTTAATTTTTTTGATCAGAAGTTACAGATACAATGCAATCAAAGAGAAAGCCAAGTATGTAATCGACATCAACTCCTATAAAATATTAATGCCATTACTATAATGTAATTCCGCAGATGATACGCTAACTCAACTAGTTGTGTGAAAAGCCGCCTGAATTAAACAGTTCTCCCGTCAGTATTTACACTTAATGTATCAGCTGTTGGACGCGATATTTCAAAATAATTATTAATGCAATATTCCGACGCCAAAAAAAATACCGTAAATGGTGGCGTTAAAATCGAAGATTTCAAGACTAAGAATCTGTTCAAAACAAGTGTCATCTTATGTGGCAGATATAAAAGCCAAATCACCGAGTGATAAACAAGTGGGTCTGCACTCCTAACAATTACAGTACACCACTTCAGCAGGCTGTCACAAATATATACCACTAAATATTTTGTTTGGTAAACATAATTTGAATATTAATATTTTAGAAGAATCGATATTGACTTTAATGTGTCTATCAGTAGACCTGACAAATTTAATATGCTCGCTAAGTTATACAAGACGCCATGTACGGCACCTACCGGTCTGTGCTGTAGGTTCTTTACAGAAAACACATATAGAAACATATTACGATTAGTGTCACAATA
This sequence comes from Acanthosepion lycidas, assembly GCA_963932145.1. Lineage (NCBI taxonomy): Eukaryota > Metazoa > Mollusca > Cephalopoda > Sepiida > Sepiidae > Acanthosepion > Acanthosepion lycidas. Next base: position 55,968,787 of record OZ010578.1, on the reverse strand, counting down.
TACAGACAAGTGGTGTCACCTGATGTAGTTTTAAACAAGTCATCGTTTATTGTAGCCTAACTCCATTTACCCGTAGGCCTAAATTTTAGGCTTCCGATAGCCTACCGTATGTTTGGTGCCGGCCTGTACGACAGGTATAAGACTAACTAATTTCGAGCTAGAAATTTTAAGCTCGACTTGTACGCCGATATTTACGCAACCTATTTCTGTTGAATACAGGAAGTTTTCTTTTTTCTGTTTATATTCACGATTTTCGGTTCTGAAAATCAAAACGCTCTTCAGGATGTGTTTTGCTTGACCAGTGATTCCCTGACGTGTCACAAAATGTTTTCTTGTTTCGATTTCTTCAAGGCCCTTCCTCTTGACATTTTCCATCGTTTCGCCATCATTCTTACTAAAAAAAAAAGGTTGAAAGAATCAAAGAACGAATGAATAATAATTCATTTTTATCCTTTGGGCCTACAAATATTTTTACAAGTACTTTGTCAGCGTCTTAAACACGCACCACGAACTCTTTGTTCAATAATGAAGTTATTTCAATTACGAGCAATAGAATTAATATACATTAATGCTCGCATGCATAGTAACATTTTTATATGATTTATCCAGTGGGTTAATGTTGTGGAGTCGTTTCACAGTGGAGGCTTGTATTTCAATATGTCGTCCTAAGTTAGGTTCGACGTACTAAACGTTAGAACTTGGAAATAAGAGTTAAGGACACAGCAATCTAGTTGTGATGGTTGATACTCCAATGTCCGATATCGTCTGACACGCTCAACACCACCTGGGTATTTATCGATCCACCCACGAGGACCGAATGTGGCACAAGGCCGGATTTAATGTGGGCCTCTCCAAGCCCGTAGGCTCGGCCTAAAATATAGCTTTGAACCCCTCCTAGATGGGTTCAGGCCCTGTCTACCTCCCCGGACGAAACCTTGCCCTTCAGCAAAGCCTCGTCCGGGTTCCTCTCTGCTAACGCAAAGAGTTCGACAGAAGGCGGGCGCAGTCAGACACCGCTCAACACCACCTGGGTATTTATCGATCCACCCACGAGGACCGAATGTGGCACAATGCTGGGTTTAATGTGGGCCTCTCCAAGCCTGTAGGCTCGGCCAAATATATAGCCTGTGAATCCGCCTAGACGGGTTCAGGCCCTGTCTACCTCCCCGAACGAAACCTTGCCCTTCGGAAAAGCCTCGTCCGGGTTCCTCTCTGCAAACGCAGAGAGTTGGACAGAAGGCGTCTGCAGTCAAAGACCGCGAGACGCCACCTGGGTATTTATTAATCCACCCACGAGGATCAAATGTGGCACAAGGCCGGTTTAATGTGGGTATCTCCGAGCCCGTAGGCTCGGCCAAAAAATATGCCCTTTGAACCCGCCTAGACGGCTTCAGGCTCTGTCTACCTCCCCGGACGAAACCTTGCCCTTCGGCAAAGCCTCGTCCGGGTTCCTCTCTGCAAACGCAGAGAGTTGGACAGAAGGCGACCGCAGTCAAAGACCGCGAGACATCACCTGCCTCGAATGCTACTGCTGCTTATTGTCTCTGGAAGAGTCCATTACCATAGAATAGGTAGTATAACTGTTAAATATCTATATGATATGTAGGACAAATGCGAAACTCGAAATTTATATCATAAAAACTCGAAATTTATATCATATAGATAAAATTATAAAAAATAACTTTCGAGATATGACAATAAATTCTTCTTTGTTCATGTATTATGTCCATTCATAACATCAGTGATCATAGTTCTCCTCGACTTCTTATCAATTGTAGCTTTCATAACTTAGAAGAGAAAAGCAAGGATAATTTTCCCTGGCGGATTTATTCAATTTATAGGGCGAGGCGATCCTAAGAATATTTATCACAATATATTATCAGATGAAACATTATGGATTATTGTTTAGCCGCTCGGATTGAAGAATCGTATATCCAACTTTGAATTCAAGTCGAGTTTATTACATTCACTTATCTGGGAAATGTATAAAACCATCACCTCTCTTCACCTCCATCTATAGGTATTTTACCCATATGGTATGAGTATTTTACCTATACCTGGAGGGAGAATGGATCTTGGGCCTTGGAGCCAACCAGTCTAGGGAAAGGAAATTTTGAATTCAAACCGGATCGTGCTATCCTAAAAGGTTGTATGCATCCGGCTGAGGACCGCTTATGAATCCAAATTTCTAACTGAAACTTCGAGTATTTACACGTTCGAATTAATACGACCTCTGTTACGTTTTGTCTTCTTTTGTTCGGATGCGACGTCAAAAGGATCCCAATGTTAAAGATAGGCATGAATTATTATCAGAGGACATGAATTAAATAACAGAAGATACGCAGTTACTGTTGATGGCAGACTCAGAGTGGACAAGGTAATAAATGAAAGCAGAGAAGAGAACGAAGACAGGAGAAGAAACAAAGAGTTATTAACTCAAAGAATAGTTGATCGAAAGCAAGAGAGACTAACCCAGGACGTGAGCTACGAACTGGAGACTTTAGAATCAAAGCAGAGATATTTAACTTTCTCGTGAGTGACACAATAGCCCATGGATGCACTGGAATATCCAAATGCTGAAGCTCAAGCTACAAGCTAATCAGAAATAGCAAAAGGTGATTATAAACTAATCATTTCACACCAAGCAAGAAAATAAAACACAAATACACAACGTTTTTTGTCCGTGTGAGAGTGTTATGGGACCTTACCCATAATAGCATAATGGACTATTCCATACGTAATAAGTACTGCGCCTCAAGAGGAAGCAGGAAGTTCAGTATGAAGTCTGGAGTGAGGTCTGTCAGGAGTCTGTCAGTCAGAGCGAGCGAGTCAGTCAGTCGAGTCAGCGGCAGTCCGAAACAGAGTCGCGTTCAGACAATTACTACTAAACCTGATTGTTCTACGAACACTTTCTACTTCTCTGTATATATTCCTGTTTGTAAAATAACTGTGTTATTCTATATCCGTGTTTGAGTTCTTCTTTATTGATTCTACCTTGGACTATCACCATGGTACAAGGAACCGGTCCATAACAAAGAGAATATGAGAAAAAGGGAAAAAAATGATCAATTTTAAGTTGAGAGGTCAATAAAGTACAATAACTAAAAAGTCATAAAGTAACGATTGACATCACCTTAATTAATATAACGAAAGATGTTCTCCGAGGTGAGATGCTTCCCCAATTGAAATTTAATTTGGGCATCTAGTATTTTACTAAAAAGGGGTAGAAGGCCAATAGTTAGAAAATATTGTATCATCAGGTTCGGATTTAATGGAGAGCATGCGTTGTTTTGATAATTGTGAAACGAATGTGAACTCTATCTAAGAATTAGCCTAATGAGCCGCATAACAAAACTCATCATCCTTATTCTGGTGAATAGAGGACGCAGCAGAATTAGATAGAACAAAAGCAGTGCGAGTTCATTAAAGACACCGGAACAAGAAACGCGACATTCATGCTCAGAATGTTATCAGAAAGAGCAATACAAATGCCAAACGACGTCCACCTATATTTTATAGACTACGAAATGGCGTTCGACAAAGTACGTCAGAAAGATATTCTTGGAACTGCTCGGCAACCTTGACATATTTGGGAAAGACATTAAAATAATCAGAAATCCTATACTGGCAGTAAAAATAGAAATAAGCGTAAGGCAAGGATGTGTCTTCTCACCGGACTTATTCAACCTATACAGCGAGGCAGTTCTGAGAGAATTGGAAATCCTACAAGGATTCATCATTGGCAGACACAATCTTAACAACATAAGATATGCAGATGACACGGTGCTTGTAGCAGACAAAGAAAGGAGCTTACAAATCCTCCTTCAGAAGGTAGCGGAGGACAGCAAGAAGAAAGGAGTAAGCATTAGAAGACAGAATGCATGTTCATCAGTAAAAAGATGAGCCCGAAATGCGATTTACAGGTCGGGGACACAAAAATTAAGCAGGTCCGTACATTTAAATATCTGGGGAGTGTTCTGACAGAGGACGGTAAGTGCGACGCTGAGATCCAAAGATGTATTGGGATGGCCAAAAACGCATTCCAAAAGCTACCTATTACGAGACCGGAGTAACAAACAAAATAGTCGTGAACTGCTACGTGATATTTGTCCTCCTTTACGATAGTGAATGTTGGACGGTCTCTTCAAAGATGAAGAAGAGACTCGACGCAACGGAGGTATAGTTCTACAGAAGGATGCTAAGGATACTATGGACCGAACATGTGAGCAATGATGAGGTTTCGGAGAGGATGCAAACAAGGACGAAGCTTATACTTAACATCAGGAAGAGGCAGTTGAAATTTCTGAGACACGTAATGAGAAAGGAGATTTGGAGAATCTGATACTCACAGGGCGCATAGGGAGACAAGGGAAAACAACACGTGACATACCTAGCGTGTGGATGGATGACGGAACAAGGTTTGGGAGAAGTATCAAAAGGAGAAAACATGTTGAGAACTACAAGGGATAGTGGAAAGTCATGATCAAGTATGTACTGAAGGGATACGTCACATAAAAGAATGAGAATATATGTATATATTTTTGTATGAATGTGTTATTATGATGGAAGGGTTATTATACGTGTGCCTGGATCATTGGATGTGACTAGTTATCTTTTTTTTATCATTTCACTTCCAGCAAAGTAAAAAAAAAAGCCACTAATTCCTGTTTGTGAGATAATTTGAAAAAATATTATTAAGGGGAGAGAAAAAAAAAACAGGAATTTAGAAAGTAGAAAATAATGATTGACACTGCATTTAAATTTGGGAAGAGTAAAGTTAACAAAATAATAAGATACCGGAATAAAATTCCACAAGGAAGAAGTGCGAAAGAATGAAATGTTAGCAGGAAACTTATGCTTAAATATAACCATTTAAATTGTAAAATTATGAAGACCTTGCCGCCAATTCAGTACTGAGCTTAAATTAATAAATTCTACTTACCTATGGGACAGTAATATTTATTTTGAACTAGCTTAGGAGTCGCCCTTTGGGTAAACTTTAGGCTAAGTCATTCTCTTGATTTTTTCTCAGAGAAACGGGTTTATCGAGGTCTTTAAACGCTATTGCTCCTTCTAGTATTGATGCGAGGCTATTCTTTATCATTTCACCCCAATAAAAGAAAAAGCCACTGAGACGCAAGGGGTTTAATGAATGTGAGAAAAATATGAGAAAAATTATTATCGAAAGAACAAAAAATTAAGAACACAGAAGATAACGATAATAAACTATTAACATAGAACTTTCTGTTATATTTAACCATTTCAATTGTAAAATTATGAAGACTTTGCCGCCAATCTAATACCCCGCTTAAATTCATAATGTTAGATAATATAAAGGAAAAGTTTATCAGAACGATTACCATGAAGGCACAGTGAAGCTACACTACGGCCCTGGGAAAATAACTGGAATCAAAATGCCAGTTCAGGTTCAAAACATGCAGATTGCTCTTTGGATTTTATAATGAATCTCTAAATACATACCAAAATCGACAGAACAGATGTGACAACAATAGTCAAAAAATGAATTAATGGTATACTTATTTCAATCGGTTCATATCTATCTATCTATCTATCTATCTATCTATCTATCTATCTGTGTTTGTGTCTGTCTGTCTAATCCTTAGTATGACGATAAACGACATCCGGTAGTATAGGCCTCTGAACGGAAGATTGGAGGTTTTCAGGAGCGTAGAAGTATTAGGTTGGTGCAAAAATAATGACGTAATGATGTCGTTTTTTGACGTATTTTTAACGTCAAAAAACGAGATTATTACGTCATTATTTTTGCACCAACCCAATACCACTTAATTGGAGTTGTTTGCAAGCACAGCCTGGCCCCGGTGCTGGCACCTGTTAGGGTCCCCACTGTGAGCCTGTACTGAACTCCCAAATAAAAACAAAACACTCAAAATATAAAAATACAGTTTTATAGTAAAATTTACCACAATACATTTTAAAGTAGAATTGCCAACAATACATTTTATAGCAAAATGACCAACGATATATTTTATAGCAAAATGACCAACGATATATTTTATAGCAAAATGACAAACAATACAGTTTATAGCAAAATGACAAACAATACAGTTTATAGCAAAATGACCAACAATACATTTTATAGTAAAATGACCGATATATTTTATAGCAAAATGACCAACAATACATTTTATAGCAAAATCTCCAACGATATATTTTATAGTAAAATGACCGATATATTTTATAGCAAAATGACCAACAATACATTTTATAGCAAAATGTCCAACGATATATTTTATAGCAAAATGACCAACGATATATTTTATAGTAAAATGACCAACAATACATTTTATAGCAAAATGACCAACAACACATTTCATCCGTAGCTTTAGTTGAAGCCATATTTTTTTCCAAATTATTTAGATTGCGGTATTAAATAACCGATAGCCACTAAGAAAAATCAACCAAACAACCAACATGAAAGAACACTTTCTTGTTATTAATTCATATATTAAACAATATCATAAAGAAATCAAGCATTATTGCAAAATATAAATTCAACAAAAACACAGTATAAAACAATCATATCACCGCCTCTAGTAATTATGACTACACAAGCATGTATAGGAACAAATGCTGAGTACCATCTACCATGTACTGGATTGTGAAAGCAGAATAACCTATACCATATTTTTATTACTCCAAAGCTCCTAAGAAATTTAAATTTCAGCATCGAATGACCCATAAGGTGTCGATATGCCGTTAAACAAACAAATCAAATCTTTGTCTCTGTTTGCATGTCTGTCTGTTACCACTGTTTCTATCTATTTATCAGTCTATCTCAATCCATTTCATTTTTAATCATTTTCTCCCGAGCAATGTATTAAAGCCAGTAAGACACCATTGGTTACTGAATATTAGAATGTGCTCTACGATGAACAAGGAACCCGGGCCGCTACAGAAAAAAAATCTCGGAAGACGCGAACTCGCTCTTTTATGAGCATTTTCAAACAAGTCAATGAGCAAAATAAACAGATCAGTTGACTTCTATTTCCTTTTATCTCTAGTATATAAAAAGCCAACATTAAAGCAGACGAGAATAAACGGCTGCAATAAAAAAGACACTCATTAAACGAGTGGACAACATCTCTGCTTTTGACTCTTGAACATATGATATTTATTTTAAAATAAAATGCAGCGTATCTACGAAATAAGTGTACTTACGAAAAACTCAACAAAATATGTGTTTTTATATTTTCATTTCGAACGCTTATTATAACAAAAAACTAGAATAATTCTTTAAAAAGGCTAAGAATTTAGTCGCAAGTGCTCGGAATCCACAAACTTATGGAAAATCTTTGCATTAAATCCAGAATAGATATCACTTATACTCATACAAAAAAAAAACGATAAAGAATTAAAAACAGTACCCTATCAATCTTGTTTAACAATGTATATATATATATATATATATAAGAAACCACGGAAAAATTACATATACTTTAAGAATCAGGTGATCAGTTAAATCCAATATATTGGTTCCAACCATACGGTATCCTCAGGTGATGTTCATCAAATGACCTCAACACTTTATTTAAAAAAAAAACTAATGAATGCTATAGTATTTTTATATAAAGAAAAACGCACGGTTTGGTATAAGAGAAAGAGAGAAAGAGGGTATGGAGAAGGAAGAAAAGCAAGTGTATTATGAAAGGATCGGTTGTTGCGTAATTGAAACGATTTTTTTTTTTATCCAGCCTCATCTCTGTTTAAGAAGAATTTCTTAATATGTATATACAGGAACTCAAGACTCGGAGTTTTGGTTCAAAATGTCTTTCGGATCGTGAAATGTCAATATTGCTAATTTTTCCTGTTGGCAGAGGTTGCAAATATTGTTGTGGTTGTTACAAGGCTTTGCCTTTTTAAAAATCTTCCAGCTCTCAATGTTGTTTTTTTTTTTTCTTTTAAATTCCACAGATGGTCAGAAATTTTCGTAGAGCACCTAAGACATACTATCTTGAATGACGACCTACGATGGTACCATCTTCGCTTGAAAGAAGCTTCAGTACATTCTACGTACGTATTATTTTGGCCATTAATATCTGATACTTCTCCAGTATAAATTAATGCTTTGGTTTTACAAACTCTATCTAATGGACATCTATTCTTATTTCTACAGTTGCATAAATTACTGCTGTTAACTATATTTTGCTGTTCGTTAGTTTTCGATGTTTTGTCTATTATTGTTTCCAAATTGCTACAGAATTACATAACATATTCAATATAAACACCGTTACATTAAGATAGAGCTACATCAGTAAAATATGTAACTTTCAGCAACGGCTCACTGATCCTTTTATAATACTCTTGCTTTTCTTCTCTTCCCCTCCTTCTTCTCCTCCTTCTTCCCCTCCTTCTTCTTCTCCTTCTCCCCCTCTTTCTTCTCCTCCTTTCTTCTTCACATTCTTCTCCTCCTTCTTCCCTTCCTTCTTCGCCTCCTTTCTTCTTCACATTCTACTCTTCCTTCTTCCCCTCCTTCTCCCCCCCACTTCTTCTTCACATTCTCCTCCTCGCTTTCTATTAGGTTGGTGCAAAAATAATGACGTAATAATGTCGTTTTTTGACGTGTTTTTAACGTAAAAAAACGACATTATTACGTCATTATTTTTGCACCAACCTAATATTACACCCAACGTTGCGCGTTTGTTTATTTTTTAAAATAATATAAGGTTCATTAGTTGTTTTTCTTTTTCTTTAAATTAAGCGTTGAGAGGTCATTTGATGAAAATCGCCTGAGTATACCGTAAGGTTGAAACAGCCTGGCCCCGGTGGGAGTAGATTCAACTAATCTTTTGGTTTGGTTTTTAAAGTTAAAAGCTCTACACGTTATTTTTAGTCTTAAATTTTTTTCCACTCCTCTATTGAGTACTTTTTAATACCACTGTTTCCTGGTATGATGCAACTGTGACCATTAAGTTTATATATATATATATATATATATATATATATATATATATATGAAGAAATATACTCTTAAGATGTGCCATATTTATGGAATAAAGTGCTCAATATAAGAAAGAGCGTGTGTAAATATAAAAGAGAACATTGAAATCAAAACTTAGAGGCAACAGGCTGTTTCATGCTATATATGTGGTCATCCACAGACAGGCTCTCTCGCAGCTGGTCAGTGTGTCTAGACGTCCAGTTGTCTCTAGCTAGGATCGAAACCCGACTGAATTGGCGTCAGTCGCTGATTTGTACCAGTAAGACGTTGGACGACAGATGATGAAGGTGAATTTAAGCATATTTATTTTTAGATAAACACGCCAGTGACTGAGAGTTCTCGATCCGATTTACCGAAAAGTCATACTTTATTAGCTGTAATAATCACTATTTACAAACCCGCACTTCCTCCCCAGAGAGTTCAATATCAATATATATATATATATATATATATATATATATATATATATATATATATATATATATATATGAGATCCCGACGTTTGAGAATCCGACAGACTTCATTCTGTTTTCATGTTAGTGTGTACGTCAGTCCCCCTGGTGACCATCATACAAGCCCACATATTATACAACAGTTAGGGGCATTTACTGACGCTTTTCATCGTCGTCTTTCGTCTCTTAACCGGTCAATACCACTGATTTCGAAATTTCTGTTACCACTCTAGCACAAATATCTCCAGTTATTTCCACCCAGGGCAGGTCGTTCGAAGTTTGTATGAGACACATTGTCAACGGAACGGTTACTCTTTAGCTTGTCTTTATACCTGAACCGCGGGCATCCAACAGTGCTTGGCCCACTGACAAAATTCAAGCACAAATAGATAATGCCAGTATGAAGAAAATGATAATGACAAAAATAAACAGACATATAATACTACCTACTCATTATCCATAATAATTTATTCTCCCTTAACAATATGAAAATAATTACAGCTACATCCAGAACTAGTAGAAATATGATCAGAACTAAAATAGCCATAACAATAATAATTCTGAAGCGGGTATATATATAAAATAACCCTTTACAACTGCTCCTCCCAATACACTGGAGAAACCTGCAGAAATGTAATAATACATATCTATGAACACAAAAAGGATCTCATACACAAATGCATTAGTCATAAATAGAAATAAATTCAACCACAACTGTGATCTAAATAATGCCGCATTTATAAAAAAGAGGAAGTAACTTACTGAGAAGGAAGATTATCGAAAGTGCAGCTATCGAATCTTATCAAAATATAAATCTGCGTCGCGAATTTTTCCATACATGAAAGAATTATTCCTTTTCTAAGCCAACATAAGAACATGTTAAGAAAAAAAAAACGGTTAAATTCAATATATACACAGTTAAATTAAGATAGAGCTACATCAGTAAAATATGTAACTTTCAGCAACGCCTCACTGATCTTTTTATAATACTCTTGCTTTTCTTCCCTTCCCCTCCTTCTTCTCCCCCTTCTTCCCCTCCTTCTTCTCCTCATTCTTCCCCTCTTTCTTCTCCTCCTTTCTTCTTCACATTCTTCTCCTCCTTCTTCCCCTTCTTCTTCTCCTCCTTCTTTCCCTCCTTCTTCTCCTCCTTTCTTCTTCACATTCTTAATTTAACCCGAGAGGGTTATTTAAAAAATATAATACAAAAATCCATCATGAACTAAAATAATATAAATATCAATTACATTATAAGAAAAGAAAAACCAACATGATTTATTAATTAGGCATTAATTAGATTTCTTTATTAGACATTAAATTGTATCAATTATCTTCCTCCATAATTTATTTAGACGTCTCAGTTAATCTGATCCATATGTGTGTGTTTCTTAGATTTAAAAACTAACAACATTTTTACTTTTGTTTATAAATACTTATTGCAAAATAAAATCCTTACATTTGCCTTGATAAATTTCATCAGAGGACGAAACATTGTAGGCTAAAATAAGTTTTCCTTTTTTCTTTCATATTGTCTTTTCTGAAATATTACACAACACACACACACATATATATATTATTTAAATATTATTTTAGTGGCTATTCGTATTTGAGTAAACACTGTTTATTTATTAAACAGTATCTTCAAGTCGGTAGAGAAAAAATAAATACTGTTTACTAATTAAACGGAGTGTCTATATAAATACGGGTATCCACAAAAATGTTTAAGTAATATATATATATATATATATATATTAATCAAACGTTTTTGTGGATATATATATATATATATATATATATATATATATATATATATATATATATATATATATATACATCTATTTTATTATAATTTATTTTATTATATTATATATTGTATTATATATTATTTATATATATTTTATATATAAATATATACTTTTGTGGAACTATATATATATATATATATATATATATATATATATATATATATATATATATTATATTACAGTGTAACCCGGATATAAGAGAGTTGTCGGGACCGGAGAAGAAGTATCTTATATCCGGGTTTCTCTTATATCCGGGTTTGGTCTATTTTGTTTAGGTAAGTATAGCTCTAATTTGGGACTAGAGAGAATCTCTCTTATATCCGAGTTTCTCTTACACCCGGATCTCTTATATCCGGGTTACACTGTATATTACATTATATTATAACATATTTTATTATATATTGTTTATATATATATATATATATATATATATATATATATATTAAACGTTTTTTGTGGATATATATATAAAATAAATGAAAGATATATATATATATATATATATATATATATATATATACTTTCATTTAATATATATATATATACATACAAAAATCACAAAAATAACGTTTAAGTAATATCTATATATTAACAATACAGGGTGTTTCAAAAAGAATACGCCAAATTCATAACGCTGGTTTTTCAGGTTTATATCATTGTAGTGGACTGAATCAGTGGTTATTTGATAGAGTACTTATCAAAGTTTGATTGGGTGTCAGTTTCATCGCTGTCATTAGTATAACTTCCGGTGCAGCTGAATTGTGGGAAGATCAATCAAAATAGCGACTCCTCAGCAGAAGACGTTTTGCGTGCTTGAGTTCACGGAAAAAACGCCATTGTCATGATGCTGCGTGCTTTCAGAACAGAATTCGGCATTGATCCGCCCCATCGTGAGAGCATTCGACGGTGGGTTAGACAGTTTAAAGAGAGTGGGTGCTTGTGCAAAGGAAAGTGTCCTGGAAGACCACGTGTTACAGAGGAGAAAGTGGAGAGGATTCTTGATGCATTTGAGAGCAGCCCACGTAATCCGTACGTAGAGCAAGTCTTCAGCTTGCCAACCCTCATACCACTGTCTGGCGTGTGTTAAAGAGATGATTACACATGAAATCATACAAATTAAGCCTTTTCCAAGCACTTATTAATGATGACAAGGTGATGCGGAGGACATTCTGTGAGTCAATGCTGGAGATGGAGGAAGGTGATGAAACTCTTTTCATGTTTAGTTTTTAGTGACGACGCGAATTTCCTTTTGAGAGGCACAGTCAATCGTCACAATGTGCGCATTTGGGGATCAGAGCACCCACATGAAACTGTTGAGTACGAAAGAGATTCTCCTAAATTGAACGTCTTCTGTGCTGTGTCTCAAGACAAGGTCTATCGTCCCTTTTTCTTTGAAGGAAACGCCGTTACAGGACAAACCTATCTCGAAATGCTCCAGAACTGGCTATTCACTTTACTGCAAGCAGATTCGAATTACTTCATTTTTCAGCAAGATGGAGCACCACCCCATTGGAATCTCCGGTTTAGAGCTTATCTGAATGAAAACATGCCTCAGCGATGGATTGGGAGGAGAGGTTCTAAAGACCTTGCTCACTGTGCCTGCCAGATCCCCGGACCTCACTATGTGTGACTTTTTCTTGTGGAGGGTATGTTAAAGTCTAAGTTTTATATTCCAGCTCTTCCAGCAAGTATCGATGATTTGAAAGATCGAATAACAGCTGCAATCAACACGGTGGACAGTGACATGCTGAGGCGCGTTTGGGAGGAATTCTCATATCGGCTTGATGTCCGTGCTGCCGGTGGTGGCCATATTGAGCACTTATAAAACATGAAATGAAACTGGAATGTATATACAACACATGTGTTCATGCTAGAGGTTTGTAATTTTTTTCGTTTTTGACACATCACGTGATGATTTTGGCGTATTCTTTTTGAAACACCCTGTATATATATATATATATATATATATATATATATATATATATATATATATATATATATAGATGTATATATAAAATATATATATAAATAATATATAATAAAATATAATAAAATATATAATAAATATAATAAAATATATGTAATAAATATATATATATATATAAAATAAATGAATACATACATACATACATCGTTTGTATGCAGCGTAGAATGACAATACAAATGACAACGCAATGAACGGCAACGATGTCATCTTCAGTTCCAAGTACCCGTGGGATTCCCACTTTTAACTGTACGATGTCATATTCCATTCGAGTAGGCGTATGAATGAATGCCAAAACCAAAGAATTGCTGTGTTCGTTTGCAGATATCTGATGAGAAAAACCCATGCTGCAGGTTAATTATTCTGCAATTCATTCGAAATATTTTGCGTGTTAAAATATTCTGTTATTGTCTTTTTGCCCCAAAGACTAGATTATTTTTTCTGCAACTCGACATTCTGCACGGAACATCTGCTATTAAATATGACACTAACGAATTTATATTACAATCAATATTGACTTGGGCGAATAGGGGACTTCGACGCGGTTCAATGATTATCTGATTTGTTTCGCTAGATTAATTACGACTAAATAGTGAGTTCGATCCTCACTGCGTGTTCTATACTTTGGTCTGTGTCATATCTAAGTTACACTTAGAAAATTATTGAGCACCTCAATGTGATGTAATAGTTAGCAAGCTTATTTCGGTAGATCTATTTTGACTGAATAGTGAGTTTCATCCTCACCGGCTAAGCTTAGAAAGTTTTAGGTCACTTCGTTGTAATGGTTAGCATCCATGTCTCACTAGATCAATTACGACTGAATTAGTTCAACGTACCATCGGTGTTCCATGTTTTAGGCCTTGTACTACAACTGAGATGTGTTTAGAAATTCCATATTCGCCCGAATAAACATTAGCAACATTTAAACCATAAATTTTCTTTTATACATTTAATGAAATATTTATTTTTAACCGAAGTTAATATTTCCTTAGGTAGAAATAAACGAAATTAAATTGCATAGAACGATTTTCTAATTTATTTACTTCGCTATATATATATATATATATATATATATATATATATATATATATATATATATTTACATACAAAGAAATAATCACACATAAAATCAATCAGAAATATTAATGCGATTAATGGTGACATCCGTCACTAGAAACATAATATATGCATTAAAATACTGTTAATCCACAGAGTGAAGTGATCCTCGTCGAAACCATTGATGTCTGCAGTTTTCAGTTTATTTGATGTTAAAATGCTAGTAGTTACGAATAGTCCTCTATCCATCATCAGGCATGTGTTTTTCCTTATAAAATCAAAAACTTTAAGACGAAATACTATATATATATATATATATATATATAACTTTTTGTGGATATATATATATAATAAATAAATATATATATATATATATATATATATATATATATATATATATATGAATAAAAGTATATATATATATATATATATTATATATATCCACAAAATAACAAAATAACGTTCAAGTAACAACTTTACTCGTGTCATGAGTTCGATCCTAATCCCGTGTACCATACTAGTAACATTTGTGTCATTGAATTAAATTAATAAAGCAATATCTATGCTATTATCAAAACTAGAATCTCGCAGAAATAAATACGCCTGTCCGCAAATCATAGAATAAATTAAATGCCTTACACTTCAGCAGAATGGTAAGAGATGGGTTACCCTATCGTGCACTTCACACGACTCTACGGTGTTTTGAACAGGAGTTGGGATGTATCCCTTCTTTCCAGTTTAGTATTTGGTGTCCGGTTCTTTGTAAAATCTTCTCATTCTTTTTCACCCACAGTAAACTCTTGTGTCGTATTGGCCTCATGGGCTTGCTTGTAGT